>CAWUFW010016832.1:110000-291166 GCA_963921515.1 Calotriton arnoldi
AACTCTGCGTCCTCACCGCATCCTCTGCACCGTGGGCCTTCATTCCCATGAGCTGCTCGAGGTCCGCATGATACTCCTGTGCCTTCGGCCTGTGGGTCCTCCCGAGGGTCTTCTACTGCTTCAGTAGGCTCCCGGCTTGCTCGGGCCTGCTCTGACTCTCTTGCTCTTGGCGAGTCCCTTGGACCTTGCTGGTCCCAACGTTGCTCCTTCGTTCTCCACGGCCAGTTGAGGCTGCCAAGGCTTGTTGGTGCTCTTGCAGGACACCGACCACCTAGTCGTTAACATCCGACATGGGACAGCTCATGCACAGCCCCTAGTCTTCCTCAGCATCGCCTGGCCCTCACAGCTGCAGCGACAAAGTCACAGCGACTCTTCTGAAAAGCCCAACATCGGTAGGCATTGCTCTTCCATGCCTCCTGGTCACTCCTGAGTGGCATAGACCCTGTCCACTAAGCTTGCAGGTTCTTCACGCCCAGAATCCACCCTTGCACTCCATCGGACTTATTCATCTTCTTCTCCAGAGGCACTTTTTTCCCAAGTTTTCCATTGTTGTCTACAGAGTTTTCGGACTTCTCTTCACCCCTGTGCACTTGGTTTTCCTGGTGTAGGTAGCCTGGTTCCCCGGGCATCCATGGGTGGGGTGGGCTCTCCAACCTACAATTCTCCAAGGGAATTCTTTAGGGTCCTCTGGGAAGGGTACTTCTGCAAAACTGCAACTTCTCCATTGACTTTCCTTGGTCACGCGGCTGTGTTCCCACTCTGCACACAGCCTCCGTGGCGTTCCTGGGTACGTACTTTGGGTGGTTTCTTTTGTCCCGGCTCCTCTGGGTCTTCTGCTCCAAGTCCTGTCCTCTTCTGCAGTTTACATTCCACTTTCTTAGTATATGATTTGGTCTCCCCCTGGCGAACACTGTATTTTGTGCTACTTACCTTATTGTAATTAAAGTATTGTAGTGTATTTGTGTTGATATCTCCGGGTAGGAGATATATCAATGTGTTAGTGATTTTTGTGTAATAAATAGAAGTATTTTTATGTATACACTGCGTGGTTCTTTTTCATTTAACTTGCACCCTAAGATTAAACTGGTAAAACAAGCTGCTTAACATTCCTTCAAGATAAGCCTGAAGGCTACTCTCCACAGCAACCACTTTGAGAGCTTTCTATGGTTATCAAAGACTACTAAAATAACCATAAGGGTTGCCTGGATTAGTGCAAGGTGCATCGCTTAAATAAGAGTGCACCATACTTTATGGGTTTCCGGAGTAGCGTGAGGGGTAGTAAGCGCTATATAAATGCAATTTCAATACAATATACTAAGCCAGCTTCCTACATTGGTGTGCAGCGGTTGGGATTTAAGCCTGCACTGTTTCACCATTTAATCTAGGTGTTGGTTACATGAAAAACCATCACTAGCCTCGGCACATATAATACTTTTGTAATTAAGTAATTAAGTTCTACTGAAATGTTTGGATTGGTAGTTAAGAGTCTAGCACAAGCCTTTCTCCAATCTTTAGAAGTTTAGTTTTCACTAGGGTAGGTGGGTGCAACACTACACTACACTTAGTCACCATGTCTTTTGTTGGGGATTCAAGTTGGTCATAACCCTCTAGTTACAGTAGTCTCAAGTTCCAGAAACTCAGGACCATAGCTGCATCTAGGAAAATCAAGACGGGTAGCAACCCTTAAACAGAGCAGCTCTTTGAGATGCTCCTGCAGTATGACCACCAGAATCCTGAGAGGCCAGAAGAGCAGGATAACTTGGGGTTGGGTGGGGGTCAAGAAGAAGGGTCAGATCACCCCAGTGATCCAAATTCTGACCCTGACCAGGAGGAGTCTGAAAACACCTCAATGGTGACCTATAATCCACCAGGGAATAGTATGGATGGTACAGAGTTAGTCCCTAGAGGTAGGTTCCCCTTTATTTCTCCTGGGAGGGTGCAAAGAGTCCAGGGGAGGTCTAGGTCCTCCTCTGTCAATTCAACCTCCTCTAACCACTCCATAGGGACCACCATCTCTAGCCAGAGGGAGGACTCCTTAGAAAGGGAATACCACCTGCTCAAGTTTGAGAAAGCCAAGATCAAGAAGGATCAGTTGGCCCTTGATAAGGAGATCCTGGAAGTTCAGAGGGCTAGGAAGAAATTGGGACTAAAGTCCCAAGGTGGCAGCACTAGCGAACCTAGGGTCAGGGAACACTCTTAACATTAGGAACCTGAGCAGGCTAGTCCCTCCTTACCAGGAGGGGATTGACATTCATAAATGCATCACTGCATTGGAGAGGGCCTGTAAAATTGAGAAGGTCCCTCAACGGCAATGTGCAACTATCCTGTGGCTCTCCTTTGCTAACAAAGGAAGAGACAAACTTATCACTGTTAGGGAGGAAGATGCAAACAATTACTCAGTCTTGGAGTGCCCTCATAGATGGATTTGTTTTAACCACTGAACAGTGCAGGGTTAAGTTTAGGGACCCACAGAAGGTACACATCGAAGACTGGGTAGATTTTGTAGACAGCGCAATAAAGGCCCTGGTAGGCTGGCTTCATGGAAATAATATGCATGGCTATGAGGGACTGCACAATTTATTGACGAGGGAGCACATCCTTAATAACTGTCCAAATCAGCAGCTGCACCAGTACCTGGTGGACTCAGATCTGACCTCTCCCCAAGAATTGGGACAGAAGGCAGACAAGTGGGTGCGCACCAGGGTGCAACAGAAATCTCATGGTGGTGATGACCAGAAGAAGCAAGATTCTTCTAAGGCCCAAGAGAAGGGTGGGGAGAAAGGTAAAGACAAGAAAGTCTTCACAAGGTCCCCAAAAGTCTTCCTCCGGGGGTGGCTCCTCCAACAAGAAACCTTGGTGTTACCTGTGTAAGGAAAAAGGCCAAAGAGCAAGGGATGCCAATTGCTCTAAATCTGGCACCAAGGAGACTACTACTAATGCTCCTAAAGACACTAGCACCCCTAGCACCATTACAAGTAGTAGTAGTGCCTCCACGGGATTAGTAGGGTTAACCTTGGGTTCCGAAGTGGATTCTGACCTAGTCAGAACACCCACTCAGGCTGTTCTGGTCTGACAGTGGCATGGAACTTGCCACTTTACTTGCAACTAACTTGGGGTAGTACAAACAACAGCCACTCATTAATGGTCAAGAAGCTGTGGCATACAGTAACCAGTGTCACTATGGTGAAAGAGAAACTTGTGTCTCCTGGCCAGATCATACCTGGACAACTGTACCAAATGAATCCAAGCTGAGGTGGGGTAACTGGCCCTAAAAGAGTTGTGGTTTCCCCAGACCTACCTTTGGACTGTCTGTTGGGCAATGATCTAGAAACTTTAACCTGGTCTGAAGTGGGAGTTCAGGGCACATGCAGAGATGATGGGAATCTCACCCAGTGCCCTTTGCCGTTACCAGACTTCAGGCCAAAAATTCCACACTGAGGGAGCTCTGGATCCAGGAAGAATGAACCAGCCAGCTCCAAAGAGAAGAAGCAGGAAGGGTAGAGTTTTATCCTTCTCCCAGGCTCCCCGTAAGGATCAGTCTCCTGAGGGAGATGACCTCAGCCCCTGTGAAGGAACTGTCCCAGAGGAACTTGGGCCTGACACGGCAGAGTTCTTGGGAGCAGGGGTCCCTTCCAGGGCAGACTTGACTCTGGAGCAGCAAACCTGCCCCTCTGTTGAACAGCTCAGACAGTAAGCTGTTGCTGAGGAGGCAGGGAATGACATTGGGCCCCATAGGATCTACTGGAAAGATGGGCTCCTATTTTCTGAGAGTAGAGATCCCATGCCTGGTGCAACCGGGAGGATGGTCATACCTCAAATTCAAGGATTTTCTATTGTCCCTAGCACATGACATTCCCCCTGCAGGACATCTTGGGCAAAGCAAGACTTGGCACAGGCTTCTACCTCACTTTCACTGGCCCCCGCATGTCTGAGGACACTAATGAGTTTTGTCGTTCCTGTGTCAGTTGCCAAGCCAGTGGTAAGTCAGGTATCATTACAAAGGCCCACATAATTACACTCCCAGTGGTTGGGGTTATCTTTGAGAAGGTAGGGATAGACATTGTAGGTCCATTAAACCCTCCAACAGCATCTGGACATAGTTACATACTAGTGGTGGTGGAGCATGTTACTAGTTGTCCAGAGGCTATTCCCCTTAGGACCACTACAGCTCCTGTTGTGGCCAGGGCCCTCCTGGGAATCTTTTTCAGAGTTGGGTTTCCTAAGGAGGTCTTGTCAGACAGAGGTACTAACTTCATGTCTACTAGCTACATCACTATGTGGAAGGAGTGTGGTGTAAACTATAGGTTTACCATACTATCATCCACAGTGCAATGGGCTTGTTGAAAGGTTCAACAAGCACCTCCAGGGTATGACCATGGGACTCCCAGCAAAGCGGAGGCAAAAATGGGATGTCTCACTACTCTGCCTCCTCTTTGCCAACAGAGAGGTTCCTTAGAAGGGGGGTGGGCTACAGCCCATTTGTACTTCTGTATGGACATCCAGTTAGGGGTCCATTGTGTCTGGTTAAGGAGGGATGGGAGCAGCCTCTCAAACCACCTACATATGACATAGTGGACTATGTACTTGGCCTGCGTTCTCGTATGGCGGAGTATATGAAGAAGTCAGCAAAAACCTTGAGGCCACCCAGGAGTTTCAGAAAGCTTGGCATGACCAAAAGGCTGTACTGACTATTTACCAGCCAGAACAGAAAGTTTGGGTGTTGGAGCCCATGGCCCCAGCAGCTATCCAGGACAAGTGGAGCGGCCCCCCACACCATATTTGAGAAAAAAGGTGAGATCAACTACATTGTTGACCTAGGCACTCCAAGAAGTCCCCAAAGGTTACTTCATGTGAACTGCCTAAAACCTTTTATTGACGGGGCTGACTGGAGCTTGTTCATGGCCACTAATGAGGAACAGGAGGAAGAGAGTGACCCTCTCCCTGATCTCCTCTCAGGACCCCGTTGATGGATCAGTGGAAGGAGTAGTCTTGACAGAGAGGCTCACTAGTCAACAGCAAGCTGATTGTAGACAGGTTCTCAGTCAGCTTTCTGGTCTCTTTTCTCCGACCCCCTAGTCAGACCACCTGGTGTACCCATGAGGTGGACACTGGTGAGAGGTTGCCTTTAAAGAGCAACATTTACAGACAGCCTGACCACATCAGAGACTGCATCAGGACTGAAGTCCAAAAGATGCTGGATTTGGGGGTCATTGAGCCTTCAGATAGCCCTTGGGCTAGTCCTTTTCTCCTTGTGCCACAGCCGGACACCCAGGGTGGTAAGAGAGATGAGGTTCTGTGTGAATTACAGAGGACTCAATGCAGTCACTAGGACTGGTGCACATCCAATTCCAAGGGCAGACGAGCTGATTGATACTCTGCCAGGTATCTCGGCACATTTGACCTGACCACTGGTTACTGGGCAAATCAGACTCTGAGGATGACAAACCAAAAACAGCATTTTCAAACGCTAGTCGGCATTATCAATTTATTGTGATGCCTCTTGGCTTTAAAAATGTACCTGCCACATTTCAGAGGCTGGTGAAAAAAGTCTTAACAAGTCTAGAAGTATATATTGCAACATATCTAGATGATATTGCTGTCTTTAGCTACACCTGGGAAGATCACCTGGTCAACCTTAGAAATGTACTGGAGGCCTTGCAGAAGGAAGGCCTCACAATCAAGGCTGCAAAGTGCCAGATAGGGCAGAGTAAGGTTGTGTACTTGGGCAACCTTGTAGGTGGAGGCCAAGTTCAGCCATTGGAGAGCAAAATCCAGACCATCGTGGACTGGATTGATCCCACTACCCAGACTCAGGTCAGAGCTTTCTTGGGCCCGAGTGGGTTCTACAGGAGGTTTGTTAAGGGGACATATGGAACGATAGTAACACCCTTGAATGATCTCGCCTCCAAAAGAATGCCTAAGAATGTTCAGGGGACAGTTAGCTGTCAGAAGGCAATTGATGACCTGAAGCAGGCCACGTGCTCTGCTCCCATTCTGCAAAGTCCTGATTACTCCAAAACCTTCATTGTCCAGACAGATGCTTCTGAGATAAGGGTAGGTGCAGTATTGTCACAACTTAATGCAGATGGCCAGGATCAACCAGTAGCTTTTATAAGCAGACGGTTGACCCCCAGGGAGAAACGCTGGTCAGCTATTGAGAGGGAGGCCTTTGCTGTGGTCTGGGCCATAAAGAAGTTGAGGCCATACCTGTTTGGCACTCACTTCATTGTTCAGACAGACCATAAGCCCCTCTGATCGTTTAAGCAAATGAAGGGTGCAATTCCTAAACTTTTGAGGTGGTCCACTTCCCTACAGGGAACAGTCTTTTCTGTGGAACATAGACCTGAAAGTAACCCTGCCAACATAGATGGACTCTCCAGATATTACCACTTAGAAAACTCAACTGGGCAAGGTTGGTCTCATTTACTTACAGTTCGGTGGGGTGTGGGTGTAGGAAAGTAGGATCTGCTTTCACAGTTACCCCCACTTTTTGCTTGGTGTCAGTATGTCTTTGACCTAGACTGGCTGGGATCCTCCTAATCAGGACCCCAGTCACTGTACTCTCACCCTAAATTGACAATGGTAAGTACTTTTGTACATCCACAATTGGCTACTGGTGTACCCTGGTAAGTCCCTAGTATATAGTACTAAAGTACCCAGGGCATAGGTACACCAGGGGTCTCCCACAGGCAGCAGCATGTATTGTGCCACCTATGGGAATCCACTTAAATTGTGACTACAGGCCTGCCATTGCAGCCTGTGTGAGGTGGTGCTTGCACCTCTCACGACATATAAGTTTCCTTATATCTGAGGCCACTACACTTAAAACATATAAGTGACCCTTACGGCAAGCTCTTCAATCTTGAAGTCAGGGTGCTTGGTTATAAGTGTGAGGGTGCCCCTGCATGAGCAGGGCACCTCTACAAACCCCAGAGTCAATTCTCCAGGCTTTGTAAGTGCAATCAGTCATTTTAATACATACAGTGGACATCAGTCATTACGAGATGTCCAACTATATTAGTGGCTGCAACGAACCCGGTAATGTTTGGTATCAAGCATGTTGGAAATCATACCCGAACACGGATTCCAGTGTTGGAAGTATGATCCCATGTACTAGGGGCTCCCTTGGGGTACCCCCTGCACTTGCGGTAACAGCCTTTCAGGGTCTGACAGCAAGCTAGTTCTGCTGCCGACCACAAGCAAAAATCTGCCCTCCTGCTGCTGAGCTGAGCAGGGGAGGGGAGGGTAGAACAATAGGTTTCGTGTCACAGGGAGGTGTGACCACATCCCAGACAGGACTTAGTGTACTGGGTTGGGGTGGGGGCACTTGCCAGCGCCACCAGACTGCTTTGAAGGGCACATTTGGTGCCCTCCTTGCATACTCCAGTTTGAGCCAGTTCATGGAGCCCTTGGCTCCCGCTCTGGCGCAAAACTGGACAAAGGACATGGGAGTGTCCTCCCCTGTGTCCAGCCCCTCCTCTGGGAGGGACTCTCAAGTTGTTGCAACCCTTCCCGTAGGGTACTTAAGGGCATACCTGTGGGTGGGTCCTCTGATTCATTGTGGGACAAGACTCAAGACTAAAACTAAGTCAATCTTTGACCGTCTGGACCCTTGGTCTTCGCCTGGTACTGAGACTGCATCAAGGAAGATTCCTGCTGCTCCTGGTCTTGCTGTTCTTGGACGGACCTGTGGGCATCAAGGACACCCGTAGTGATTTCCCTAGAAGTGAAGGAGTTACTCCCCTGCATCTGCAGGCACCGCAACAAAACTGACCAGTCTGCTGCTCCTGCCGTCCTACTGACTTCCCGAGGGTCAGCACAGAGGCGGTAGTTCTGCAACTCCCTCGAGGCCTGACTTGTCCTCTCTGCAATTTGGAAGCCAGTATCCCTCATCAGAACCACTGGGATCGAACCCCTGTGCACCGCATCCCCTTCCCGTTGCCAAGGCTTGTTGGCTCTGCACTCCAGAGATCTTCGGGCTACAAGAAGCTCCAACCTCTAGCATCTCTTCCTTCCAAGCTCAGTGTCCTCACCGCATCCTCTGCACCGTGGGCCTTTATTCTTGGTGAGCTGCTCGAGGTCCTCTTGTGACTCCTGTGCCTTCGGCCTGTGGGTCCTCCTGAGGGACTTCTACTGCTTAAAAGGGCTCCCCTGCTTGCTCGGGGCCTGCTCGGACTCTCCTGCTGTTGGCGAGTCTCTTGGACCTTGCTAGTCACAACGTTGCTCCTTCTTCGTTCTCCACGCCAGTTGTGGCTGCCAAGGCTTGTTGGTGCTCCTGCCAGACACCGACCACCTAGTCACCGACATCAAACGTGGGACAGCTTGTGTAGAGCCCCTGGTCTTCCTCAGCATCACCTGGACCTTACAGCTGCAGCGACAAGGTCACCGTGGACTCTTTTAAACCTCTCGACATCAGTGGGCATTGCTCTTTCATGCCTCCTGGTCACACATGAGTGGCATAGACTAGCCCCTCTGCTTGCAGGTTCTTCACTTCCAGAATCCACTCTTGGATTCCATCTGACTTCTTCACCTTCTTCTCCAGAGACATTTTATTCCAAGTCTTCCAAGCGGGTCATGCTCCCAAAATTAAATCCACACAACAAAGTCTACATGAAAGGGAGCCTCCAACCCTGCAGGGAACTACAAGTGGTATTTTAAAAACATACAACCTGAAAAAACATACAACATGAGCAATGGAGTTAATTTTGAGCACTTGGCTTTTTATTTGAGATTATTTGCAACCGAATATTACATTTATGTCTTAAGCTAAGAGACGCTATGCAGCAAGAATTAAAATACACTTCAGACTTGAGACACACGAACTTGGTGCACTCTGGGAAATGTATGCCACTATGGATTCAAAGACACGTGCTGCTGGAACTTTAAGTTCAAGTAATTAACATTACACTGAATCCACTCACCTGTGATCAAGGCAGTATGCTGAAACGCGTAAGGAAGCAGTACATGCTGTGTTCTCTTCTCTGAAAAAATACGTCTTTCAGGAACTGGGCTTCTGCACTCTTTGTGGATGTTGAATTACTAGATATAGCTATAGATATATATATATTCACTGAAAAAACCATAGGTTTTAGGGAAAGTTGTAGTTAGTTGGACATTGCACTCGTACAAAACCCGTGAAATTCCCCCGTTATAGTTAGTTCAGCTAACTATAACTCGCGCTCCCGCAATGCACTGCTGATGACGTCACATATTACATCACTCATGACATGGTCAGTGACATCACTGATGACATCACTGATAACATCATGCAGTGACTGTTTCTGTAAAGTTTAAATATGTTTAATATATATAGGCAAAGGTGTATTGAAGAATGAGTGGGTGTATAAGTGTCTCAATGGATGATTGAGTAGGTGCGTGACTGACTCTACAAATGAGTGATTAAACGTATCTTACTGAATGCATGGGTTACTGACTAAACTGTGTGAATGTCTGTATCCGTCTGTCTGTTGGTGTGTAAGTGGATGCATGGATTTGCGAATAACTACATGAGTGTTTATATGGGTTATTGATTGGTTCTCTGAGTATCTGTATGGGTGGCTGAGTGTTTGTGTGGGTGGGGTGTGTGTGACTCTGTACATAGAGGTGTGAGTGGGTGATTCACTGGGTGCATGATTTGAAGTGTGCATCTGTGATGGACTGTATGGGTGGGCGAGTGTGTGTATGGGTGTGTTAGTGAGTGAATGTATATCTCAGTGGTACATGTGTGAGTAACTACATATGTGAAAGGCAGTATATATGTGTGTTGGAGTATATAAATGGCTATAAGTGAGAGTGTGTGATTGTGAGAGTGGCTATATGGATGAGTGTGTGCTTGCATCAGTAATTGCATAGCAGCGTAAGAATGTGCTAGTATTTGTATGAGTAAGTGAGCTGGTGTGTATAACTGTATAGGTGAGTAAATGGGAGTGTGATTAATTATTTGCATGACTGACTAGGTGTGTGAGTACCTCTATGGATGAGTGGCGGTGTGTGAGTGTTTATATAGGTGTATGAGTGCATATGATAGTCCTGTACTGAGTGACTGTAATTATGAGTGACTGTACGGGTGAGTGAGTAGATGTGTGTGTGTAGACCTAAGAATCAGTGAGTGGGTATGTAGTTATTGGTATTGGACTGTGTATGGTTTTGAGAATGGCAGTCTGTAATTTAGAGTGGGTGTATCAAAAGTTATATTAGGGTGTGAGAAGATGCATTAAATTCTCACATGGATGATGTCATGAGTGATGTCATTTGAGATGTCATCAGTGATGTCACTGACCATGTCATGAGTGATGTAATCAGCAGTGCATTGCGGGGGCGCGAGTTATAGTTAGCTGAACTAACTATAACGGGGGAATTTCACGGGTTTTGTACGAGTGCAATGTCCAACTAACTATAACTTTCCCTAAAACCTATGGTTTTTTCAGTGAATTTCAAAGGTTTTTTAAATGCTAATTTCCAACTAGAACGTGTCTGAAACCTATGGTTTTTTCAGTGAATTTCAAAGGTTTTTAAATGTTAATTTCTAACTATAACTGTCCCTAAAACCTATGGTTTTTTCAGTGAATTTCAAAGGTTTTTAAATGCTAATTCCTAACTATAACATATCTGAAACCTATGGTTATTTTCAGTGAATTTCAAAGGTTTTGTAAATGACAATTTTTAAATGTATTAATTGTTATATTTATTTTTTTGATACTGATTTACTACATTTTTTTAAACTATGTATTTTTAGATATTTTATTTTTAAATTACATTGTAATTACATTATACATTACATTACAAAATATACTTTCTCAGAATGAATTACTTTAGTTTAAATACTTTGCAAATAGGCAATAGACTTTTAAGTACAGTAGTTACAGTTGTTGCAATGGGCAACACAATTTCAAACACAATGCAACATTGAGCTCAATGTGAATTTCTAGTTAAATGCAATTAGTTACTTTATGGATTACTTTTCTAACCACAGGACTGGATCCTAGATTCAGTCCTGGGACATCTCCTGTAAACAGTTGAGTAAAAGCGTTTTGGTTACAGTAGTGATTTTTAAGGAATATTATTGTATTTTAAAAGTTGACACTTTGAAACTTTTTCACATAGAATCACCAATGTTATCCTATGGGAGAAAATTCACTTAGCAGGTAAGTAGTGTTATCGTTACTTTTTCTTACTCAGTGGTGGATCCTGGATCCAGCACTGGTGCATCTCATGTAAACAGTTGAAAGAATGCGTTTAAGTCATACAGGCGAATTTTAAGGAATATTTGTAGTTTGCGAAAATCGACACTTTGAAACTTTTCTGCTGAAAACCAGACAATGGATTCCTATGGAAGGAAATACAAGTTACTGGTAAGTACGGTTAAAATTACTTTTCAGGATCAGTACTGGGCTCAAAGATGCAGCACTGAGGTCTCTCCTGATAACAGGTGAGTAAATCAGAATTCGTAGTTCGGCTGATTTTAGAGGAATATTATAAAGTTCCAAAACTCCACACTTAGAAGAATTTCCAAGTGAAACCAGTCAATGTTAGCCTATGGAAGGAAATTCAAGTTACTGGTAAGTACGGTTAAAATTACTTTTCAGGATCAGTACTGGGCTCAAAGATGCAGCACTGAGGTCTCTCCTGATAACAGGTGAGTAAATCGGAATTCGGCTGATTTTAGAGGAATATTTGCACAATGGTGAAGGAAGGGGGTGGGGCCTGAGGTGACATGTCTGCAAACACGCCCTGTGGCGCGTTTTAAGTTGGAGAATTAATTCCTCCTCAATCCCGAGGGTCCCTGGGGCCCAACTAGCCCACCAGGAACCTCCAATAGGCGCCAGGGGGCTGTGTTGCAGAGAGGTGTTCTGAGGCCACGCCCCTTTTCCCACCTCTCTGCAACGCAGCTCTGTGGCGCTTTCTGGACGTACCTTGGTGGGCTAGTTGGCCCCCAGGGACCCTCCGGATTGAAGAGGATTTAATTCCCCATCTTAAAACGCGCCACGGGCCTGTTTGCACACATGTCACCTCAAGCCCCGCCCCTCCCTTCACCACTGTGCAAACGCGCCCGTGGCGCGTTGTAAGTCGGGATTAACTCCCCTGAATCCTGAGGGTCCTGGGGTGCAACTAGCCCACCAGCTACCTCCATTAAGCGCCACAGAGCTGCGTTGCAGGGAGGTGTAAAGGGGCGTGGCCTCAGAACACCTCTCTGCAACGCAGCCCCTGGCGCATACTGGAGGTTCCTGGTGGGCTAGTTGGCCCCAGGAACCCAGTATTCAAGGGGTCGTTCCCCTTTGCAAACGCGCCAGGGCGCGTTTGCAGAGGCTGCCAAGGAGGGCGTGGCCTCCGGCGCAATCCCGGATTTTTTTGTTTTTATTTTATTTTTATTTTTATTTTTTTTAAAAGGGGGCTGTGTGGCCCCCCTTCTTTTTAATTATTTTGGGCCCTGGGGACCCTGTCCCCCAGGGCCTGACCCCCTTTTTTTTTTTTTTTTTAAGTAACGAGAAGGGGACCGCGTGGGCCCCCCTCCCGTGGGCAATTTTGGCCCGGGGACCCCATCCCCCGGGTCATTGCCACCTTTTTAAGAAAAATGATTTTCATGGAGGGGGGCTGCGTTGCCCCCCTCAGGCCTCCTTAGGCCCCGGGGACCCCATCCCCCGGGGCCGGCTTTTTTTTTTTTTTTTTTTTCCTATCTTGTGGAGAGGGGCCGCGTGGCCCCCCTCCCGGGCCACTACTTGCCCCGGGGACCCCATCCCCCGGGGCTGGCCCTATCCTTTGGGGTCCGTGGGGGACCCCAACTCCCCCACGGACCATGCCGGCTCCCCGCCTCCTGCGGGAGCCGGCATTGCTTTCCACATGGGGAGCTGCTAACATGCAGCTCCCGTGTGGAAAAACAATGTGCTTTGGTTTTTGGAAGAGAGAGCAGGTTTCCTGCTCTCTGTTCCAAAACCAAAGCAGTTTGCTATGACAGGACGGGAGCCGCGAGGCTCCCGTCCTGTCATAGCAACCACAGTGTCCCGGGGTAGGCACCCCGGGACACTGCAGGAGCCGGCCCTGGGGGTGGCGGTCCCCAGGAGCCACCACAGGCTCCAGGAGGGGCCTCGCGGCCCCCTTCCTTCAATTGCACAGCCCCGGTGAGGTGGTGGTCCTCGGGGCTTCGGGGTCCGAAACGGACCCCACATTTGTTTTCTAAGTGCCCCGGGAGGTGGCGGTCCTCGGGGCATGTGGGGGCTGGAGCCCCCACACAGGTAACTAAGAAAAAAGAAAAGAAGCCCCGGGGAGGTGGCGGTCCCCGGGCTGCGGGAGGGCGGAGAGCCCTCCCGCACCGTTTTTTATTTAAAGCCCCGGGGGGTGGCGGTCCCCGGGGCTTGGGACCCCCTGAGCGGACCTAGGGGGTCAGGGGGTTTCTACCCTGCCCCCTTTGTGCGTTTTGCGCACTTGTTTCTGTGCCTCGGTTCTACCGAGGCATAAAATGGCTGCCAACACTTCCTGGTTTGGAGTGTTGACAGCCACTTGACAGCCAATTAGCATGCAGCTCGTGATCGGGAGGGTACGCGGACCCTACTCCCACATAGATATATATGTGACTTTACTTTTGATTTTCTCAGGAACTACTGAACGGATTTACACCATTTAAGCAAAAGGCACGACACTGAACCAAGGGCCACCTATTTGCCAAATTTGGTGTAATTCCGTTCAGCAGTTCGGGCTGTAGCTGCGACTAAAGGTTCCTATGGAAAAATGAATGGGGAAAACGCGTTTTGGGACCCCCCTTTTTTCTCAGCCCCCGCTTGACGAATCACCCCGAGACTTTCAGGATAGGAGCGGACCGGAGCGCCCCAACAAGTTGGAAACTTTCGCGAAGATTCGTCAACCGGCGCCAACGTTATTTCAAATAGAATGTTGCGGATTTCCTATGGAAAATAGGTCCTAACTATAACTATCTACTGGCGACCGCCAGTAGATATTTTTTTTTAATATATATTTATATATATATATATATATATATATATATATATATATATATCTCTATATATCTATCTATCTCAAAATACACCAAAAGTATTATCCTCCCAGTCAGGGAAGTAAACCACAGCCTCCCTCGGCAAGTGGTAAATCTGATCAGTGTAGGAACGAGAAACACCCATAAAATACAGGAATACATCGAAAGATAATTATAAATACCAACATACATTGGTAATAGACCAAAGTTGAAGCCGCAAAGTAGTGAAAATTATAGATATACGCATTAGCACCAAGCTGGAAAACCAGCAACATAATACTGTATAAGGGAGAGAGGGAGTGGAGGGCACCACCCAACCCAGAAAAATAATGGCGGCCGCCCATGAACCAGCTGTACTGACCGACGACGCTACTATCAAGCAGTTAACAGGAAATCAAATGAAAACAGCAGGTGTGAAAACTCTGCTATGAAGGGAATGAAAACTACAATTGGGGTCCTTCAAATGGTATAGTCGAAATAAAGACCAACACACAAAGTCTAGACAGATAACCAATTTCCATCCATTAGGCAGATATCAGGAAGCAAGACCGGACTGAATCTTCTGATAAAAGATGGAGTATGTAGCCATTCAGAAATCAAGCCCCACGAAATGGAAAAGCCGACATCAATGGATGGCAGTGCATACAAGCACAACAAGGATTGAGGCCAGTAAGAAATACCTCAAAAGGAAACAGGATGTATACAAAACAAAACCCCCAATATACCACAAGAAAGAAAGGGGAAAAGACCCACATCTTCCAAAGGAAGAGAGAGAAAAAGAGAAAAAATTCCTTCAAGTAGAAAGAATTCGCAAATAATTTGGAAGTGGTATAACGGACCTTTGAATGATCGAATCCTTGTCACACCCTATGAGGAACAACAACAACCTTCAGGAAAAGGATGCTAAAGGAGACACCAGCTTCCTTGGAAACTAATCCTCAAAGAGATGGAACCATAATGTTGAAGGGACACGTGTTCCAGATGGAAAACTGAAGATGAAAATTAGCCACGACACGGACAAAAGTGGTGAGTTGGCGACATCTGAAGAGTAACCAATACAGTAAGCAAATAGTGTGGCTGTAATCTGAATCGGCAAATAAATAATGCCTATAGGAAAAAAGGGTACAAGGCATCACAGAACATGACAAGTAACATCCTCTCCAAGGATGTAGCATAGAAAAGGCAGCAAGGTCAGTGGGCACAGGACAAAGGTAACCTTGCAGCAGTGGTGTGATCTGAACCAATGCATTAGAGGGGCCTTTGATACCAAACGCACCACTGAGCTAAAGTCTAACAAGGAACCAAAAGATCAGTGGCAGGAAGCCGTTTTGCCAATGTATAGCGAGAGCAGAACAATAAGTGCCAAAGCTGAAAATCTACCCAGGCCAAGGATCATGCCGCTCTTTCCATTGTTTACGCTAAGGACAGAAGGATGCTAGATAAAGGGAAGGAATGCCACATGGTGATGAGAGATAACCCTTATGGGGGTGAAGGGAGTTGGGCACTGGTGCAAGGCACAACTCACAGGCATTATGCTTTCAGAGGCAGATCAACTTAAGTCCCTATAAGGGATATTAAGTGGTAGAAACAGATCCCAAAATGCCTATCAGGCATACAGAAGATGGTCCCCTTAGAACAGGGAACAAGGCAACAGTGCATGCGCACAATGCAAGCAAAATACCCTCTTCAGCTTAAGAACTTGGGTAGTAAACTAGCTTCCAGAAAAAAACTGTAAGAACAGTCACACAAAGGGCCACAAAATAATATACGTCCCAGATAACAGGAACCATAACCAGTCATTGAAAGCATAAGAAGAATAAAAGTACCTGCAAAAGGCAGAAACATCTCACCGGGTGTCACCCATAGATGGAAAGGAGATTTGAAAAGAAAAGCCAATGGGCTCTGCACTGGAATGGCTTACATGTGCAAGAAAAGGACCATGTTACTTACCCAGTAAGCATCTGTTCTTGCCATGTAGTGCTGTAGATTCAAATGCTTTGCATAAGTCTGTCATCTACTGTTGGGCTTGGATGATTACAAGTTGTTTTTCTTCGAACATTTCTTTTCGAGTCACCAGACTATGCGACTCCTCTTTTGTACGATTTTTTCCCGTAGGTGTGTGAGAATGGCGTTCAAATCAGTGAGAGTTATGTGATGCTAATGCAAGTAATGTAGATTAATGTAAACTACAAACCACAAAGGTATGCGGGAAGGAGGGACGTTGCATGTGAATCTACAGCACTACATGCCAAGAACAGATGCTTACTGGGTAAGTAACATCCGTTCAAGGCATGCGTGGCTGTAGACACACATGCTTTGCATAGACTGTAAAGCAGTCCCTCTCCCAAAGCGGTGGCTATCCTGCAGGGGTTGGATTTGTTTGAAATAGAGTACGTAGTACTGCCTGTCCAAAATTAGATTGATGGTGTGCTGCCACATCCACACACTGCTTCTTTGTGAATGAGTGTGGTGTGGACCATGGTGCTGCTTTACATATTTCCGCAATAGGAATGTTCCCTAAAAATGCCATAGAAGCCCGGACCATGTTGCTGCTTCACATATTTCTGCAATAGGAATGTTCCCTAAAAATGCGATAAAAGCCCCAATCTTTCAAGTTGAGAGGGCTTTAGGACGAACTACTTGTCTTTTAGCTTTTGCATAACATGTTTGGATGCATTTAACTATCCATCTGTGAATATCATCTTAAGAAATTGGTTTACCAGTGTGTGCAGGTGAGAAAGCAACAAATTGCTTTGTCTTTACGAATGTTTTAGTCCTGTCAATATAATACATTAAATCTCTTGACATCTAAAGTATGAAGTGCTCTTTCTGCTACAGATTCTGGGTGTGGAAAGAACACAGGTAGTTCGATGTATTGGTTCATATGAAAAGGTGAGACAACTTCAGGAAGAAACTTTGGGTTTGTCTTTAAGACCACCTTGTTTTTGTGCAGTTGGAAGAATGGTTCTTCTAAGGTTAAATTACTGAGCTCACAAACTAGTCTAAGTGAAGTGATTGCTATTAAGAAAGCCATTTTCAAGATAAATACTGTAGCTGACATGAATGTAATGGATCAAATGGTGGCCCCATGAGTCGTGTTGATGCAACATTTAGATTTCAAGCTGGTGCTGGTGGCAGTTTGGGAGGAAGGATTATTTTAAGTGCCTCCATCTCAGCCTTAATGACAGGTATTTAAATAAAGATGTATATTGTCTATTTTGAAGATAGGCCGCTATTGCAGCAAAATGTAGTCTTCTAAAAGTGTACACAAGACCCGATGTTTGTAGATCCAAAAGATAAACTATTGTTTGTACTTGTACATCAAAGAGGTTGCAATTTTGGCTTTGACAATAAATAAACATTTTCCATTTGGCTGCGTAACACTTTCTGGTTGTAGGTTTACACGCCTCTAAGAATATCAATGCACGTTTGTAGAAGGTTTAAGTACCCAAATTCTAGGACTTCAGGAGCCATACTTCAAGGTTCGTTTCGTTGGGATGTCTTATTTCTCCATGGTTCTGCGCGAGAAGGTCCGGGTGGAGGATGATTCTCGTGGGGTACCTGTGAAAGTTCCAGTAAAGTGGTGAACCATGGTTGGCAAGCCCATGTGGATGCCACTAGTATTGGTGTAAGTGAGGTTTGTCCGAGTTTCCTGACTACAAATGGAGGTAGTGGGAGAGGGGGAAAAGCATATGCCAATATCCCTGACCAGTTCCTCCATACAGCATTGCCCTTGGATAGTGGGTGTGGGAATCTGGCTGTGAAGTTTGAGCATTTTGCGTTTTCTGGGGTTGCAAAAGGTCTATTTGTGGAAACCCCCATTTAAGAAAGAATGTTAATAGAACTTTATGATGAACTTCCCATTCGTGGACTTGTTGTCGCGTCCTGCTGAGTTGGTCTGCAACTTGATTGCTTGTCCCTGGGACATGTTCTGCTAGGAGATGAATGCTGTGATTTAAAGCTAAACGCCATATTGTCTGTGCTAGGCGTGATAGCTAGAGAGAATGTCCCCCACCGTTTTTGTAAATAATAAATTGTTGTCATATTCACCGTTCGGATTAAGACACCTTTGTTCTGTAGGAGAGTTAGGAATACTTTCAAACAGCTTGAAGCTCTAGATAGTTGATATGGAGACTCTGGTGTTGTATATACCATGTCCCTTGGATGGTCAGATGTTGAAGGTGAGCTCCCCAACAGGTAAGAGGCATACGCTGTGAGAATGGCTTGTGGAACTGGGTCCAGAAATGGCCGCCCTTTGGATACGTTTGTAGGTTCCACCAATGCAGAGTGATGTGTGCGGCTGTCTATCAACACTAGATCTTGTAACTCACCCTGTGACTGAGTCCATTGACATGAAAGGCATTCTTGCAGTGGTCTCATATGTGGGTGGGCATGTGGAACTATGTCTATGCAGGATGCCATTTATGACTAGTAGTCTTAGAACTAATTTGACTGGGATTTGTACTCCCGTCTGAAATTGTTGTGCTAAATATAGAATGTTTTGAATCCTGACTGAATTTGGAAATGCTAACACTAGGCGAGTATTGAAAATTACCCCCAAATCTGGTTGCATTTGGGCTGGTAGTAAATGAAATTTTCAGGTTGACTGTAAACCCTTACTAATGTAAGAGAGTTAGAGTTTTGTGCGTATGTGGGCTGCAGAGGCTTGATCTGTTAACCTTTAGAAGCCAGTCGTCTAGGTAAGGGAAGCCATGAATGTTTTCCCTTCATAGATGTGCTGCTACTACTGATAGGCATTTTGTGAAGACCCTTGGAGCTGTGCTGACTCATTCCCCGAAGGGAAGCATTTTGAACTGATGTTTTCCTTGGAATAGAAAACTTAAGTATTTTCGATGTGCTGAGTGAATGGGTATATGAAAGTAGGAGTCTTTGAGATCTAGTGTGGACATGAAGTCTCCCTGCTGAAGTAATGGTATGACTTCCTGAAGGCTGACCATATGAAAGTGTTCTGACAAAATGTAATGATTTAGTGCTCTGAGGTCCAGAATGGGTCGGAGTGAGCAGTCCTTTTTGGGAATAAGGTAGTATAGGGAATATACCTGTTTCTTATTGTTGAATTGGCACTAGTTCTATTGCTCCTTTTATTAAAAGAGCTGCTATCTCTTGTTTGAGTAGAGCTTGGTGCTGAACTGAGAGGTTGCGTTTGTGTGGTGGGATGTTTGGAGGAGTGGTGATGAGCTCCAGACAGTAACCATGATGGATAATGTCCAATACCAGTTGATCTGTGGTAATGGTCCTACATTGTGGTGGGAAACAATGAAGATGCCCCCTACAGGTGTTAAATGTTCAGGGAGAACGTGAATTAAGTCATTGCTTGTTGTTATTGGATGTGCGGGTGGAATTTGCACTGCCATGCCCTTTGCAAATTGTTCCCCCTATATGATCCGCTGTAGAAACCTCTTGAAGGCGAGGAGTGAGTTTGATTTTTGTAGAGGTTGCTGATGTGTAAGTAGCGGCAGACCTAGCGCCTTGTCTAAATGAGGGGCAGCAAAAGAAACCACGGAATATGTTGGATTGAAGCGCCCTCATTGATTTTGCCACATCTGTGTCCTTCTTAATTTTTGAGGGCTGGGTCAACTTGAGGCACCAAAGAGGTGTTGCTTATCAAAAGGTAAATTAAAGACGGCTAGTTGGACTTCTGGTTTAAAACCGGACACCGGAAGCCAAGCGTGTTTACCAAGTAGAATGCTGGTATTTATACTTCTCGCCGCAACATCAGCTGCATCGAGAGCACATTTAATGGAGTTGACAATTAGTTTTCCCTCTGCAACTAACTCCTGGCCCCTCTTTCTATACTCTTGTGGGAGATGCTGGAGGAACCCCTCCATCTCATCCCAGTGTGCTCTATCGTAGCGAGCTAATAGAGTTTGGCTATTAGCGATTCTCCATTGGTTTGCTGATTTCGCAGCAACCCTTTTGCCTGAGGCTTCAATTAATTTTGACTCCTTATCTGGTGGAGGAGCATCCCAGGTAGTTTGGGAATTTCCCTTTTCCGAGCATTTGCTACAACTAAAGAGCCTGGTGTTAATTGACCTCTATTGTATATAGGGTCTGAAGATGCAGCCTTGTACTTTGTCTATTCTTAGTTTGATAATGCGAGCTTTAACTGGGTCTTTAAAAATGTCATCGGCATGATTAAGAACGCTTTTTAGCATTGGTAAATATTATGTTGCTCTTTGAGCATTTGAGTCTCAAAGAGGACGTCATCGTCAAAGGGATCTTTATGTAAAGGGACCTGATCGAAGGCAGATTATTTTATGCTGTGGATCGGGGGCAGAAGTACTCATGATCTGACGATCTTGGAAGGGTTCTATCATGTCCGAATCTTGTTCATAGTCTGAACTTGAACGGTGTAGGGAGACTGATTTTACTTGGGGGGCGGAAGCTTCTTCATCTTGTTCTTCTCGCAAACCGAAGATGTTGGTGTGTCGTCCGTGTTTCTGCGCTGCATCTGTAGACGACATGCATGTCGGTCGCAAAGATTTTTCTTTGACCGGAACGAATTGCAAGCCTCTCACGTACTTTCCTGATGATCTGACGAGAGGTATAAGTTACAGACCAAGTGAAAATCAGTGTGAGGGTATTTTGAATGGCACTGCGGACAAAAACGAAATAAAGTGCGTGCCGTTAGCAGATCATTTTCCTGGAGAGCTGTTACTGGAAAATGATCGAGCCGGGCGTGGTTGATGATCCTGACTCGTCAAAACGTCTCGATACGGAAGATAACTACCCGATGGAAACAAGATCGTCAAATGTAGATATAACTAGCTAACGGAACGGAGGCTGAAAACGATCTCGAACCGGAGCACGAGAGAGTACACCCGAACCAGTCAGCAGAAAGAAACAATCTAATAATGGAGTCGTTGCCCATGCGCAATGTTACTGAAGGGAGGAGTCACACAGTCTCATGACTCGAACAGAAATCTTTGAAGAAAAACAACTTGTCCGAGCCCAACACTAGATGGCGGACTTATGCAAAGCATGGGTATCTACAGCCACACATGCCTTGAACAGGGACTTTCCCCGAACAAACCTAGTACGGGAGAACTAGAGAAGCAGATGGTAGATTTAATAGTCTGCTGCTCCATCTCGACTATCTCAAAACCACCACAAAGCAGAGTCGGCATGTGCGACAAACAGATGAGCGCTATTGCAAGAAAGTGCCCTCTTTTTGCATGGCTGCCCCCACTTTTTGCTAAACTGCTGATGTACTTTAACTGAGTGTACCCTAGGCTCCTGCCAATCAGGTGCCCAGGGGATATGTTCTTTCCCTAAAACTGCATTGAAAACAAAACCCAATTGGCACACTCTGGCCACAGGGCAGTCCCTTGTAAATGGTACCACAGGTACCAAGGGCACTGTGGCCAGGGAAGGCCTCTAAGGGCTGCGGCACTTATTGTGCCACCCTTAGAGGCCCTGTACCTTTACACAAAAACACTGCCTTTGCAGGCTGCGTGTTTTGGTGCAGAACAAAGTGAAGAGTCAACATGGCACAAATCCCTGTGTGCCATGCCTACAACTCACTGCCCTGGCATAGATCAGCCACCCCTCTAGCTGGGTGCACTATACCAATGGTGAGGGTACAGGTGCATGAGCCCTGTACCCCTACAGTGTCTAAGCCAATTCTTAAACATTGTAAGTGCAGTAATTCCATTAAGAGTATATGGTTCTGGGAGTTTGTCATTACGAACTCCACAGTACCATAATGGCTTTACAGAAAACTGGGAAGTTTGGTATCAAACATCTCCGCACATTAAACCCACACTTATGCCAGTGTGGGATTAAAGGAAAAATGCACACAGAGGGCATCTTAGAGATGCCCCCTGAAAAACAACCTAAGTAGTGTCCAGGCTGAGTGGACGCTCACCAGCTGCCACAACCAGACAAGTTTCTGGACCCCTGGGTCGAGAGCCTGCTGCTCTCGGGGGTCTGAAACAATGCACATCCTGGGACGAGGTGCCAAGCCTCCTCCCCCAGGATGGGCAGGGTCCACGAAGGGGAAGCTTCAAAGGCTTGCCGCCTTTGTGAGCTTCCCCAGGCCTTTTGCTGCTTCCAGCAACTGGTCCCCACCAGTTCTGATCCCCACTTTAGGCGGGAGAATCAGTGAGAAAACCAAGTAAGGAAGGGAGGTGTGCCCACCTTTGCCAACCCCACTCCTCAGGTGGGGGAGGCGAGGTGAAGCACAACTCAGTCCCCGCCATCTTGCAGATGGGGGGACCCAGCCAACCAGGGTGAGGCTTATGCCCCCTCCCACTGGATGGTGGCATAATAGGGGGTGTACCCATCCCAAGGAAGGGACCCATTGGTCCCAACCTTTTACTTACCTATAACACCCCTAAATTTAGTATTTAGGGGCACCCCTGAACCTTGCCTCCTTTGACAAGAATTGACTACGAAGAAAAGAAGGACCGAAGAAGCCGTGCCAAAGCTAAGAGGAGGAGGACGCCCACTGACTTGGCCCCAGCCCTACCGCCTGTCCCCACCTGCAGAAGCGAAATCCCGGTGTGTCCTGCAGCCAGCAACCTCAAGAACCCTGAGGACCTGCCCTGCCTTCCACAGAAAAGACTGTCTCCTGCGAGCACCGGATGCTCACCAACAGACTCTGGCTCCGGCCACATCCGCGAGTCTGCACCACTCTGCACCCAACGCCCACAGCCCGAGTTAGAATGTCCCAACACCATGAGGAGGTCTCCCCGGCGATGCTGACCCGAGATCCGGTGATCTCTGACCTGCCTCGAATCTCCCAGAGACGCCTGCAGCCTCTTTCTGGAGGGTCTCCCCGACCGCGACCGGAGCTGGTAAGGAAAACCAGACGCCTCAAGACACCCCTGCACCCTAAGCCCCACGGCCTTGGGTGGCCCAACCGACGCTGTCCCAGCATCCCCAGGAATCCCAACTTACCTCTCGAACCAGTGGTCACCTCCAGAAGATCTCCGTCCCCGAGCCTGCAGTCTTTGTTGAAACCGGAGAATCCTCATTGAAATCAACAAGGCACCAAACGCCAAACCAGCACCCTGCACCCAGCCACCCCTGCGCGGCTGCACTTTGTGTGCTAAACAGGATCCCCCTTTGCCCTGAGCCTAACACCAGGAGCTTTGCTCCCACAACCTTGTGGCCTGCTCGTAAGGAGCCACCAACCGGAGGCCCCCTTTCCCCCATTGGATAACATTGGGCCTCAGCACTCTGCACCTGGCCGCCCTAGTGCCGCTGAGGGTGTTTTGAGAGTGCATCCTCGAACCTAGGGGAACCCTTGTTCTAACCCCAGAAACCCAACCCCAAAGAACGAGTACTTACATGGTAATCGTTAACTTAATTTCTCTCCATAGGAATACATTGACTATTTTTCTCTGAAAAATGTTCTTCTAAGTGTGGAGTTGATTTGTATGGAAACCTGAAAAACTACAATTGTGCAAAACTGATTTTACTTACCTTTTCTCTAGGAAATGTCCCAGTGTGATATGTCACACTGAGTAGAAAAAGTAACTTAAAAAGTAATCTGCAAAGTAACTGAAAAGTAATCTGAACAGTAATTTCGATATTTTGACTTACCTGTATTTCAAACCACTGCATTTTGAACTTGCATTCAATTTGTAAACACTGCATAATATTTAGCAAAGCATTTCACTTACTTGTGCCAAGCTTGGCTTGGTTCTAGAAATAAAATAACTTAATATTTTTTATACAAACAAAATTGGTCTGAATTCAGTCTTTGAGAGTGTGCCATCATTTGCTGACTGAGTGTGTACAACAAATGCTTAACATTACCCTCTGATAAGCCATACTGCTCGCCCACACTACCACAAATAGAGAGTAAGGTGCTATCTACTTTTACCTCTGCCTACCTTTGGGGATCCACTGGACTCTGTGCCCACTATATCTCATTTTGGTATAGTATATACAGAGCCAGCTTCCTACAGCTATCAAAAGGCATATCAAAGTGGTTTAAACAGCCTCTGAAAACTCAGAAGTGTGCAGCTAGGCACGCTGATGTAATGCCACTGAAGAGGCCATAGCCCGGCCTACCACAGCGAAAGATTAGTCTAGCTGCTTGTTGCCCATCCCTTATTAATGGAACAAGATCGTTCCATTTCGTAAGGGAGGGCAGCAGGCGTGCCAATGGGTCCCAAAATGTATGGGAGAAGCATCAGAGGCGCAAGTAGTATTGTGGGATCACAGTGCGGAACTGGTGGTGGAAGAAATATTCCTGCCACAAGCGTCTAGTCTTCCTGGCCACTGTCTGGAGGGACAGTAGGAAAAAGTTGATATTTTGGGCAGCCAAATCTGCCTGTACCACAAAACTATGAGTAGGATGTCTGAGAAGAAATGCCGGATCTCCAGGGGGCCGGACGGTGTCTGTGAGAAATAGAGCAATCCACAGGGGTCCCAGTATCGGGTTAGCCCAAGCCCCCAGCAAAATGTCAAACAGAGCCTCAATATAAGGAAGCACTGGCTCTACCCCTGATTGGCTTTGATGGAGGACGACAAATAAGGGATATGTTTACATTGCTACAGAAGGCATTGTCCTATTCAAAACGACAATCTCGTCTGAACATATCCGCCAGAAAGGAGCTTGCCTCTGTGACCAAACCAGGAGGGGACAGGAGGCCGGGGAAGGCTAAAAACCACTAGCTTCACCCAACTCTATCAACCTGCTAGTCTTCTTAGGAGGTTGGAGCGTGTCAGAGATGAGGTGGTGAAACTCCTAATCCTCTCCATCACCTCCATAATCGTGTTACTGAGAAGGAAAACCGGAGGGGGGGCTATATCTGAGACAGGCTGCTCCACCGGCGCTACATCCAATGCCGTCCGGCACCGAAGGGGCGACATCTCTGCGTCGGAGAGGGGACGTGGAGGGGTGAACAGCGACGTCGGCTGACCAGACCCAGGCGCTGGAGTTGATTGACCAGACCCAGGGACCAAAGGAAGTAACCCCAAAGGGCTGGGCACCACCATCAAAACGGATTTGGAATCAGACAGCCGAACTGAAGCCGAGGGTAATCCCGGCAGCATAGACAGTCACAGCTTTGAGCAACTACTGGGAGCCAGAGGGCGCTCAAGAGGAAGGTGAAGACCCAAAGATACTATGAAGAGAACTGTGATATTCCCTCATCTAGGTCAGAGTTGCCCCGGCTCCAGGGTAGATTGGGAGGCACGGGGTAGACTCGTGCAGACTCTTCAACCGAAGATCAGGAAGAGCTTTATTCGACTTCACTCAGCGCCTTTAGGCGATGTTTGAAACAGAAGCCACACTCCTAGGAGGCATGGTGCTCCCTCAAGCACCACATACAGAGTGAGGGTCAGTTGCAGGCATTTGTCGTCCACAGGACCAACAAGGCTTAAACCCCAAGGACATGAAAATGTGTTTAAAGGCACACTGTTCTGTTTGTCGAAACAGTCAAGGTAGGCCAAAAAACAGCCGAGGAACCACTCATCAGATCTGCGTTTTAAGCACGGAAAAGTAGAAACTGGAGTCAGTTGAGGGCTTATATGGACTCATCCGGAGGACGTCGTCGCTGCAGATATACTAGACGCTCTCTACCGACGCAAAGGTACTGCTGTAAAAATGTCCTGATTCAGTTTGGCGCCTGGGGAGAGTTCTAAGATAAGGAATCTGCAGCTAGATGTCTCGATCAGATACACCTGGCCAAACTCAGGGTGCCGCATCACTCCACCCTCTTTCCCAACCCTCCTGCACAGGATTCTGGGATATTCCATCATGATGACTTTAAGTTGTCTGTGGAAAGAGCTTCCCTGAGAGCCTCCACTTTACCCCTAGATAGCAGCTTCTGATCACTTCCCACCAAATCTTCAAAAGTGAGGCTCAAGAAGTCTGTCCTTCCTCCTTGGTTTACGACGGCCAGGTCGGTCCCAGCCAAGGTCCAGTGTGACAAGCTAATTAACAAGTGCAAATTTCCTTCCCATCCCTTTTCCCTGGAACTGGGTAAAGCACTTTAATGGCTATTGTGTGGGAAGGCCTTTGATCCTCCTGCTTGAGAGCACAGTAATTAACTTGCCCCATTAAGAGCGGAGGGTGACAAAGGCCTGGAACTTGGTTATGAGATGAGCTTGTGAAATAGGACAATTCCTAAAGTGTCAAAAGGAGTGTAGTTATGTTAATGACTGTAAATCTACACTCAGAACGCATGTCAACCCTAGATTGATACCTTGCTGGACCATGTAGGTCTAAGTGAGCCAAAACTGTACATAAGTGCATATGTTACACATAATGTAGAATACAGTTTAAGCACAGCACACCTACACTAGGAATGCCAATTGAGATTATGGCAGTATATTCCTTCAAGGATCACTTCAGGCTGACTGTGCGCAGTTAACAGGCTGTGAATGACTGTAGTCTCACACGTGTAGCCCTCACACACATGTGGTCATGTGTAACCAAATCTCAGCATCTTAGCTGTGCAGCAGTGGCATTAAAAGGCAAACAAGGGCAGTCGGCACTATCAGTGCATTTAGAGTGCAATGACGAGTGTGAGTGAGGCCTACTCACAGTAAAAGGCCAAAAATTGAATACAGACAAGCAAAAAATCGAGTTGCATTACGTGGGTGCAACCCACTTTGCAACAGTAGTGCAAAATGAAAATGGTCACTGAATGTATTAGCAATGGCAAGGTGCAAGAACCTGATCCCTAGAACATCGAAGTTCACACTTTTTCTTTTTAAATGGCTGAATATTTAACAGTGGATTTGTTACAAGAGTCAACTACTGGAAATGATAACTGAAATGCAGAGATAGGAGTTTCCAAATCCAACTCACTTTCCCCAGATACTCCAGCGATGTGGGTCGACTTTTCATGAAGCACAAGTTACTACTTGTGTAACGATATATATGTAAGAGACATTAGTTAGTGATAGATTCCTTACCTTAGAATATCCCCAGGCGTCAGACTGGATCCGGAAAGTTTTTTGTCAGCAGTACCCCTGCGCGTCGGTAGGTGGCGTTGTGCGTCTCCGCGTCCGTCGCTGGCGTCGTTAGCGCCGAGATGACGTCACGGAGACTAATTAGGCGCCACCCATGCGCGCTGACGTCAGTTCTGTACACGACTTTCCGCGCCAGGAACGCAGAGCCATGCAAGAAACTGACCACTGGTGCCATGAAACTAGGGCCCTAAAAGGGATGACCTTAACCCTAGAAATCAGTCCGCAGAACGGGGAGGATGGGTGGGGCGGTAAGGAATCTATCACCAATGTCTCTTACAGATATATCGTTACACAAGTAGTAACTTGTGCATCTGAAAGACACGTTAGTGATAGATTCCTTACCTTAGAATAGATACCCCAGCAATACCAACCCAGGTGATGGGTCTGCGAACAAGATTACACCAGAAAGTCACGGAGAACAGAACGGCCAAGAAGTCGTCTCTCCGGACCCGACTGTCAAGGCAGTAATGCTTGGTAAACGTATGCAGCGAGGCCCACGTAGCTGCCTGACAAATGTCCTGCAAGGGAACGCCGCGTCCCAAGGCAGTAGTGGCTGCCGTTGCCCTGGTCGAATGGGCACGCAGCCCCACAGGAGGCTCCCTCTTGGCCGAGTAACATGCTTTTATGCACAGAACAACCCACCGAGAGATGGTTCGTTTGTGCACGGCCCGACCTTTTTTGGCGCCCACGTAGCCAACAAAGAGTTGGTCATCCACCCGGAACTGTTGTGTGCGCTTCAGATAGAACGAGAGCACACGTTTTGGGTCCAGACGGTGAAGCCTCTCTTCCTCTTTTGAAGGATGCGGAGGCGGAAAGAAGGTGGGCAAAGTGATGGTCTGCCCGATGTGGAAGGGCGTGACAACCTTTGGCAAGAAAGAAGGACGGGTCCTTAAAACCACCTTGTCCGGATGAACAGAAAGGAAAGGAGGTTTGGAAGAAAGAGCCTGGAGCTCACTCACTCTTCTGGCAGAGGTGATAGCTACCAGGAAGGCCGTCTTGAGAGTGAGAAGATGCAAAGGACAGTGATGAAGGGGCTCGAAGGGAGCGCACATCAGGTATGTCAAGACAAGGTTTAAATCCCATTGAGGCATTATGAACGGCACGGGAGGAAATGTGTGCGTAATGACCTTGAGGAAACGGGTAACAACCTGGGACTTAAAAAGAGAAAGCTAATCTGGAAGCCGTAGAAAGGCGGAGCTGGCCGAAAGATAACCTTTGACAGTGCCCAGAGCAGAGCCCTGCTGGGCCAAGGATAGAAGGAACAGAAGAACCTCAAAAAGAGGGGCAGAGAGGGGATCCACAGCCTTTGCTGTGCACCATGCCACAAATTTGTTCCACCTGCAGGTATATACCGTCTTAGTGGAGGGACGCCTGGCTGCCAGAATGACATCACAGACTTCGTGAGGAAGATCGAAAGCTGTCAACTGTGGCCGCTCAATCTCCACGCATGGAGGTGGAGGCTGGACAG
The DNA here is from genome assembly GCA_963921515.1 of Calotriton arnoldi. Lineage (NCBI taxonomy): Eukaryota > Metazoa > Chordata > Amphibia > Caudata > Salamandridae > Calotriton > Calotriton arnoldi. The sequence goes on from CAWUFW010016832.1 coordinate 138,410, forward strand.
GTTCGGGTGGAGGACCGTCCCCTGCTGCTGCGACAGAAGATCCTCCCGAAGAGGCAGTCGGATCGGGGGATCGATCGCCATGCTGAGTAGCTTGGGATACCAGTATCTTCGTGCCCAATCCGGAGCCACAAGGATGACTTGGGCCCGGTCGCGCCGAATCTTCTTCAGCACTCTGGGCAGAAGTGGTATAGGCGGAAAGGCGTACAATAGACCGCAACTCCACTCGCGACGAAAAGCGTCGCCGAGCGAGTGCCGCCTTGGAAATTCCAACGCGCAGAACTGATGACATTGCGCGTTCTCTTCTGTGGCCAATAGATCTAACCAAGGCTCTCCCCACTGCTGAAAGAGACCTTGCGCCACGCCCGAGTGAAGACGCCATTCGTGATCCATCAAGCACCGGCGGCTGAGTTCGTCCGCCCTAGCGTTCAGAGAACCCGCCAGGTGTTGAACCACCAAGGTAATGCCTTGATGTTCCAGCCATGTCCAGAGGCGCAGAGCCTCCTGACATAGGGTCCAGGACCCCACCCCGCCCTGTTTGTTGCAATACCACATGGCGGTGATGTTGTCCGTGAACACCTGCACTACACTTCCCCGGACCTAGGGAAGGAATGCCTTCAGTGCAAGTCGGATCGCCCGAAGCTCCAAAAGGTTGATATGGAGCCGGGACTCCGCCGGAGACCAGAGGCCTCTGATCTCCGCCTCTCCCAAGTGGCCTCCCCATCCCAGGAGGGACGCATCCGTCACCACTGTGTGCTCCGGTTGGGGAAGGGAGAGGGATCTGCCATTGACCCAATCGCGATTTGTGAGCCACCACTGCAATTGTCGTGCAGTGCCCTCCGAGATCTGGACATGATCGGACAGGTTGCCCTGATGCTGTGCCCACTGGAACTTCAGGTCCCACTGCAGAGCCCGCATATGCCATCTGGCATGTTGCACCAGCAGGATGCAGGAGGCCATCAGGCCCAGGAGCCGGAGGGTCAACCTGACCGAAACCCGGGATAGAGGCTGAAAGATCGGAATCATAGCCTGAATATCCCGGACTCACTGCTCGGGAGGATAAACCCGAAACCGCGTCGAATCCAGAACCTCTCCGATGAAGGGGAGCTTCTGAGAGGGACTCAGGTGCGACTTCGGCACGTGGATGGAGAACCCCAGCAAATGCAGGAGGGCGGCCGTAGTCTGAAGGTGGGTGACAACTGCCTGGGGGGAGCCCGCCTTCAACAACCAGTCGTCGAGGTAGGGGAAGACTGACACCCCTGACCTGCGCAGGTGAGCAGCGACCACCGCCATCACTTTCGTGAACACCCGAGTGGCGCTGGTAAGGCCGAAGGGGAGCACAGCAAACTGAAAATGCTCCTGGCCTACCGTGAACCGCAGGTAACGCCGGTGGGCCAGCAGGACGGGGATGTGAAAATATGCGTCCTGCAAGTCCAATGCCACCATCCAGTCTCCAGGGTCGAGGGCAGCCAAGACCTGAGCCAGAGTCAACATCTTGAACTTCTCCTTCCGGAGGAAGCGATTGACGTTCCTGAGGTCCAAGATGGGGCGCAAGCCCCCCTCGTCCTTCTTGGGGACCAGAAAGTAGTGGGAATAACAACCACTCCCTACTTCTGGCCCAGGAACACACTCGATGGCCCCCTTGGCCAAGAGGGCCGTGATTTCCTGCTGGAGAAGCGCCAAGTGGTCCCCCGACATGCGGTGGTACCGAGGTGGCATGGCTGGAGGGGCAGACTGAAAGTGAAGGGAGTAACCCTTGCGGATGATCTGCAACACCCACTCGTCCGATGTGATAGCGTGCCAGTGGGGGAGATGATGGCGGATCCTGCCACCCACTGGCGTGGGGTGCCCCACAAAGCTCGGATTAGGAAGGTTTGGAGGTAGAAGCAGCGGAGGTGGACTGACCCCCCACGCTGATTCCCAGACCCGTCCCTGCGGAAACCGCGTCCGCGCTGAGGCTGGTTCTGCACAGGCTTGCTGAAGGAACGTGCCTGGGCGCCCCTTCCGTGGCCACGAAAGGAACGAAAACCAGGAGTGGCTGGGCTTTTCGTGGAAAGACCTAAGGACTTGGCCGTGGCCCGTGAGTCCTTAAAACGCTCCAGCGCACTGTCGGCTTTATCGCCAAACAGGCGAGTGCCATCAAAGGGCATGTCCATGAGTGAGCTTTGGACATCTGGCGAGAACCCGGTAGATCTCAACCAGGCGTGGCGACGAAGCGCCACAGTCGTAGAAATTGCTCTACCTAGTGAGTCCGCGGTGTCCAAACCACACCGAATGGCGAACTTAGCTGCATCTTTACCCTCGGCAACAGCTTGGGACGGCACAGCTTGGGTCTCCTCAGGACACTGAGGCAACACCTGTGCAACTGTATCCCACACCGCGTGGGAATAGCGGCCCAATAGGCACGCAGTGTTCACCGACCACAGCCCCAAGCTGGCCGAAGAGAACAACCGCTTGCCGAACTGCTCCAGCTTCTTAGAGTCCTTATCCGGCGGAGCCGTGGGAAAGGCACTCTGGGACGTCGAAGCTTGGATGACCAGGCTCTCGGGCGTAGGATGAGTGGTCAGAAAGGCAGGGTCACCCGGCGCCGGGCGATGACGCCTGGCGACGTTCTTATCCACAGGGGCCCCTGTGGCTGGCCGCGACCAAGTGCCCAGTAAGACGTCAGTGAGGGTGTCATTAAATGGCAGCAGGGGCTCCGACGAAGTGGACGCCGTCTGGAGCACCTCAGTGAGGAGATTAGTCTTCAGGGCCACCGTAGGGAGATCAAGGTTGAGGACCTCAGCGGCCCGACGGAGCACCATCGTGTAAGAAGCGCCCTCCTCCATAGTAGGCGGAGGAGAGGCAAACCCCAGGTCAGAGGATATATCAAGGCCGCCGGCCTCCTCTAACTTGTCCGCCCAGTCCTGCTAAGAGTCACACTGACGAGCAAGAGGGTCCTCGGACCCCTCCCAGTCGTCCTCCACCTCCGCCGTATGTGGAACAGACTGCGGCAGCAGGGCAGGGACCGGGGAAGGAACAAACGGCGCCGGGAACGGCGCCGGACGGGGCCGAACCGGCGCCGTGTCCCAATGCGGATCCCAGGTAGGGACAAAATTGTCCTGGAACCTGGGCAGGGGCGGAACAAATGGCATCCACAGCGGCGCCGGAGGCAGAGCCGAGGGTGGCGCTGGGGCCGGAGCCGGCAGCGTGGGACCTTTTGGCACCGTGGCCGGAGCCAGCGGCGCAGAATCCTGCGGCGCCGGAGCCGCCGGCAGCGCCGACAGGATCCTGACACAGGACCGCGGGTCCCAAGGGCGCGCCGGCGGGAGCCCGAGGCCTAAACAGGCGGTCCATGGTAGCAAGAAATGCTTGCACCTGTGCGAGAGTCGCCGACGGACCCGGGTAAGGTGGGTAGGCCGCGGGACTCCAGGGCTCCGAAGGAGCCGCAGGGGCAGAACCCCTGTCCCCCTCGTCCGCATCTGGGGACCGACGGGGGGACGTCTGAGAGCGACAACGCTTCTTCGACTTCTTTTTGTGTCGTCTCTTACCCGAATCCGAGGGTGAAGACTTGGAGCCCGAGGAGCGATGATGGTGGCCCCGCGAGCGTTCTCTGGAGCGGCCCCTAGACCGAGAACGGCACTGGGACGAGTGCCGGACCTCAAGCAGCTTCCGGCGCCGCTCCCTCAAGGCCTTCGGGGCCATGGCCAGACAGTCCACGCAGGACCGGGAGTCGTGGTCGCTCTCCAGGCAGTAGAGACAGACGTCGTGGGGGTCCGCCACCGGCATATTGCGACGGCAGGCCCCACAAGACTTAAAACCAGGCATCCCTACGTGCACCAGAGTAGACTCAACTTACAGGAGACAAAAGTCTCAAAAAGATAGTCAAAAAGTGACTAAGGTACGTGCTCTAACCGGATCTGCGCTTACTGGCGCGGAAAAAGAAAGAACTGACGTCAGCGCGCATGGGTGGCGCCTAAGTAGTCTCCGTGACGTCATCTCGGCGCTTACGACGCCAGCGACGGACGCGGAGACGCACGACGCCACCTACCGACGCGCAGGGGTACTGCTGACGAAAAACTTTCCGGATCCAGTCTGACGCCTGGGGATATTCTAAGGTAAGGAATCTATCACGAACGTGTCTCTTTCAGATTTCATATTAGTCTTTCATTATGCCATCTATGCTTCTAATCGGTTTTCTTTTTGCAGACATGCTTAGTACACTAGTCATTTATCTGTTTTGGATGACAAGTCTAGGCTATAATGCATTTCAAATGGGCAAGCTGATCTCCATAAAGCTGCTCTTCATATTTCTGCAATAAGAATGTTTTTGAAAAAGGCTGAGGAAGCAAGGTCTCCTTTTTGTCTAATGAAGACCTGGGCACTCTTCCAAAAATGACTGGTTTGCCTTTTGGTAGCTAATTATGGGGGCTGCAATCCATAAGGTCAGGCCCTATATAGAGGTCTCTACCCAAGTACAGATGAAACTGTTCACTGAATAATTGGTAAGTGGAGAATGATATACTAAGATTTACATGGAAATTTGAGATGTTCGTGAGAAAGATCAGATGGCTTCTTGCAACTACTTTGGAATGGCATTGAAGTTTCATTAGCGCTAAAAGCCTGGGGCTACACTACATGCAGAAGTGACAGCAAATGGGAAAGACACTTTCCAAAGATATTACAAACTGGCTTAGAACATGGGTTTAAAAGAACACTGCTAAGCCGTGACAAGTTAATGTTCAACTTTCTTTCACATGGGAGCTGGTATTCTGCCTGGAGTAAAGAACTTTTGCAGACCCTCTAAAATGCATGACTTCTAGGAGTGAGATAAAATAGTTTTGGTATGGGACCCCATCTTTAAGCTGTGATAGCTACACATGAACTGTAGACTTTACTTTGTAAAGTAAAGAAACATAATATGGTTTAAGTACTGGCACATGGATAGAAGTCACACACCAGGAGCAAAATCTTTATGACTTAAATGGAGGCCTCTGGTGGAAGGCATCTGAAGATTAAAATCGTCTTACCCTTTGGGGAAATACTAAAGTGTATTATGGGAGGAATCTAGGCTACAGTCCAATCATTTAACTACATTTTTCTGCAGGATTCAGTCTTGCACCCCGGTTAAAATTACTTTTGGATGACAATCTTCTCTGAGGTTGCTCTAATTGATGCAGAAGATCTTTTAACAGCCATTCTGGAGCAATCATGATAATTCTCATGAGGCATGGCCCATGCAAGGAGATGTAAATGACTTTGACAGGAAATTCCGGCTAAGCTAGATAATAATGGAGGAAAGGGGTGACAAACAAAAAATTAGTAGCACCCCATGCACCACCACACTCAGTGAGGCAGCGGGGAGTATGATCGAGAGAAGGAACTCCGTCAAACACGCTACCAATCTAGCCTGTGCTGGAGACGCACCGTGAGGCATGGGCGGCCATCTTGGATGCTGAAGGAACAGAGAGCCTGTGAGGCCACAGACTTGAGTCCAACTGATACCGTGTGAACAGACCCGCCATTGTGACTTGTGCAGAGAAAGTCAAGTAAGGAACTGAACTGCACAGTACAGATAACGAGAAGAGACAGGGACGCATGAGCCCACCTGAGGAACATGGAGAAGGGGGTATGTAAACAGTTAAGACTATTTTTGAGAGTTATACTGACCACACTAGCACCAAGGTCATAAACAAGTTCCTGTAAAACTGTCAGAAGCACAGCCGCCCTCATAACATAATATCAACGAACCTGACCAAGTTCAATAAACACCCTTGAAACAGCGAAGTTTGCTGGAAGGTGATTCTGAATCCATAGTAGAATTATATGGGGTGTTAAAAACAAATTCCCAGCAGATGAAATGGAGCATAGAGTGTATATATCTATAAATGTGGACTTGGATGCTGTTGAATAGATACAAAATTGTTAACCCTTTATGCCTACCAGACAATTTTTCCAAGCGTAAAATCTCTAAAATTACTTAATGGATTTACACTTAACGACGAACATCATTCTACCAGGTAAAGTTCTGGCCCAGTAATCATTACCTTGTCGCATACTATCATCAGAAATAAAAACCCTTTTTGGGATAAAGTTTATTCAATATATTCGTCCCTACTGAGATCCTGCAGATACCATATGTGTTCAATCTTTCTATGGGTGATGTAATGGTACCTTGGTTACATTCAGACGATTGGGATGTTGAAACTTTAAATTCTATGCTTACAGAACTGGAATATTACACTATGCTGATATGTTCTGTTATCACCATTATGGACATCACTTCCTACACAGTCTCAGTAGTCAACGTCCACATTAATTATACACAATGGGAACACTGTCAGACTCTCCTCACAAGGAAGTTCTAAAATGCATAAAGACAAATTCCCGTATTTCACAGGATATGACACTTTAGACCCCATGTCGTTATTTCAAATTAGTCCCTACCCCATCAAAAAAAATATATGCTTAAACAGACCAAGCTAATATATGCAGCTTCACTTGTTAACCAGTTTGATTTGAAAACGATTTGGGGCACCAAACCTTGGCATGTTCAGGGAACGCAAACCTTATTTCGGGCCTGCTTAATTCCAACACAAATGATATTCTTGAATGACACTGTCCAGCAGACTACATGTTTGGGAGAGGCAAAATTAAAGAAATGAATGCTCCAACAATTCCCTCCATTGCCCACTTTGATAATTGGCAAAGTTTAACAAACTACACCGAAGAACAACTCAATAGCATGGTGCAGAATGGTACATTCAATTTCACACTTTCAGGTAATAATGGGTGGCTATTGTGGCCAGTAGACAATAATCGTTGTCATGCTCGTTTTTTCAATTCCACACCTGCGTTCAAATCAAGCAGACCCAATCCCCGATACTCTCAATCACAACATTCTGGCATTGTTACCACATATTTGGTGGGAAAATTGTGTCAACAATGGTTGGAACATTCCACACTGTCAGCAGTGAAACAACATCTTTCTCTCCGGTCTGAAGACCTGGATTTGTCAGATTTTCTTTTGTGTCCCAAATCTCCACGTTCCAAAAGATTTATTTATGCTACCTAGAATGAAATTTGGAAATTATCCCAAATATAAGCTGCTACACGTTTAAGACCAATTGACCAAGATAATTTGGATAAAGTGCTTGCTGTTGTTAATAGTATTAATACGCGGTCTTCTTGTATTTACAAATTAAATAACATTGTGTTGTCTGTTATTGATATTATGCTAAGTGATCTGTCAATGTGTCATGGGCAAAGTCAGCTTAGATCTATCATGCAGTTTAGCTGGACACTTCAAACACTTAAGAATGTGCACGTACCATGGCGCTAGCTGAATTCCAGTAGTTTATTTTTGCCTTTTAAATTTAATACGCAAACAACTAATGGCAATGAAAGACACAACCTACACAATGATGCAAGTTAGAACAACTTCCATTCACTATAGCTGAAACATCTTCAGCTGTGTGGTTAATACACAGTGTTATCTCCTTACCCGTCTCGACATTTCAATTCACGGCTTGCATGAAACATTTTCCAGTTGGTAGATATGAACACCTCTGAGGCAGCTTCATTCATGAGTTATGGTCACTTTCCGTCTCCTATCGTTGTGAATGTGCCAATAAGGAAGTTCTCCTTACTACAGAGGAATGCGACTCTTCTGTCGGACATTCACTTGTTTGCAAATAAGTTAAGATCCATCGCACATGTAAAGCTGCAGAGCCAAATTTGTCCTATTATTTAAAATGAATACCAGTTGCCACAATTCTTCCACTTATTACGGTCCTTTCAAATGGAAGTTATTTCATTCATAGTGATCGAGATTGTTGACGTATGTGGGCGGGAGTTCCCTCTATTTTGTTCGTTTCCCAGCTCATCACTTGTTGCAACAACGTCCTATTCCCCCCCCTATACATGGGATTGTAGATAGCGCATTGCGGCCTTCCATTTCAACTCTGAAGGCAGATTTCAACAAGCTAAACAGACTCAAAGCACTACTGTTTCAAAAAGAGGTAGCTCTCACATCTGCTTGCGGAACCTTCGAATTGCAGGTGGCTAGAACTACCAGTGAAATACAGTCATTGTTAAACGCAAATCTTACACTGCATTTCGGTGAATTAGTGCATTGAATATATAATGCCTTTAACACTGCCGGTCTTGCACACTTTTTTAAAGTTGTCGGCTCCGGCCTAGTCAGTTCCTGCCAGACAATCTTTGGAATAATACTGGCTTTATTCATTCCATTTTTTCCAATGTATTCGGAGGATTTTCGCTTTTGTTATTACTCATTAGCAGCACTCTCATCCTGTTTCTGCTTCTCCGCAATGGATGTTCCTTTTGCAAGCCCTCTGGAACTAAAACCGCTCCAACACTATCGTAAGCGCATGCTTCAGATCTTTGGGATATTTTTACTACAAGAGCTGGATCTCAATAGGTCCTTAACATTCCGGCCTGTCTAGTTTACCTGTGTACAACACGTGTTCCACTGCCTCTGGTCCCCGTTTGAATGGGCACTGGATACTTGGCTGGCTTCGCAGACTCCCGCTACCATGGACACTGTACTGCTAATGAGTCCCTTAGTGACCCATTTTCAGGACTGTCCCCTAGGTTTGCTGCTTCTCCACAATGTGAGGTTTGAGCCACTCGCCTTCGAGGAAATATGTGCATCGGCAGATGGATCCTGGAATACAGGCTCTACTAACAGATGCAAGTTGCTCGGTAACTATCTCAGCACCAGCTGTGACAGAGGATCATGTCTGCTCTTTTGAACTTGTGACTTGGGCTTTTAACTAATTAATTGCCTTGTGACTTGTTTGATGCTCGCTCTTTTTCCAAATGCTTCCTGGTGGAGAAGGCTATTCACTCTGGGCTCGTATCCAGCTTTGGGTGTCCCCCGACATCCCATCACTACCAGGCTTTTGAATTACCAGGACTGCGACACCGTGCTGCGCTTGGCTCTGGAAAAGAGAGCCCTTCTGTATCAGGGTTCTAAGCTTTCTATTTTCCCTGATTTTACTCTGCAGGTGCAGGAGGATCGGTGAGCTTTCCAGGGGACAAAGGCACTTTTGCGCGAACTTAATGAACCTTATGCCATGTTGTATCCTGCTCGTCTCAGCTCCCAACTGAATGGTAAAGGTGACTGTCTTTACATCTCCTTCTGATTCTTTAGGGAACATCAAGAGCACCCTTAGAGTGCACCCTCGCTGCCATCGCAATACGCTATCTTCCACCCCCGGCAGTGACACTGCCCTCTCCGATATTATGGAGCCTGACACTTGACTGTACAGGGCACCTCATTCATATTTTCCTCTTTGATAGGAGGTACTATTTTCCGATCCCTTCGGTTTGTGATACTGCTTATATATTGCTTTCCTGTGCCTGGACAGCAGTCTGTTTTACAATGTTAATCGGCCATAACTGGGTTACAGTATATGGGTGGGCCTGGCCTCTTGAGCATCATTCTTAAGTACTCAATGTTACATCATGGTGATTGGCCCTTCTCTTATGTTATGTGGGTGGGGTGGTTGACTGTATTAAGCTCACTCCCGGTGCACAGCACATTTAACCTACTGGTCTCCAACGAGTTTTGGTTTGATTCTGTTATGTTCCCATCTGTAATATTTCTGTTGACAGGGGTTCCACTGATGGGTGGAGGAGTTCTGTTTTTTTTCTGCTGTTCACTGTATTAAGTACTGCTCTCTTATTGCCCAAGGGATCATTCTGTATTAGCCTGATTTTGGTTGTACTGCACTGGACAAGATATTGTTGGTCACATGTCTTCTCATCGCTTACACTCATGGCACCATACTCTGTGTTGCATGGCTGCAGGAAACTGCCTCTTTTGGACATGGTTAGTCTCCACTTTTTTGCCTAGAAAATGATTTACGACGGGTCTCATCACGGCTGTCACCAGTGTCCACATCATGGGTACACCAGCTAGTCTGACCAGGGGTCAGAGAGAAGAGCTCAGCATACTGACTTAGGACCAGCCTGCAGTCAGCTTGCTGTTGGTCAGTGAGGGTGTCTGAAAAGACCACTCCATCAACAGACTCATCTTTGGGATTGCTGGAGAAGAGATCAGGGAAGCGAAGGGGCTTGTTGTTCACGGTTTCCCTGCACAACTGACCCTGGCAGGAGCATAAGCCCAGGGCGCTACATCTTCCCCTCCAAAAACTCACCCCACAGCAGCTACCGGGACCGTTGACCACCCTGGTGGTACTACTAGTCCCAGGGTGCAACGCGAGGAATACCGCCCCACTCCCGCTGCCACAGGTGTTACAGGTGAGGGGGAGGGGGAGGAGTGTCCATCGCTCTACAAAGAGCAGCCTCTCCCTCCGCGGCGCGGGAAGCGCGCGGGCCAAGGGCGGGTCCGTCCTTGCCAGGAAGAGGTAGGGCAGGGCCACCCCTTTTTCATTTTATTTTCTGGACAAACAACGTGGAGCCATTTGTAACCGGATAAGGTACTGTGCCGATTTTTGGGGCAAGCCCTCTTTTTTTTTTTTTTTTCCTTCTTGAAAAACTCCTTTGTAGACCAAAGACATTTTACAAACTTACATTTGCAAATCCTTGCATTCTATTTGTTCATCATAAGATTTTCCTTTTGGGGAATTAGTTACAGGCAGGCCTCTGGAAAGTATTGACCTTAAGTATCTATTGAAGGCCAAAAATGGGTAAAAGGAAAACTATGGAGGGAACAGGGGGGGCAAATGGCCCTACTGGCGGGGCGGGTAAGGGGAAAAAGGCAAGAAAAGCCCTTAGGATGGCTAGAATTGACACCCTCATCACAGAATGCGAAGGGATATTAGGAGCGGAGTTGCCAGCCCCCACTGATAGCACTAATCCTCCACCCGAAAAGATTACTATGCCCTTCCGCCCAACCATTGTACCCTCAATGTTTCAGAAAGCCCTACGTAAAGATGCCCCAGGCTGTAGCGAGGCCACTGAACTATGACCTAAGTTGGGGCAGCTGGAAGAGACTCCTCCCCACCCTCCTAATTCTTCAGTCCATGATGCTGCAGGCCATTTTGAGCCTTCTATTATCTGCTCAAATAGATTTGCAGCATTGGCTGATGCGCCTGATTGTTCTGGGGAAGCAGTGCCCCAATCTATAATCCTGAGTCCTATTGAGAGTCTCACTGAGTTAGCTGAAACTTGTGTCACATCGCCTCAAGCCCTTTTTCGCATTGTTGATTCACTCAGGGTGGAGTTGGGTGCAATGAAGCTGACGATTGAGGAGCTTGTGGCCACTGTTAACTTGTTGTCCACGAAAAATACAACGTACACTCCAGCAGCTTGTTTGCCGCCTAATTCCCATCCACATCGGACACTTATAACTGCCCATAAAAAAGGAGATCCAATAAGCAATGGTCCGTCTCCCCTTTCTATAGTTTCACTTCGACAGGCCCCCAGGGCTTCCATCCCCAGACAGGCAGGCCCCCCTCAAGCTAATACCCCTAATAGTCAGCAAAAACAACTTTCTTCCCAAGCTATTACAAACCATAGAAGACCTAACAATACATTAACGACCACACGCTTGTGTACTAAAGATCACTTACAATTGAGTAAACAATCCAGTTTTCACCCCGCACAAGCACAGACAGTCTTCATGGTCAACGTCCCCAAGCTTGACTCACTAGGTGGCTTTGAAAATGAAGACTCTCTGAAAAACAAGTCCATACACTGGATACGCCATGTGAGGGGTTGTCGCTCATTGATAAGGGAAGACATAGTCAGGGCACGGAGATGCATGTCCTATAACCAATCTTTAGACTGCATAGAACTCACCCTGACTAAGCCCGATCTGGCTGAAAATATTTTGGCATTAGAGTACCGGACTTGCCCCCCGGACTCTACAGCCATCCAGTTTAGGCGTTTTCCAACTATTGCTGCTGCTAGGGCACAGGATAGTGTGTTAATGTTGCCCACAGGAGGGGGGACCTCATTGGAAGCTATTGATTGACTACGATATGATTCCAATTTAAATCAGGAACCACAATCCGTCCCTTTAGCTAATAACCAAAGTGCTCCTAACACTATGCAATTATGCAGTGATCGCGAACAATTATCAACTAATTTGAGATCTATTGACCACAGTAGCCATCCTGTTTGTAACTTGAGGGGTCAAGGGGTTGCAATATCCACTGATATTTTTGTTTTATCCTCTGATACTTCTGCTTTATCCTCTGCTCCAATGCCTTTGACTTATCAAACCCCTTTATGGGATATAGCTCCCATTCGGGCCCCCCTCCCAGCTTAAGATCATTTCCTGGAATGTTGCAGGGCTCCAGAGTAAATTGTTACTCCCTGACTGGAACGACCTGATAGAGGGACACGACATTTGTATTTTCCTGGAAACTTGGAGCTTAGTTCCACTCTACAAATCGGGTTACACTTGTTTTTTTTACACCAGCTATTACTATGAGGAGAGGGCGACCTTTGGGAGGCCTTATTATTTGGGCGAATATTGCCATGGGCTGTAGAATTATTGAACATCGATGTGCGAGCCCAGATATAATGAGGCTTACCATTAAGGGAAGTAGAGGAGGCCAAACTCTTGAGTTGTTTAACGTCTATATAAGGGGGACACCAGGGGGTAAATCTTCATCTATTGTTACATCACTGGAACAGGAGTTATCTGGTTGCCCGTCTGATTCCTATGTCATGGTTGCAGGAGATTTTAATTGCACCTTTGAGCCCCTAAGCTCTGAGGACGTGTTGGGGGTAGAGGAGGATGATACAAGGTGGGGTGTTCCACTTCTAAATATACCTCCTATCAAAAGATGGTCTCAGGTAACAATTCAGCTTAACACACTTACCTTAGAATTCGGAATGAGGGCTGCCAACGGTAGAACTTTATCAGATGCCATGGGGGCTAATACATACAATAGAGTCAGCTGCCCCTCTCGCATTGATTACATCCTATTAGACGTTAGACTTTGGAGATTCATGATCGACATGGAAGTGGTTCCTACTACCGATAGGGATCATGATCCACTCTGCCCGACCATGAAGATCCCATGGCTTCCCCCTTGCCCTGTTCATAGTGTAGGCTCTTCCATGACGACTAAAGAAGTGGTTCCTTCCAATTGTAGAAGGTACCTCAAATGGCCTAAAGTTGTTGCCCAAGAATCAAAAATAGCCGGTATCAGGCACGTCCTGAGCGAGAATACTCTTGAATTACAGGAGGCACTTAGCGAAATAGATGGCCTGGAGAAGGTCCCAGAAATATATACGAGAACGATAGACCAGATAGGGTCATTCTTCCAAATAGCAAATAACTATAGTAAACCAAGTGCCCGCCAAAAAAGTTGTCAGACATGGTTCACTAGGGAATGCAGACAAAGAAAAAAGGCCCTAGCTCTAGCAATTAAAAGTAAAAATTGTCCTCTGATCCAAACCACTAGAAAAGAATATAAAGCAGCTCTGCTTTATGCAAAGTTGAAGTGGGATGAGTCCCACTGGCAGGGGATGCTAACTCTTTCTGGAACCTTGTCAGACGGGCGGATAGAAAAGACCCTGATATAATTCCCAATCATATCACGAGCCAAGAGTGGTATGATCACTTTGGGCAACTTTATTCTGGGACGGATGTAATCCACAAAGAAGGGCCATATGACCAACCAAGTACCCGTTTTATTCCAAATACTTGTGACCTCTTCTCGCTAGACGAAGTGGAAGCGGCTATAAAGAGAATAGCCCCAGCAAAAGCTTCGGGACCAGATGGTCTACCAGGGGATCTTCTTCTCACAGATCCCCATAATTGGGCAAGTTATATCATGTTTTTAATTAATTCCATTGCCAAAGGATGCCCAGTACCTGAATCGTGGCAGGGTGCTGAGGTGGTACCAATTTTCAAAAAGGGAGCTAGGGAGGACCCTGCCAACTACCGACCAATCAGTTTGATTGATGTTATTCAGAAAGTAGTTGGCAGGGTGTTGTTGCAGAGAATTCAATGTTGGGCGGAGGATGAGAACATCCTCTCTCAGTATCAGGCGGGATTTAGGGCCAACACAGGGACGGTCGACCAGGCATTCAGGCTGCTTCTCCTTTATTGGAAGGTAGTCATGATTGGCAAGGGCTGTCTTTATCTCGCTTTTATCGACTTAAAGACTGCCTTTGACCTGGTCCCCCGTGAACGGTTGCAGCAAATACTGGGTGAGATGGGGATCCCCCCCGTTGATCCTCAACCTGTTGATTCGATTACATGAGGGCAATTATGCACAAGTAAGGTGGGGGTCCCAAGAACAGAAAACAGAAAGGATACCAGTAAGCAGGGGAGTACGCCAGGGCTGTGTTATGGCACCCACCCTGTTCTCTTTATACGTGAACGGGGTGGTCAGCTTCCTCCAGGAGGTTTCAACTGATGCCCCGGCCCTGGCAGGAGACAGGGTACCTACTCTCCTGTTTGCAGATGATACCCTGCTGATCTCTAAGACCCCGGTAGGGTTACAAAGACTCCTGGATAGATTTCAGCTTTTCTGTAAATCTAGGGGGCTAGTCATTAATACCTCCAAGACTAAGCTTATGACATTTAACCCCTATAGATCATCTAGAGATAACTTCACTTTAGATGGAACCCGCCTGGAGAGAGTTACTACGTTTGACTACCTTGGCATTCGATTGTCTGAAAAAATGCAGTGGAGACCTCACACTGATAAAATGCTTCTGAACCATAAACGTGTGGTTGGGGCACTAGGTAGAGAACATCGCTCTTCGCAGAGCAGACCAGTGGCCCCGGCTCTCACGATTTATGCTGCAAAGGCAGTTAGCTCGGCCCTTTATGGTGCCAAACTATGGGGTTTCAACAATGTAGAAGAAATCTGCAGATCTGAACACAAGTTTTTAAGAGACCTAGTGATGATTCCTCGCAATGTACCATTGAAACCCCTGATGTGTGACATGGGCAGACGCTCATTTAGAGATATTGCTAGGCTGCGACCACTGCTTTTTTGGGCCCGCATACGGTGGACTGCTGAACTCTCCAACTATGCCGCTGCGCTCACAGAGGTAATGAACCTAGATGGTAGTCAAAGAGTCAGCTGGATAAATGTTAAGAAATCACTTATCGCCCTTGGCCTTAGGGAATCGTGGGAAAGTCAAAACCCTCCCAGCAAGGTTGAGCTCAAATTTTTTTATTGGGCCTGGGTTGACATGCAGGAGCTCAGCAATCCCAAAGCAGGAAGGCTCACAGAAGATTTTTATTCACATGAACAGCACATATGCTTGGAACCATATCTGGATTTTATCCAGACGCCACGAGATAGGGCACTTTACATACAGTTCAGGGTAGGCTCACTTTTGGTTCGTGAATTAACTGCAAAGTGGAGCCCCCCTACCAGACAATCGCGGGCTGTCCCTGTTGTGAGGCACCGAAAGAGTGTGGCCCATCTCATGTTCGCATGCCCAGCATACAAATCACCAAGATCCAGATGGCTAAAACCCATCTGTAGACAACTGGGCACTTCTGACCATTGTGCTGCTCTGCGTATCTTGAAATCAGATCCAAGAACTCTTTGCTTGTGGCGTGGCTAAGTATCTAGGTTGCACCTGGATAATCAGGTATAAATTCCTACGCAGGGTGGTTTGATGAAACATCATGGTTTTATTCCATCTTTTATTGGAGCATAAATAGCTTGGTCAAATTAAAATGCACTGTCACTTTAAACAACTATTTTAAATGTAAATGTCTTTTTTTAGCATTTAAGGAAGGAACCAAATCAATTTTACTTTTGACTAAGGACCTGTCTGATATAGTTTGTTAATGTTATTGATATGATATTGTGACAACCTATTATACTTTGACAGATTTGCATATTTTTATTATTACTGTTTTAAAGATAACTCTTATTTTTATTGATGGATTGTAAGAATGCTGATGCTTTTATGATACTTGTATTCAAAATAAAGCTATTTGACTGACTGACTGATTTAGTCTCGACTGGAAGTGCACAGGGTCCCTGCCAACCAGGTGCGTTGTGCCAGATCTCCCTCCCTAAACAGTACCTTTTGTTTCCACAATTGGCACCCCTTAGCTCACATATAAGCCCTGAGTAAAAGGTACCCCAGGTACCAAGGGCCTTGTGGTTAAAGAGGACCCCTAAGGGCTGCAGCACGAATTGTGCCACCATAAGGGACCACTCACCAAGCACATGCACACTGCCACTCGAGCCTGCATGTGTTGGTGCAGACAAAACTGAAGAGTCAACATGGCATACATCCCTGTGTGCCATGCCCATAGACACTGCATGAGATATAGGTAAGAAACCCCTCTGGCAGGCCTTAACCCTAAGGCAGGGTGCATTATACCTCCTTTGCGGGCATATCTGCATGAGCATATATACCCCTATAATATCCTTGTTGATTACTGGATATTTTAAGTGACCAGTGAAGCCATAGTAAGTACATTGGCTGGAGTGGACACTCGTCATTACTAGTTCCCCAGCCCCATGATGGCCTCACTGAAATATGGCATGTTTGGTACCAAACATCTCAGCATGATAAACCTGCACTGATTCTAGTGTCAGATTTTTTTAAAAAAGAGGACACCTTATAGAGGTCCCCTGAAACCTACCAATCCTTACTGTGGTCATCAACTGGTCTGAGTCAGCCTGCTACCACCAGACAGTGTTCTGACCTCATAGGAAGAGTGCCTGTGCACTCTGAGGCCGAGAACAATGCCTTTTTTCTGGTTGGAGGTGTCCACACCTCCTTATGGTCAGGAAGAGCCATCTGTGGTGGGGAGCTTCAAAGGCCTTGCTGCCTTTGTAATGCGACCCCAGCCTCTCTGGTTAGAAGGAGCAGGCCCCCTTCCGGTCCTCATCCCCTTTTTGGTGGGAGGACAGGCAGGAAAACATAGAAAGAATAAGAGGTGTGTGCCACCCTCCCGCCAACTCCACCACTCGGGTGCTGGAGGCGAGGTGAAGGAAAATGCTACTTACCCAGTATGCATCTGTTCTTGGCATATAGAGCTGTAGAGTCATATGCTGTGCATGGATCGCCATCTAGTGTTGGGTCCGGATGTTTGCACTTTGTTTTTCTTCGCAGAAGTCTTTCCAGTCACGAGGTAGGCGACTCCTCCTTTCGGTGATAGTGCGCATGGGCATCGACTCCATTGTTAGATTGTTTGCCCGCAGAGGGTGATAATGGAGTTAGTAAGAGTAGTAAAAGGAGATGTCCATGAATGCATGTATCCAAGTAAGATGTTACCGCAACAGGTATAGGTACCCGGGGAGGTGGGTGGGCGCATATGATTCTACAGCTCTATATGCCAAGAACAGATGCATACTGGGTAAGTAGCATTTTCCGTTCGAGGGATACGAGCTGTAGATCATATGCTGTGCATAGACTACAGAGCAGTTATCTCCCAAAGCAGTGGCTAACCTGTAGCTGTTGTACGCGAAACTGCTTGGCCCACACTAGCTTGCTGTCTTGCTGACACATCTACACAAGTGTTTTCTGAATGTGTGAGGTGTAGACCATGTTGCAGCTTTGCATATGTCATCTATGGGTATATTTCCTAAGAATGCCATAGAAACCCCCAGTTTGCGTGTAGTGTGCGCTTTAGGGGGAACTGTTAATGTCTGTTTTGCTTTTGCATAGCATATTTGAATGAATTTGGCTATCCACCTTGCAATGCCCGATTTTGATATGGGATTGTCTTTGTGGTGGAGCAAAAGCGACAAAAAGTTGGTTTGTCTTACGGAAAGGTTTTGTCCTTTCTATGTAATAAAGTAATGCTCTCTTCACATCTAAAGTATGTAGGGCACGTTCTGCCACAGAATCTGGTTGAGGGAAGAACACAGGTAACTCAACAGATTGATTGATGTGAAAGGCAGAAATGACTTTAGGAAGGAATTTAGGATTGGTCCGAAGAACTACTTTATTTTGGTGCATCTGTAAAAAGGGTTCTTCTATAGTCAGTGCCTGAAGCTCACCGCCTCTCCTTAGTGATGTAATCGCTATGAGGAAAGCTACTTTCCACGTGAGAAGTTGCAGCTCACATTTGTGCAATGGTTCAAAGGGTGGACCCATTAGCCTGCTGAGAAAAATGTTGAGATTCCACACTGGAGCAGGTGGATGTCTTGGGGGAATGACTCTTGAGTCCTTCCATAAAAGCTTTGATGACAGGCACTCTAAAGAGAGATAGATGTTGTCTATTCTGGAGGTATGCAGCTATCGCAGCCAAATGTAAGCGTATGGATGTGTACGCCAAATTGGAACGCTGTCGATCTAACAAATAATGTTTTGAACAGAAGCATCAAGCGGGTTGATGTGGTTGTTAGTACAGTATATTACAAACCTCTTCCACTTTGCTGCATAGCAGGCTCTTGTGGTAGGACGTCTAGCCTCTTTGATAATATTCATGCAGTCTGGCAGTAGATTAAGGTAGCCAAACTCTAGGACTTCAGGTGCCAGATCGCCAGGTTGAGTTGACTGGGGTCTGAATGTCTTATGTCTCCATGGCTCTGTGTGAGGAGATTGGGTGTAAGACGTAGTTTTTGATGAGGAACTACTGACAGTTCCAACAAGGTTGTGAACCACGGTTGACGTGCCCACGTGGGAGCAACTAGGATTAGTGCCGGGGACCCTTGTTTGAGTTTCCGAACCACTAATGGAATGAGTGGGAGAGGCGGAAAAGCGTAAGCAAATATCCCTGACCAATTCATCCATAGTGCATTGCCCTTGGACAATGGGTGTGGATACCTGGACGCGAAGTTTGGGCATTTTGCGTTTAGGTGTGTGGAGAACAGATCTGTGTCTGGCAAGCCCCACATTTGAAAGAATGGTAGGAGAACTTGAGGGTGTAGTTCCCATTCGTAGATTTGTTGTGTCTGACGACTGAGCAGATCTGCCATCTGATTGTCTACTCCTGGAAGGTGTTACGCTAGGAGATACATTTTGTGATGTATGGCCCATTTCCAGATGGTCTGTGCTAGCTGTGACAGCTGGAGAGTGTGTCCCCCTGTTTTTGTATGTAATACATCGCTGTCATGTCTGTACGAATCAAGACAGTCTTGCGTACTAGATGCACTTGAAACGCTTTCAGCGCCAGAAAAATTGCTAGCAGCTCTAGGTGATTTATATGAAGTTGTTTCTGCTGCAAGGTCCATATGCCCTGAATTGTGTGGGTTTGGAGATGTGCTCCCCAACCTGTCAGTGATGCGTCTGCTGTTAGTACTATCTGTGGAACCGGGTCGCTGAAGGGCCACCCTTTTAAAAGGTTTTGTGTGTTCCACCACTGCAGAGAGCGATGGGTGCGGCCGTCTACCAACACTAGATCTGATAACAGACCCTGAGCCTGGTTCCACTGACTTGCTAAGCATTCTTGTAGGGGGCGCATTTGAAGTCTTGCGTAAGGGACTATTAGAATGCAAGACGTCATCATTCCCAGTAACTGCATGAACACACAAGCTGGTAAAGAGTGTTGAGGCTGAAACAGACAGCAGGACGTGTATATTCCGGATCCTGGCCGGAGTTGGGTATGCTAGAGATTTTTGTGTGTCTATAGTAGCTCCTAGATATGCTTGAGTGTTGGACGATTGGAGATGGGATTTGTACAGATTTACTGTGAATCCCAGCTCGTGGAGCAATTGGACAGTTTTTTGTGTGTGGCGTAGACAGCTGTCGCGCGAGCTGGCCTTTATGAGCCAGTCGTCCAAGTATGGGAAGACGTGAACATGTTGTCGTCTTAGATGGGCTGCGACCACTGCTAAGCATTTTGTGAAAACCCTGGGTGCTGTTACTCAGAATGGGAGTACCTTGAATTGATAATGCTGGCCTGCTACCACGAACCAGAGGTATTTGCGGTGTGCAGGATGTATTGGGATATGAAAGTAGGCGTCCTTTAAATCCATAGTGGAAAGAAAGTCGCCTGAAGGAGTGGAAGCACTTGTTGGAGTGTTACAATATGAAAGTGGTCCGACTGAATGTACAGATTTAGTTCTCTGAGGTCTAATATAGGCCTGAGAGAGCCGTCCTTTTTGGGAATTAGAAAGTAGAGGGAGTACACACCTGCCCCTTGGTATTGGAAAGGGACCGGTTCAATTGCACCTTTCTGCAGCAAAGAGAGAACCTCTTGCTTTAGAAGGGTAAGATGTTCTTGTGACAAGAGGTGTGATCTTGGAGGAATGTTTGGTGGAGTGTTTGTAAGCTCCAGGCAGTAACCAGATTGGATAATTTGTAGAACCCATTTGTCTGATGTAATCGTATTCCAAATGGGTAGAAACTGGGAAAGACGTCCCCCGACAGGAGTGGAATGATCGGGGGTATGGAAAGGAAGTCACTGTTTGGTGTTTGCAGGGGAAGTGCGTGTTGAATTACCTCTGCCTCTTCCCTTTCCGTTGTTTCCTCTATATCCACCTTTAAAGTAACCTCTTGAAGAGGGTGACTGATTGTTGCCTTTGTAAGAGGAGGAGGGATTTTCTGTAGATATATTTTTGGAGCCACCCCTGTAGAATGAGCGAAGAAAGGATCCTCTGTTGGAAGGTAATTCTAAGGCCCCCATGGACTTCGCAACCTCGGTATCCTTTTTCATTTTTTCCAGTGATGTATCAACAGCTGGACCAAAGAGGTGTTCTTTGTCAAATGGTTGGTTAAGAATAGAGACTTGCACCTCAGGTTTAATTCCTGAAATTCTTAACCAAGCATGCTTACGAAGCAGTATGCTAGTATTTACTGCCCGGGCTGCTATGTCTGCTGCATCTAGTGCACATCTGATAGAGGTATTAGTTATTAGTTTACCCTCTTGAATAAGGTCACTAGCTCTAGACTCAGCTCATCAGGAAGAAATTCCATGAGCTTCTCGGGCTCATCATAATGAGCTCTGTGATATCTCGCTAATAGTGCTTGAGCATTGGCAATGCGCCAATGATTAGCTGCTTGTGACGCTACCCTTTTGCCCAAAATATCACTTAATTTGGACTCTTTATCAGGAAGAGGGGCTTCACCTGTGGTTTGTGAATTAGCTCTTTTACGAGCGTTAGAAACTACAACAGAGTCCAAGGGCAACTGGCCTTTAATATATACAGGGTCAGTAGGCGCAGATTTGTACTTCTTCTCTACCCTGGGAGTGATGATTCTTGATCTTACAGGGTCTTTAAAGAGGTCATCAGCATGTTTAAGCATACCTTTTAGCATTGGTAATGTTTGGGTAGCCCTCTGAAATGAACTTAGGGTTTCAAACAAAAAATCTTCCTCTAAAGCCTCTTTATGTAGCGCTACCCCAGGATACTGTGCAGCTCTGTTAAGGAGCTCAATATATCCAATATTATCATCTGGAGGAGAAGGTCTGGATGGATATAAGTCTGGGTCATTATCTGGTTGAGGGTCAGTGTGATAATGATCCCATGGGTCAGCATCTTGTGGTGCATAGTCATCTGCATCCCCATCCCCTGTATCCTGTGGGTCAGGTGATGGTGGTGAATGTGTGGGTGTGATGAGCAAATTTGGATCAATGGGTGAAGAAGGTGGAATATAAGGTGGAGAAGGGTTACAACCCACATTTTTCCTTTTAAGAGGAATGTGGTAATCTTCTTGCAAGCCCATTTTCCTTTTCTCAAGTAGTTTGGCAAGAATATGTCCAGTTTGTGGATTAATCACGATTTCCTTCTGTTTTGGATCCAAAGGTGGAACATCAGTCCGAGGCTCTTTTGTTGAACTGCTTTCTTTAGATGCCTGTTTCGGCGTCGAAAGTTTCAGCTCCGAAGTTTTCGGCTCCGAAGATTTAGCCTTAGTCAACGCTGGCATTGACACCAGAACGTGTTTCGATTTCGACGCCGAAGATTTCGGGTCGGCACCGGCGTGAGGGCGGGTAGAGCCCGAGCCGGAAGGCTGTTTGTGTCTCAGCAAAACCAAAGGGGATGATGGACGGAGTGTTGAACATTGCAAGCACTCACCCCCAGTCAAGTGATCTGGGATTAATCCATCATCATTCTTTAGCTCACTCCGCCACCCCAGTTCAGACATGGCCATATGCAAATCAGTCTGACCCTGTGCCTCATGGGAACAGTCCAGCCCGAACTGCCAAGCCATGTCTTCCCTGGACCGGAAACAAGCATCCTGGGACCGGTTTCTGGCTTACAGCCGTCATCAGCCAGGCTATCTTGAATCCAGTGGCAAAGTGAGCAAGGGACCCACGTCTGGGCATACCCTGCCAACTTAGGGCAAACACAGCAAAACCAAAGGGGATGATGGACGGAGTGTTGATGATGGATTAAACCCAGATCAGTTGACTGGGGGTGAGTGTTTGATTTGCTCTAGCGCTCCGTCCATCATCCCCTTTGGTATCGCTTTGTTCGCCCTAAGTTGGCAGGGTATGCCCAGACGTGGGTCCCTTGCTCACTTTGCCACTGGATTCAAGATAGCCTGGCTGATGAGGGTTATGAACCCGAAACCGGTCCCAGGATGCTTGTTTCCGGTCCAGGGAAGACATGGCTTGGCAGTTCGGGCTGGACTGTTCCCATGAGGCACAGGGTCAGACTGATTTGCATATGGCCATGTCTGAACTGGGGTGGTGGAGTGAGCTAAAGAATGATGATGGATTAAACCCAGATCAGTTGACTGGGGGTGAGTGTTTGATTTGCTCTAGCGCTCCGTCCATCATCCCCTTTGGTATCGCTTTGTTTGTGTCTCGGCACCGAGCCCGAAGGCGGGGCGCTCAAAACTTTCTCGGTGCCGACCTTGGCCCGATGGCAGAGGAGGGACTGGAGCCTTTTTATGGAGGAGATGGGAGGGGAAGGAAGTCTCTGTACTCACGATCCGTTGGCCCGGTGTGAGGTCTTCGGCATCGGAGTCGGCTTCAGACACGGAGATGCGTTCCTCGTCGCATTCGGCTTCCTGCGCGTGAGATTCTTCATGTTCGGAGTCGTCTCCGAAGAGATCCGGTGCGGAGCCGCTTTGCTGGTGCATTTTGTGACGTCGAGCCCGATGGTCACGGAGCGTCTTCTTTGATCGAAACGACTGACACACGTTGCAGTCTTTCTCGTCGTGTTCCGGGGATAGGCAAAGGTTGCACACTTCGTGCAAGTCGGTGCGCGGACACTTAGCGTAACACCCAGGACAGAACTTGAATGGAGTCCTTTCCATCAACTGCTATTCCACGAATCTTCCGATCGAAGGTTTTCGAGTGTAGACGATACGCAAAGAACGGGAAACGCGATCGATAAACAATACCGTCGAGGGTAGTGGATTGCGCGTCGAAGGGGGCCCGAAGAACGGTACTTAACCGGAGCGCAACAATTCACATCCGAACCCGATGGCGGAAAAAAACAATCTAACACTAGAGTCGAAGCACATGCGCACTATCACCGAAAGGAGGAGTCACCTACCTCGTGACTGGAAAGACTTCTTCGAAGAAAAACAAAGTGCAAACATCCGGACCCAACACTAGATGGCGATCTATGCACAGCATATGATCTACAGCTCATATGCCTCGAACATACACTTTCCAGTGCCCACCATCTTGAAAATGGTGGGACTCACTCAATCAGGGATATGCCCACCCCCCACGTGGGGTGAGCATTTAAAGGGTGTGTCAAACGATGACCCGTCCTGCAGCCCAGCGACCTCCAAAGCCTTGGGAGGACTGGTTGCCTTCGATAAAGATCAAGACTCCCAAGAACAGCGGACCTGTTCACCAAGCAACCATCTTCAAAGTAAAGACTGACCTGAAGAACCACGAAGCCTGCCCCGGTTCCACCTCTGAACCAGACTCCTCCGACCTAAGCGGCCCACCGGTTCCAGCAAGGTTTCCCAGTGCGCAAGAGTCCACCATGAGCTGACCTCTCCTGGACTCCTAGACGTCGCCTGCAGCCTCTGCGCGGAGACCCCCTCAACCGCAACCTGCTCCGGTAAGCAGTTTCCGACCCCAAAAGAAACCCCTGCACTCATCCATCCTGGGCCTTGGTGAAGAGGACAAAAGGTGTCCCTATGTCCCCGAGCATCGCAACATCTCTGCAGCTGTAGGTATCCTTCAACCAGCATCCTGGCCTGAGCCTGCAGCCCTTGTTCGATTTAGTCATTCTCCAATGCCTTGCATTGGGCTCCTGACGCAGTGCTGGCACCCTGCATCCAGATGCCCCTGTTTCACTGGCGGTGTAGTGTTGGTCCGGCTTTGGAACTGTCCAATGCTTGCGTCAATCACTGGAGACTGGACTTCCAAGCCGCTGCTACTCACCTCTAAACAGCCTCTGAACGATTGCCCCAACCCCTATTGATTTGCATTGGGCGCCCGACCTCGAATTTGTACCCTGCACTTCTGCCGCTGGTGGTGCCCTGTTGGTGCTGTAAATTTACCTTGCCCAATACGGCCCTTACCTTCCAAAGACTAGTCTTGCAAGTTGATGTTATCCCTATGTATGCTGAATGTTTTCTTCCTCCCATAGGTTAACATTGCAAAGTCTTAAAACTGAATTAAGTGACCATTTTGATAACTGAAAAGTATTTCTATTGAAAAACGTATTTACCTATGACGAAGTTCTGTGGTTCTACAAAATAAATATAACCAAGTATTTTTATAAATTGGTCTGGGATTTATTCATTGAACGTCGGTCTCATTTATTGCCACTGTGTGTACAGCAAATGCTTAACACTGCCCTCTGATAAGCCTAGCTGCTCGCCCAAACTTCGACAAAAGAGCATTAGAATTATCTACTTTAGCCTCTGCAAAACCTCTGGACTCTCTGCACACTATACCTCATTTTAGTATAGTATATAAAGAGCCAGATTCCTACAATGGCGCATACCACCTCAATGACCTCTGATCGCCATTTTATCTCCTGGAAGATGCACGCCTTAACCCTCGGAAAAGCAGAATGATCCCTCATAAAATACATATCACCCTCTTGCAGGAGACGCATTTAAAACCCTCATCAGATAAACCGTTTGCTAATAACTGGGCCTCTCACAGACTATTTACTACCTATTCGACATATGCTAGGGGATGGTTTTACTGATTAAGGCCTGATGGCTGAAATTACTGACCCCTAGGGGAGGTTTGCTATCCTACAATTAACGCGCATCATCCATACCTATATCGGCCAAACACGGATGACGCGGATTTCTTCTGGGTAACCTGGATGCACTGCCTTACTTTCACCTGGCAGTGTACTCTGTGGGGGTGATTTTAATCTTTTATTAGATCGTGATTGCTCTAACCCAGCTTCCAGCACACACCGTACTGCTGCATTATGGGACCCTGTGAACACCAATGATCTGATAGACATATGGAGGGCTAGCCATCGGGGGAGCAAAAAAGGTACACACGTATCCACTGTCCATGAACCTTGTGTTAGACTTGATTACTTGTTGGGAACCCCTGATATCTGCAGTTGGACCACACGTGAAAAATACCCAACGCAGACTCTTTCTGACCACTCACCCGTTCTACTTACCCTTGGTTTCCCTGCCTCCAAGAACACAGCTTTTTTCTGGAAGATTTCCCCTCAGGAGCTCATGGATCATGCCTTTTGCTTGGACACACACCACAACATTACTAACCAGTTTGCGACTAACGAAAGCTCGGTGAACTCAGTGGGCACGGTTTGGGAAACCTTTAGGGTGCACATTAGGTGTATCTATATCTCTAAACAATTCTTTATCCGGAAAACACTAAAGTGCCAGCTAGACTTGCTAGAACAGCGCCTTAGACAATTAGAGCACGACACTGAGATGGCATATCATCTGAATCTGGTGGCTGAGCTCTACACACTGAACCGAATATCACAACTTGGCAGATAGTAAAAGCAAGCATCTATATCGCTACTTTCGGGCACGTGTGTAAAGAGAATCTGATAGGCTGGGCCGGACTCTGCTCAATTTGCCGGGTTGCCTTCGGGGTCCCCAGGCAGTTACTCAATTGACTTACAATGATGGTACTCTAGAATTTGATGCAGAGGATATACTGGCAGAATTTGCAGACTACTATACTCATTTGTATACTCCTCAACATTCTTAGGACACTGAGGACTATACTGCTTATTTTGATTGCCTAACTTTGGCATCGATGAAAGGGCCCAGATCTGCCTTCCTAGCGGAGCCACTTATCTTGGGCAAGATAACTGGATGCAATTGGTGGACTGCCAACTTGTAAATCCCCAGGAAGTGCAGTCTTCCCTCCGAGTATTATAAGGTTTATTCCGCTCTTCTTGCTCCTCACCCATTGCAAGTATACGAGGAAGCTTTGCAAACTGGAACCCTGCTCCTGTCCTTGCGTGAAACCATACTAATTATGCTATTAAAGCCAGACAAGCCACCCGACTCCCCAGAATCCTACCGTCCCTCCCCTTTGCCTCAACACTGATGCTAAATTACACATCCTTTAACACACGCAAATTGTAAACTTAAAAGTTAAATCAGTCTTCGATCGTCGTTTTCAATCTTGATAGTTATGAATGCTTTATTATTTTGAATCTTTTCAATTAAGCCAATTTAGCCAAGACTTGTTTCATCATATTCACGACTTCATCAGGGCTAAAATTACAAAGTAACCTCACGGTTATAACCTCAACAGTACATCCTGTAAACGGAAAAAATCACCCTGAAACTCCAAACGTGTCTATCATGTTGCATACCAGAGCAGTGAGCGATGTGTGGCAGCCCTCATTGTGGAAAACCAATTCCAACACTTATCCCAAAATTCCCTCTAAAAGGGAAAACATTCAAGATTATACTAAAAGAGACTCATTTTCATGTGCAAAAAGACAATAGCAAAAGAACTCCAATCGTGTGTTTCATTATGCGATTAAGATTTGATTCTCACCAATCTCATCCTAAGGTGAGGTAACTTTTTCCTTAAACAAGGTGCTACATGGTGCCCCATGCATACTTGCTGAAGTGCCACACCATCACGAAGTCCACCCACTTTATGTCACCAATTTCATCACTAGTGAATTTAAAACACCAGACCCATGTTATCCGTGTCATGTGCCCTAATCCATGCCAAGGTCACCAAACATGGATGCCAATGAAAAACTCGGGTACCTGTCTTCTCTTGAAAGATATCTTTGTGTTCTACAAACAAAATGAAAGTAAATAAACTCAATAATCAAGCCAAGACATTCCATGCAATCTATATGCGTGTACGATAAATTTCATACCAGTCGTCTGGATATAAATACTTCTCCAGTAAGTTCAATCAAGTTTCAAAGTAGTTCTGAAAAAACAATATCGTCTCAACCAGACTTTCCAATACACCACTTATCCCTGAGCCCATGCCATAGTAAAACCGCTATTAAACTCACCCATGTGGACATGCACAGTCCTATTGCGGTAAATATTTGTGTGTTTCCCCATATCAAAGTCTGTGCACGCATCTACAACCAAACATAAAAATGGAGTCCTGCATCAGAACTAAAACGCTGGCACTTTCAAGGTAAACGAATCACCAATTCTCAAATACTCACCCTTCTCGGTACTTAGATCCTCCGTCGCATGTACGGATCGGTTCACAGCGTCCTGTGTAGGCTCCATCTTTAAACGTCTTTAAATACTAATCAATGCAGAGCGCAAAAGCCGACTGGTGTCACTTTCATAAATGTCGCAATCAAGTGTGTCTGACTTAATGGCAGCCCATCGCCGCGAGACATTTTCACAGGCACCATCTTTAAATGTCTACAGTAACTTGGAGAGCCTTTCTACCAGAACAAGTATCCTGTGTCAGTATTAAATATTCTCCTAATCATCTACCTATCATCAATCCAACTCACTTCAATGAAGACATTTGAATTACGGCTTCCCTCATATCGCGTCAGCCGAAAGACATTTACCAGGTACCATTTAGCAGTTGTAGAGACTATTCCTCAACAATCTACATATACTATCTATAATCCTAACTGTCCAAATTGTCTAAAGCTAATAAATATTTGAAATCATTGCACTCTTACCACACGCCTCATTATCAGGTCAGTATCTACTCTGACCAAACTGTAAACCAAAATCCACACGTCCGTTGAAAGACGTTAAACGTGTGTTCCCTAATCCTTAGCTACTTGTGAAACACTAGTAATCAAAATAATATATATTTTCAGAGGTTAACTTGTATGCAGCTTCCAGCATAAAAATTTCTGCAACTTATCTACCATCATTAAAGTTCATGTGTGTCAACTGACACATTATTTACAGCCAATATTAAGTAGAGGGTCTATTTCACAAGGATGGGATCAGGTTCGTCACATTCTAATGCCTGCTATCAACACAATCCAGTAATCTGTGAAATTCCTGTGGCACCTAGTAACTGCCATAAGTATAGTTTCTAAAGGATGTTTAGTCAAAAATTTGACCTCTAAACTACAGTCATGAAACATGGCGAGGGTAGTCACATCATGTTCCAATATTCCCAGAGAAACCATTCTGACCTCGTGATGGAGGAGCAATTTTGCCAATAGTATATTATAATCGGTATTGCAAATGACATCAGTCACCCAAAAATATTGTAATCGGGATTATTTAGACCCTTATCAGCTGCCTTCAATCGCATTATCCACATTGCTTTTTTACGTCTGAAACATAATTCTCTGTTATTCCCTCTGGGGTCCCTGATCACATCTATTCTTTAAAACTTGAAGCTCTTGTATGTGCCTGAGCTGTACATTACGATGCATGAACCGCAATTGGATATCTTCTGTATTGGCGCTTTTATGCCTCCCAACAGAAATTCCCGATATTAAAAAGCTTATTGTCTTAGTGCAGCTCCTTGCCAAGCGTCGAGTGGCCTGCGTGTGGGAATGTGGGCGGACACCCTCTACTTGATACTGGTTTTTGGATTTGGCCCTCTTGTCAGGAGCAAATCAACATATATTACTCATGTTGCCCCCTTCTAGCCAGCCCAAACATATTCGGGGCACTGTACAAAAAGCTCTATCAACACAAACGCTCAATTCCGGCTCATGAACACACTTTTATACCTATGGAGTCATCTACCCCTGTTAATATACGTTGAACTACCTCTCATTGCCTCCCTTTCACACCATCTGTTTTATTGTATTTTGATCATGTCACTGTTAACATGAATTGCCTTTGGCCTTTGCACTTCTGTACTTCCTTCCTGTGCATTACTTTTAATAAGCATGCCATGTATGACTGATGATATAGTTCTACAAACTTCCACAACTGACTGATTCTTTACTATTGAACGTATTCTATATTGAGATGCAGTTTTTCTGATATTGGTGTAATTAACTTAGATTGGAAATAATAAAAACATATTAGGGGGAGGGGAATGTGCGTCCTATGGGTCCAGGGACACCATCTAGTCCTTGGGATCCAAAGTCAGCAGAACCTGAGCAATTGTCAACAGTGAGCTTCTTTTTGAGGAAGAGTTCCACAGTCCAAGATAGGTCTCAGTACAGTGTGCAACATCAAGAGTCATCTCTCATCCCCACTACAAGTGTGATAGTCCATCTGGATAGTAACATCATCACCTCATGACAGAATAGTGGTGTGATCAGACTAACTTGGATATGAAACAAGAGGAATGTGTGGAAGAGTGCCAAGAAAAAAAAACAAGTGCATAACTAATGTGTATATTTCAGAGAACTGAAGCGAGACAGGAAATTCTGCCTTCTAGCAACCAGCAGTCTCAAAGTGAGGTTGGACGGCAAACTAAAGAGGCAGCAGTGCCAAGTGAAGGACAACTAGGAATGCTGCTGTTTTTGTAGTTGGCCTTGGCAACGCCCTTACACCTGTCACCACGAAGAGTCTGCTTGGGTTTCCTGTATGGCCCGTTGATGGCAATATGACAGCCCCCTTGAGAACCCTCTGAACTTTCTGTACAGTTGATGAAACTGACAGGAAGGGAGGAATAACCAAAGTGAGAGGGCTCAACTCTACTATCTTTACATTTCTGAGGCTACATTAGCCTTCACCAAAGAGCTGAGATCTATCAAACAACCATGCTCATTGTGGAGGCATGGACGTCTCTGAAACTTCAGTTGAACACATCCAGCACCCAATCTATTGAAAAAACGGACACCCACAGATCAGGCAGTAGAACGTAAAGTGCGGAACATAAAATGCGCTTGGCAGCATCCTGACCATGATGTCGTCAAACAGGGCCCAAAATACCTTGCATGCTGTGTCTCAAAGGGCGCAGGTGGAAGGCCCTGAAGGCAAACTGAGTTCCAGAAGTGTAATGCCAAGCTGGCAGAAGAGACTTTTCTGCACCCATTGCTTTTTGACTCTTTGAAGGCGGAGAGGACAGAAAGTGTACAGATTTCATTTACTTGTAGAAGCCTGTAACTCAAGCCTTGCCAGAGTTTAGGGTCATTGAAAAACAAGCCCTCAGTAGTAGGAGGCTCAGTTTACAAATGTTTAATTAGCCTTAGTCTTTTCCGTGACCAGTGTTAATTCCAAGGCTTCCACAGCCATGCGAACCACCAGAGCAAAGAACAGTTTGAGCACTTGTCTTAGTAATGGTGTTTCTAAAGAGAGGACAGCCTCTGGCTGAAGGTGGTTCGAGATCAGAGGCTGAAGTCTGTGACTGACCTATAGCCGGTGCAACCTTGATTGTAGCTGTTAACGATGGAGCCCCAGGGGTCTATAACATAAGAGCCGAGGTGCTGCTTGGCACTGCTGGGATGACTATCTGGGGCCAGTTGGTTCAGAGGAAGGACCCTCTTGCGGAAGCCCAAAAAGATCCATGGAGCTGGAAGTCACACCAGCAGAAGCCACCATAAACCTAAAAATATGCTGCAAGACCTATTTGAAGGCTGCAGTCTCTGCAGAAAGGATGAAGGCCCAGTGAACTGTGGATGTACCTGCTCCAAATTCAGCACACGGTAAGAATCAGACAAAGCCTGAATTACATAATTTGAGTGCCAACTAGGTCTTCTCCTGGATTCTTCAGCATCTGGACACAGTGAAGCTACCAGTGCGCTTTTTGCACTTCTTCCTATACTTGTCCTTGGCTTCTGACTGTGCCTTACACCTCTTAGCTAGGACTAACAAAATGGAGACCAACTGCACTACCTGTGTTATGTGATAAGGTTTGGCGCTTGCCTTCTCAATTGAACTTCAGACTCAAAGAATATCTGTTGCATGATTTACTGTTATGTCTGGTCCCGAGGCACAACAGACGGACATCGTGAGGGTCAGTCACTGACATCAGCTTTAGGCATGCGTGGCACTGCTTGAAATGTGTTCGCTTGGTGGGGGGCAACACACCTGTACATTGCCAAAGTTTGTTAAAGAATTTGTCAGGCTGGTGAAAGCTGAAATAGGTTGGAGCAGAGCACCGAATTTGTGACTTCAGGAAAGGGGAAAGGAACCAACGCCAGTGTACAGGGGTGGTGCCATTATGCACATGTCATGTCCATAGGCAGGAACAAGCATTGAGGAGGTCAATGGCACTATCCATCTGCACCAAGAAGCTATTGCAAGAGTTTCCATAGCCAGAATGGGTCCTGGAATGATTCACAGTGAGGAAGTGGAGGATAGACTCATCCAACGTAAATAGGCATATTTCTAGCGTGGCCAAGCAGCATGGCCGACAGGACGTGAGCTCCTTCGGCTCCCGACCGGCCAGCCGCTAAAATCCTTGAATATCCTTCCCGCCGACGCCCACGACAGATTTCTGTGAGCGACTGGGATCCTGCAAGCGGCGAGGGCAACCTGGGAAAGGGTGAGCCTGATTAACGGCCTGGTACCGGCCATTGCGACTCCGTGCCCGCCTGCCTGACGGGCCGAAATCACACGAGGCCGGGGATGCGGCCTACACCTGCCTGAGCTGTGCCCGGAGACGGTGATTCTCTCTCCGATTGCTCCCGCGGACCCGGTTGCTGCGGAGGAGGTGCCCACTGCCATCGGGGGCCTCCCGGAGTGTATTGGATCCAACCGTCGTCATTTGGCCCCTGGGCGAGCGAAGATCTACGAGGGGCGCTGCGTGGCGTCCGCCTGAGGTGCGCCTGAGGGCCGGGCCTGGTTCCGACTGCTCCTGGGACCCCGGCACATGCGGAGGAGGTGCCTACTGCCGTTGGGGCCTCCCGGAGTAAGCGGTGTCCCTGCTGCGCCATGCCGGCCCGAGGTGAGCTGCGAACCACGGGCTGTGCCGCAGGGCGTCCCCGAGCGGACGTACCGGGGGGGGGGGGACAGTGATCTGCGGCGGCCACCCGGGAGCATTGGGTGGTTGCGTTCTACCCCCTGCTGTGGCGGCGTATCCTGCAAATAAGAGTGGTGGTGATCGGGCGCGGCTCTGTGGTGGGCCACGACAAGCCAGGGTACGCGCACGATCAGGGCGCGACGCGGCTGACTGCCTTGTGATCTCCCTCTGCGGGGCACCTGCAGACCTTCCTACTGGTGATCGGTGGCCCCTTGGACCCTGGGGACCCCGAGTGGCGTGATATTGATGCCTTGCTTGGAGGCGGCTGCCATGATGCAGGAGAGCTGCGCCTGCCCCGGGATCATTGCCTCGGAGGCGGTCGGGTGCGGGGACGCCCTTCCGGACTGCCGCATTGTCTGCCTTTGCCTGCCTGGTGCTCTCGGGGGTGCCTGATCTCTGTGGAGACCCTCGGACTGCCTGCCTGCCTGGGGACGGCCGCGGAGACGATCTCGGTGTTCGGGGGTGCTGCGGGTCCCATCACTGGCGAGGGAGGGGAACAGATAACCACCCTGCGACCACTGGACCGGAGGCCATATTGAGGTGAGCGGCCCTGGCATCTGTCAGACCACATAGTCGGCCCTGTTCTGGAGCACGACGGGACTGAGACCCTCCACTACGCTAGGTGGGGGCGGCGGCCCTCTGGCCCCCGGCTTGGTCTCCCACGTTCTTTAAGACACTTGCGGGAGGGACGTGATCCTGGTGCCTGGAGCCCTATAGGGTGGGACTGAGTTGGGCGATATCAGCATTTGCGGACCCCCGAGTGATCCTCTGACATTTGTATCATGGGTAAGGACAGGCTACCCCGCGCCTCCAACCCCAAAACCATCACGCAGTATACCACACAACGCCTCCCCACGCAGCGAATCACCCGTCAAACGGGCCTGGAGGGGGAGGGCGACACCTCCAACGAGCCGTCTCGCGCAGAGCTTCTGGAGGCGATACAGGGGTCCCGCACCGCCATGGAAAAGCAAATAGAGACAGTCTCCATCGATGTGAACCTGCTACGGGCGGATTTGCGGAAAGTGGTGGATAAGGTCTCCACGGCGGAAGGGGACATCGTCCAGCTGCAGGGTGAAGTGGCCTCCCTGAAGCAACAGGTCTCTCAGCTCACCAACACTACTGGAGCACTGGAACGTCGAGCGGAGGGAAGGGCCCGCCGCAGCAACATCAGGGTCCTGGGCAATCCGGAGCGCTCGGAGCAGGGCAATGCGGAGCGATTTTTGGAGAACTGGATACGCACCAAGCTATGCCCCACGGGTCTGTCGGAGGTCTTTGTGGTGGAGAGAGCCCACAGGGCGCTGGTCCCTCCGGCGCCGCCGGGGGCCCCTCCTAGGGCCCTCATCGCCAAAATCCTGAACTACCGGGACAGAGACTGTATTCTGAAAGCTGCAAGAGAAGCGACAGACCTCACCTACGACAACGCCAAAGTATCCATCTATCCGGACTATACTCGCCAGGTTCAGGAACAGAGGAAATCTTTTCTTGGCATCAAGCAGAAGCTTTGTGAACTGCACCTACAGTACATGTTACTATACCCCACGAAACTCAAGGTGATATCCCACGGCAAAGCTCATTTCTTTGACTCTCCGGAGGAGGTATGGGAGTGGCTCGAAATCAGAGGAGAGGCCCTCCCCCAGCGAGAACAGAGGGGATCCCGGAGTACTTGGGGGACCAGACCTCCGAGGAATCGCAGGAGCAGGCGCAGGAATAGATCCGTCGGCGATGCCCAAGCGGAGCGGCAGCGGATCACGGTGGGGGATGACGGCGCCTTACGGGTGGAATCTTCGGACTCTGACGACTCTCCCCCACAGACTGTGGCAGATACTCCCGAAGTGGGACTGGTACCACAAACTCTCCCGCCAACCACCCATGTGGTCCCAGAAACTGTCATGGACCCACTCACACCTACTCCAGACCCGTCCTGAAGATGATATCCTTTTTTCTTTCTTCTTACTGTGGAGGTGGAGGGGGCCGAATATTAGTAGCCTAGTGATCATTGACTCACAGGGACTCTGGAGAAGCGCTTTTTGAGATGGCACCTATGGGTGACTCTTTTTGGGGAACCTGAGGAGGAATGTCTATATATGTAGATATCTTATGCATCTCGAGGGGGTTGCCAAACAATCTGGCTCTACTGTATCACACGTATAAAACTGGGCGGTTCGGGACATTGAATCACACCATGAGGCGGCTGGTCTGGGTCGGGAGTCAGACCTAGGGGGGTTTTTATTATTGTTTTTGTAGGGTAGTCTTTGGCCTCTGTTGGGCTAATGGGGCAGCTATGCATGTCCTGGCACCAGCATGGGAAGGGCATTTCTGCATGTATAGTTGTCAGTATATTGCTCGTGGGAGAGTATTCTTAGAGGGTTGTTCTTGTTTTTTTTTTATGTATTGTATGTACAGCATGTGGGGCACAGGGTCTATGTAGCTATTCGGGGCGGGGAACACACAGTTTGGTTGCGCTACCATCCATGGGGTTTAAATTTTTAAGCTGGAATGTGAGGGGGCTGGGTACGTGCACCAAGAGATACAGGGTCCTGTCCTTTCTCCGCAGACATCCGGTCTCGATAGCATGCCTCCAAGAAACTCACCTCACTGACGAAGGGGCTCAGAAATTAGCGAAGAAATGGCGTGGACAGCTTTTCCACTCTTCACTCTACTTATGCCAGGGGAGTCCTTGTGTGGGTGGCCCCAGGGACCCCATTTGCCCTCCAGTATGTAGAAGCTGACATCCATGGGAGATATCTACTCCTTAGAGCTAAGCTAGATGGTAGAGATGTCGCTATAATGAACACTTATGCCCCAAACACAGATGATAGACTTTTTTCAGTCCCTACAGGAGGTTCTGGTGTCAGAACTAGAAGTCCCACTGATCTGGATGGGGGACTTTAATTGTGTCCTACACCCCGACCTTGACAGGTTCCCACCCCGCAAAGGCACGAAGCAGAGGATGACGATGAAACTCCGAGAGGTAATGGGGAATTTAGGGGCCCAGGATATATGGCGCCAAAGACACCCAACCCAGAAAGTGTATACCTGTTTTTCACCCACTCATAACACGCACAGTCGCTTAGACAGGTTCTTAATCGCAAACCCAGACATGGCTATGTCCTTTGAGGTGACACATCAAGCGCGGTTCCTATCTGATCACTCCCCTGTAGCATGTGTGGTTGACTGGGGGGGCCCGATTCGTCGCCCACGGACTTGGAGGTTACCGGCAGAGGTACTTGAGGACCCAATGGGGAAGCATCACCTAGAGACTGCCATAACTGACTATGTTGATTTAAACTGGGAAGGGGCCAGACTTATCACAGGCCACAAAGTGGGAAGCCCTGAAGGCAGTAGTAAGAGGGGCCTGCCTAAGCCTAACATGTGGGGTCCGAAAGCAGCTGCAACGAGAGCTACAGGAGGAGGAGCGACACCTCTTAGAAGTACAGACTTGCGAAGCTCCTGACACAGAAGGGAGGGATAAGGAACATGGCATCCAGGAGCGCATCCATGACATTTGGGACAGGCTTGATAAATACACCCTCACACATTACAGACAACGCCTCCATAGGGAAGGGGATAAACCGAGTCGTCTCTTGGCCTGGATTCTCCGACGGGAGCACGCCCCTGCCGCGATTGTGGCTCTGCGGGACTCCACAGGAGGCCTGGTCCACTCAGAGGTGGGGCTACTGCGGGTCCTAAAATCCCATTTGCAGACAGTGTATGCTGCGGACACCGCAA
Organism: Calotriton arnoldi; assembly: GCA_963921515.1. Classification (NCBI taxonomy): domain Eukaryota; kingdom Metazoa; phylum Chordata; class Amphibia; order Caudata; family Salamandridae; genus Calotriton; species Calotriton arnoldi. The sequence goes on from CAWUFW010016832.1 coordinate 174,213, forward strand.
TCAGCGAGGCAGCTTATCTCCCATACCTTCATGACCCGACTCTACGGTCTATCCCTAAATCAGCACAGAATGAGCTCGACGAACCTCTAACACTGGGGGAGGTGCTATCCGTACTGCAACACCTACCACGAGCCAAATCCCCAGGAAGTGACGGGTTCCCTCCTGAGTTTTATTAAGCATTTGCAGGCACGCTTCCCCACCTCCTGTTGCCGATCTATCTCGAGGCCTTTGAACGCGGAGTTCTCCCACCAAGCATGACACAGGGGGAGATATGTATGATTCTGAAGCCGGAAGGGGATCCACATGAGCCCTCGTCATATCGACCGATTACTATGATTAATACAGATATTAAAATTTTATGTAAGCTTTTGGCTACTCGATTAGGGCCATACATGCCTCACTTGGTCCATGAGGACCAATGTGGGTTCATACCGGGACGAAACACGGCTATTAATCTACGCCGGCTTAACCATGTCATGCATGAGGTACGCAATCGGGAGGAACAGATGGTGCTGGTATCCATTGACCTCGCCAAGGCGTTTGACACAGTGGATTGGGGGTACCTTCGAGGTCTTATGGGCTGTGGGGTTGGGTCCCAAATTCTATCGCTGGATTCGCATTTTGTACACAGCACCCCGCGCAAGAGTAAGGCTTGGGGGCACACGATCAGAGGACTGGCAATTGGGAAGGGGCACTCGCCAGGGGTGTCCCCTCTCGCCTCTACTGTGCGCCCTGGCCATAGAGCCATTCGCGGTCCGAGTCAGGACAGAAATGGAACAGTGGGGAATTAGAGTGGGTGACACGAGTCATGTTATCTCCCTATATGCCGACAATGCCCTGTTTTATTTGGCCTCTCCGCGGGATGCACTACCTGTACTGCTGCCCCAACTGGATAGGTTTGGAGAGGTCTCTGGATTGCGACTCAATCGCGGTAAGTCCCTGATCTTTCCACTGGCAGGACTGGCCTCGGTACCCCTGGGGGATCTCCCGGACCTGGGGCTGCGCTGGGAACGGGTGGGTTTCCGTTACCTGGGGATACAGGTGGCCCCGACGGACACACAGGCGCTGGCCCGGAACATAGACCGGATAACCACGTCTCTGCAGCAGTCGGTTGCATTTTGGAATACCCTTCCACTGTCATTGATGGGTAGGTTGACCATCTCTAAGATGGTGATGCTTCCTAGGACACACTATGTCCTCCAGAATTCACTATGCCCATTACCGATGTGAGTCTTCAAAACCCTGAACATGCTCCTCACATCTCTGCTCTGGGCGGGCCGGCGCAGTAGAGTAGCTCTCAACACTATTATACGCAGCTATGAAGAGGGCGGACTGGAAGCTCCACACTTCGATTTATATTATTACACGGCCCAAATGCAGCCTGCGGCACGTTGGCTGTCAGACGCGGACAACTGGGAGAAACGTCTTCTCTCCGGCAAGGTGGACACCCAGACACTGCAGGAAGCACTGATGCAGGGCAGGGGGTCGAGACAACTCTTCCCTACATAGTGCGACATACGGCCGGCATATGGCAGCGGTTTGCCGAGAAAGTCTTACGGAAAGGATAAGTTACTTACCTGTAATCCTAGTTCTCTTCCAGGGGTATCCTCATCAAAGTCATAAGCACTGAATATTCCCGCCCACGTGCGGGGACCCCGGAAATATAAAAATTATATATGGAAATCACATATATACAGCTCTACATATATGCATATACATATATCATTTTTTCTCATACCAATGCAGCTCTCAATAGGAGGCTAAACAATGTAAATACACACATAAAAAACTACATTTGCCAATATATAAAAACACCAGAGGACAATTAATACTTGAACTCTGTTTTTTAATGAGCAAAATACTCAAAGAGTAAAAACTGCAAAATAAGTAGACATTGTTAGCCTACAGACTGCATTGTAAACCAATAGCATAGAAAATGAAAACATTTTCAACAAAAACTGGCACCGTGCCTTTAAGGCAGCCATGACCCCTAGCTTCCCATCATGCCTCAGGGGTGACAGTTAAGTCAGTTGTTCTTTGCATAACCCTGAAGGTCAGGGCACAAAGATATCCTTTAACACTTTAGAAATCCCTCATTTACCTGGGGAGGCGGGTGGGTTGCTTATGACTTTGATGAGGATACCCCTGGAAGAGAACTAGGATTACAGGTAAGTAACTTATCCTTCTCTTCCAGGGATCCTCATCAATAGTCATAAGCACTGAATAGAATAGCAAGCCCATCAACCACCTGCAGGTAAATGAGAGTAAAGTGACCCAACACAAAGCAACATAACAGCCGAAATCAGCTGTTGAACAGATTCCTCAAGGAGGCCTGGCCTACTTGGGTGTCTGCTCTGGTGTCTGATTCCAGACAGTAGTGCCTCGTAAATGTATGGACGGACCTCCAAGTTGCCGCCTTACAGATTTCAGACATGGGCACATTCTGAAGAAAAGCAGTAGTAGCCGCTTTTCCTCTAGTAGAATGCGCTCTGGGAGTAAATCCCAGGAGCTTCTGCGCTAATTGATAAGCAAGCTTGATACATGAAACTATCCATCTGGAGATGGAGCGCTTTGAAGCTGCAAACCCACATCTGATCGACCCATAGTTAACAAATAGTTGATCAGATTTTCTTATAGATTTGGACCGATCCAGATAGAATTTTAAAACCCTTTTGAGGTCCAGAGAATGCAAAGCCCTCTCAGCTGGAGTGGAGGGATTGGGGAAAAAGGTGGGTAGAGAGATGGTCTGATTCACTGAAAATCCGACACCACCTTTGGAAGGAAAGAGGGGTGCGTCCTCAACACAACCCTGTTAAGATGGAAGACTGTATAGGGTTCTTTGGAGCAGAGCGCCTGTATTTCGCTCACTCTGCGAGCTGACGTGATCGCTACCAAGAAAGCCGCATTCCAAGAAAGATGCTGTAAGGTTGCTTTGTGTATGGGTTCAAAAGGAGGACCCATCAATTTTGATAGCACCAGGTTAAGCTCCCAGGGTGGTGAAGGAGGCCGTACCGGAGGATAGACCTTCTTTAAACCCTGCAAAAAATCCTTAACAGCCTGTAACTGGAAGAAGGAAGGTTGAGAAGCTGAACGCCTATATGCAGTTATAGCTGCTAAATGCACCTTAATGGAAGAAAACTTCAAACCTGCTTTCGCCAGATAAAGTAGGTAAGGAAGGATGACCTCTTCCTGACCTTTGATTGGGTTACAATTGTTCTGCATACACCACATGTAAAACCGTTTCCACTTGCATGCATACGAATGCCTCGTGGACGGTCTTCTTGCTTCCTTCAAGATGGACATGCAGTCCTGCGGTAGTCCTAAGTGGCCATACTGGAGGACCTCAGGAGCCATGCCGCCAAGTTCAGTGAGGGAAGGTTGGGATGATGAATCCTCCCGTTCATCTTGGACAGTAGGTCCGGTCTGCACGGCAGCCTCTTGTGAGGACACTCTGATAGGTGCAGAAGGTCCGGGTACCACCATTGTCTCGGCCAGTCCGGGGCAATTAGTATCATCCTCGTGCACGAATGGGACAGCTTGGTCACCACCTTCGGGATCAGCGGAAGGGGTGGAAAGGCGTACACAAATGCCCCTGACCAGTCTATCAAAAGGGCATTCCCTTTCGATCCTGGTCGGTAGAACCGTGAGGCGAAGTCTCGGCATTTGGCATTTTCGTCGTCCGCGAAGAGGTCGATGGTGGGACGACCCCATGTCTGGAAGATGTCTTCGACGACCTCGTCGTTGAGTACCCAGTCTTCTCTGTCTTCGAAGTGACGGCTGAGTGCATCCGCTCTCACGTTCTGTTCTCCTGGCAGATGGACTGCTGTGACTGCCAGATTCCGAGCCAGGAGCCAATGCCAGAGTGCTTGAGCTTCCAGGGAAAGTGTGCGTGAGCGAGTTCCCCCTGTTTGTTCAGGTAGTACATGGTGGTGGTGTTGTCCGTCTGTACTAACACTGAGGTTGCCTGAATCGAGGGGAGGAAAGCTTTGAGGGCTAGGTGAACTGCTCTCAGCTCTAGCATGTTGATGTGATAGGATCGCTCCTTTGGAGACCACAGTCCTTGAGTCTGGAGAGAACCCATGTGGGCTCCCCAACCCTGCAGCGAGGCGTCCGTGATCAGTGTCTGAGCAGGCGGAGGTTGATGGAAAGGAACTCCGACTTGCAAATTTTGTTTTCTCATCCACCAAGGTATGGAAGCTCGAGCCGCGTTTGATGGACTTATTTTTTCGTCCCAACGAGCGGTCTGCTGGTCCCACTTGTCCTCCAGATCCTGCTGAAGAGGACGCATTCGTAGTCTGGCATTGGGAACCAGGAAGATGCAGGATGCCATCGACCCTAGCAGGGAGGCAATCCGACGCACAGGCAGTTTTCTGTTGCGCAGAACCAGCTGGCATTTCTGTATGAGGGAACACTGTCTCTCCTCCGAAGGAAACACTTTTCCTACCGTGGAGTCTAGCAGAGCTCCTAAAAAATGTATTTTCTGTGTTGGCTGTGAAGTTGATTTGACGAAATTCACATGCAGGCCCAGTCGGTGACACAGCTCGAGACAGCTCAAGAAATGAATCCTCACACTGTCTGGGGAAGGACCTTTCAACAGCCAGTCGTCCAAGTACGGGTATACGAAGACGCCCCTGCGGCGCAGTGCGGCTGCCACCACCGCCATGCACTTCGTGAACACTCTGGGGGCTGACTTCAACCCGAAGGGTAGAACCTTGAACTGGTAATGAGCGGATCCTACTAGGAATCGCAGGTACTGTCTGTGATACTGATTGATCGGGACGTGAAAATATGCATCTTGCAGATCCAGCGAACACATCCAATCCCCCTGCCTGAGATGTGGATATATTTGATGGAGAGCCAACATGCGAAACTTTTCCTTTTTTATGGATAGGTTGAGTGACCGCAAGTCCAGAATGGGTCTGTACTCTGCTTTTTGGCCTTTTTTCTTTACCAAAAAATATCTTGAGTAAACCCCTTTCCCTCTTTGAGATACTGGCACCCTCTCGATGGCTGACTTTCTGAGAAGGGTGGCAACCTCTTTCTGCAAGAGTTTTAACTGGTGACACGACGGAGGAACTGGAGGGATTGATGGTGGGCGATGTTGAAAACGTAGAGAGTACCCATTCTGCAACGTGGCTAGTACCCACCGATCCTTTGTGATAGCTCGCCACTCTTCGAGATGATTTGCGATACTTCCCCCACTGGAGTGGTGAACGGCGACAGGGGAAGTGAGTGCTCATTGTTTTGACTGCGTCTTGGCGGAATTGTTGCCTTGTTGCTGGTTTCTTCCTCCTCTGGAGGAGCGTCTGCCCCGATACTGCGTTTTTGCTGGCCTTGCTGATCCTGATTTTTCTGCCAATGAGGGGTTTGAACCCTCTGTTGGGAGGATCGTCTATTGTAAGGACGGAATCTCTTACGGAATTCCTTTCTTTTCTCCAGGCCCACCGCTTTAAGCGTGTCCAGTTCCGTTTTCATCCGCGTCATCTCTTCATCCGTGTGAGTCCCGAACAAAGAGGAACCAGAGAACGGAAGATTGAGGATGCATGACTGCGCTTCTGGCTTGAGTGCTGTAAGACGTAGCCATGATGTTCTCCTTGCGCATACCCCATGAGCATAAGCATGTGCCGAAAGGGTAGCTCCATCCGCCGCAGCACTGATGACCTGGTTAGATAGACACCTGACTGCCCTCTGTTAAGATTTCTTCAAAATCTTTACGGTCTTCTTGCGGCAACTTTTCAGTGAATCTCTGTAGTGAGTCCCACAGAGATCTGTCGTAGCGGCCCAGGAGTGCCGCTGCATTGGAGACCTTCAACATGGAGGCCGAAGTGCCACAAACCTTCTTTCCCCAGGAATCCTGCATCTTGCTCTCCTTGTCTGGTGGGACAGTGGAGGAGGATGCCACCGCATGGGTCTTCTTTGCCGCAGCAATTACGACTGAATCCGGAGGAGGGTCAGCCCTGAGGAAGAGCGGATCGTCCTCTGGTGAACGGTACTTTTTTAAGATCCTCGCTGGGGCGGTCTTAACACTCGCTGGCGTGAGAAAGATATCCATCACTGGCTCTATGATGCCTGGTACCAAGGGAATCAGAGGTTTAGCTGCTGCTCTTTGGTGTAGAGTCTCAAAAATCACAGAGGACTTGCTTTGACGAGTTGGCATAGGGATACCCAGCTTTACAGCTCCTCTGCCAAGAATGTCCTGAAACGTGTAGATGTCGTCCACCGGAGAGACCCTTGACGGTGGACTGTTCGTCAAAGTAGGCGAATAGTCTCTATGGGATGTATGAGTGGAAGAAGAGGACGGAGTAGGCGATCTGTGTGCTCTCCTCCTGCTTCTTGATCTAGACCTCCTCCTGTGTGAGTGCACAGGTGTGCGGCTGCGAGCTCTTGTTCTTGAAGGAGATCGCTCTTTATTCTGAATTAAACGAGCCAACGGGGATCTGTTCTGAGGGCTCGAGTAATTCCTGTCCGTAGCCCAGTGATGTAGAGGCCTGTGCCATCGTGGCGATAAATGGATGGAAGGAGATCTGTGGCTCTCTCTTTCCTTAGGAGACTGAGCAGTAGGCGTGAAGCTCAGCTCTTCATGCCTTGTTGGGGAATCCTGGTGACCCCCTGACACTGGGCTGCTGGACGTCGAGATAACCACCTCCGGGGATCTGGACGTTGCCCCTCGGTGAGAACTGGGCGAACCTGAAGGTGACGAAGACAGGCTCACTGGAGGTGAGGAGTCTCCAGAAGGGCGCTTTGACGTTGATCTGGAGCGTCTAAGCGTCGACTGCCCTCTCAACGGAGACGTATGTCTCGACGTTGACTTTCTTCTCTTAGAAAGTGGACTTCGACGACGAACGTCTCTCCAACACTGGAGCAGTGTCATGTTTTGACATTCCCTGCACCCTCTCAGAAGATTGCTGTCTCGACGTCGACCGGCGTTGGACTGCCGGCGATGGAGGTCTTGGTCTCGACGCCGAAGATCCACTCGGCGGAGTCATCCGCCTCGACGGCGTGGAATGATGGATCGACATTAGAGTCTGCTTCGATGCCGAAGGAGGTGTCCTGTGTCTCGACGCCGAAGATCGTTGCTTTGATCCCGGCGGAGATCTGTGTCTCGACGTCGATCGCCGATGAGGAGGCGACGACGGAGAGATGCGCCTCGACTTCGATCGCACCTGCGACGACGGAGCTCTGTGCCTCGACGTCGATCGCACCTGCGACGACGGAGCGCTGTGCCTCGACGTCGATCGCGCCTGCGACGACGGAGCGCTGTGCCTCGACGTCGATCGCGCCTGCGACGACGGAGCGCTGTGCCTCGACGTCGATCGCGCCTGCGACGACGGAGCGGTCTGCCTCGACGTCGTACGCCCACCCGGCGCCGACGGAGACCTGTCTCTCGACGTTGAGCGCCGTCTGGTTGACGTCAACGGAGGACCTGTTACCTTCGTCGACGAAGATTTCGTAGTCTAATGATGATGCGCCGGCATCACCGAAGTCTTCAACGCCGATTTCTTCGTCGTCGATTTCTTCGACGTCTATACCGACGCCGACGGAGAACAGGTCGGGACTTTTCCTCTCGACGTCGACCGAGTTCTCCTCTTCTTCTGCCTCACAGGAGACCTACCTCTTTCAGAGAGGCCATAGAGACGGATCCTGTCCCTCTCCTTGATAGTCCTTCTTGATAACTTCTTACAATGCTGGCAGTTGTCAGAAGAGTGGGACTCGGGGAGGCAGAGAATACACACAGGATGTGTATCTGTTCTGGCCTTCTTCTTGACACACGCCGGGCAAGGATCGAATAAAGAAGGCATTTTATCCAAAAATAAACCTTTTCTGTAACACAAAAAAGGAGTTACTTGCACTCTAGGACCAAAAGACGTCGAGTGAAAGTAGAAAAAACTAGATTTATATAGATATTTTTTGACAGAAAGTCAAAAAAACAAGAGCCGAAAATCCAGGGTCCTGACTGAAGGAGCCGGAAAGAACAACTGACCTAACTGTCACCCCTGAGGCATGATGGGAAGCTAGGGGTCATGGCTGCCTTAAAGGCACGGTGCCAGTTTTTGTTGAAAATGTTTTCATTTTCTATGCTATTGGTTTACAATGCAGTCTGTAGGCTAACAATGTCTACTTATTTTGCAGTTTTTACTCTTTATGAGTATTTTGCTCATTAAAAAACAGAGTTCAAGTATTAATTGTCCTCTGGTGTTTTTATATATTGGCAAATGTAGTTTTTTATGTGTGTATTTACATTGTTTAGCCTCCTATTGAGAGCTGCATTGGTATGAGAAAAAATGATATATGCATATATGTAGAGCTGTATATATGTGATTTCCATATATAATTTTTATATTTCCGGGGTCCCCGCACGTGGGCGGGAATATTCAGTGCTTATGACTATTGATGAGGATCCCCTGGAAGAGAAGCGCCCTTTCATAGGGAGCTTCCGATCTGGATACTGGCCCCCTTTATAGACATGGGAAGGTATATGTCCTTTCAACCCTGGAGGGAGGGTGGCTGCGAAGTTCTTGCCGACCTTTTTCCCAACGAGACATTTATCACTTACGAACAGGCGGAAGAGAACTTTGGCCTCGGGCAGGGCCAATTCCTACACTATCGGGGAATCCAGGACGTGGTGAAAATTACCTGGCCGCAGTACCCGGACATTCCACCTCCGACACAAACTCTAGATATCCTGCTCACGTGTGGTACCAGTCGCAAATTAATCTCTCTCCTCTATAAAGCTATGACACAGGATTCCGCCCCCCCCCGGTGCCGCCCTCCCGGGCTGCTTGGGAGAGAGATCTCGCTCTCCAGCTCGATGAGAAACAATGGGCACACATAGGCTCCCTCACACGCACTGTCTCCTGTAATGCCAGATTTAAACTAACGCACTTTAACTTCTTGCATCGCACCTACCGAACCCCGGTGTCCCTAAAACGAATTTCATGTGACAGGGGGGATAGATGCCAGAGATGTAACACGGAGAAAGCAGGCTTCTTACACTTGGCCTGGGATTGTTCGGTGGTCAGGCAGTTTTGGGCGGAGGTGGTGGGCAGGATTGTTGCGGCCACGGGCCTTCAGGTGAAACTGGAACCCTTGAGTTGTCTACTTGCATCTGTCCGGAAGCCCAAGAAAAAGAAACTCCCCTATAAGCTCCTACAATTAATGCTGGTGCTAGCTAGGCGCAGGGTAGCTATAACTTGGATGGGGCAGAGGAGTCCGGAAGTGCCAATCTGGCTTAAAGATGTTCGAGAGTGGTCTCTAGCCGAAGAAGCCCATATGAAACTCGCCCGTAGGGACGAAGCTACAAGCGGACTGAATGGTTTGGCGTGAAATGTGTACTTCTGGGCTGACTGAGGGGGAGCCCTCCTCCCAGGATGCAACTGACAGCGGGGAGAGTGGGTTAGATGTAGACGACGGCCCTAACCATGACGAGGAGCTAGAGGGTCGATCCCAGTAATATACACCCTGAGAGTCAGTGGCATGTCCCATGCTTCTTCTTCACTGTATTATGCTTACGAATGGCTGTGTTTCCCCATTGTGCCTTTCTTCCCCCGATGATACCACCTGTAACATGTACCATTAATAGTATCAACGGTATGCCTCTATATGCTGTATCGATGTTAATTTGTCATTGTAAAATGAAAACTAAAGTTTAAAAAAAAAAAAATGATGCCTCAAAAATAAAAAAATAAAAATATATAGGTATATTTCTGATATTTATGCAGTATGATGATGCATGACAGAGGTGTTGCGTCAATTGATCATTTTACAGATCTCAAAAAATGGATCAATTTCTTTATTTAGAATAAGTTATTTTTGGCTGGGTTATCTGTTATTGCATCAGAATACACTATAGTTAAAAAAGAACAAGTAAAAGGTGCAATTGCAAGCCTGGGTTCATGGTGGCATAAACGCAGAATATAACTCTATGAAACTAATCTCGGAGTAGATGAAACTTACCTTTATCTACAATATGGTCAAGGCCACCTAAAAGCCTCAGTTCTTCTTTAAACCAGTCACCTGCTCGTTTGGAGGTTAGTGAAAGTAGTGTCTCCATTGCCAAATGCCCCGTCTGGGGGGGAAAAAACATACATGTACACATTATGGCATGAATCATTTTAATTGCAAAAATCAGAGGCATGCAATTCTTTATCACCACTGACCTTTAGAACAACTCAACCATTTTCTGAAAGGAATCTGAAGAAATTAAAAATCACTAAATCCAAAGAATAGAATGCTGTAAAAAGATGACATTGGCAGGTTGGGAAGTGCTGTAAGCCCAGATTATGGAAGACTGTAGTCGCGATTCTTTTGATGAACAATTTAACATTCATGAAATTAAAGGAATACTTTGGAATTCAATATGATACTAGTTTGGATAACATTTTAATATCCGAGTGCTTCTGTAGGATACTTGCCTTTTGTGTTCAGGGTTAATAACACTCTCAGCAGGAATGCATAGAAGTTGCTGAAGAGTTAAAACAGCAGTTACCCTATTAAACTTTGATTCTAGAACATTTTCTCTCTTTTATGTCACACAACACAAAAGTCAATTTATTTTTCTATGCTTGACGATTTCATCAAATCATACTTTTGTTATGGTTATAAGGAGCAATTAGTGTTGCCACTCTTTCGAGCAGTTGGTTAAAACTGAACTTAACAGGTCTGCATGAGGACTACATAATTATAGTAATCATAGTAATTACCATTACTTATATTCCCAAACGAGGTGGGAACTAACCATTGTCTCTTCTCCAACTGCTGACACCCTTGTACCCCATAAAATGCACACTAGAGCAGTGTCAAGACGGATATACATATGGCTGCGTCCAAGCTGAAGTGGCATGGTGTGCAAAATAATGTTGGACTGGGATGCAGCCCAGAGTAATTACCAGTAGCTGAGATCAACTCAAGCATTCCATCCATAATTTTTGGAATGCTTTACCCTTGTACCCCATGCCTTTTCTTTCCTGTTCATTCAAAATCCCTTTGTGTTCAGCAACATCACTGCTGACCATTTGAGGTCAGTTCTCAATCCTGCTCCAAGAAGTCTCTACGATAGCTGGTAATCCCTTGTACGCATTCTGTCGTACATGAATCCACAGATCTTTAGGTCATGCACATGACTGATTGCTGGTCTTCTTATCCAGGCATCCCATTGGCCAGGTTAGCTCTAAATTTTTTAGCAAAAGTCATTAGGGAACATTAATATAGCAAATTCGGCAGACAATGCCAGCCAAAAGACCACCACTTATAATATCAGCAAAAACATGTAAGACACAAATCTTTCTACTTCAACAGATTCCAGCAAAAAGGTCATATTCAAGTTTCTGCCTGAGGAAGAATCCTCTCGTGTATAGGATTTCTAATAATTTTTTTAAATAATTTATAAAGAAACAGGAGACCAATAACTTGCTGAAGAGGGTGGCCCAAAGAATATTTTCCTCACAAAAGCAAGAACGGTTTCCTGACTAGCACCTTAACTGGTTTTGGCAGCATGAGGAAAAAGTGCATCAACTTAAGTGCAAGGCCTGCAAGAGAAGATACTGGGGTGGTGAATAATCACCAAGTTGAGATTATGTCCAGCCTTGTGGAAACTTAACACATCTTACCAAAAGATGGGGGCCATGCAACTAAGTGGCCTTTCAGACTTCAGAACTCAGCTGGATCAGGTTCCACCTAGCACTTCAAAGTCAGAAAATGCTAAGCCGGTTGCAAACGAGAAGAACAAGTTACTTACCTTTGGTAACACATTATCTGGTAGAGACTATCTAGCTACTGATTCCTTACCTTTGAATTTCCCAACAGTCAGGCTGTATCCAGAAACTTTTGCCGAGCAATACCCCTTGCGCGTGCAGTCAGGTGGCTCTATTCGGCTCCGTGACGTCGTCAGCAGCGTCGATTATGACATCGCGATTACCTATATAGGCATCACCCAGTCGCGCGGACGTCAGTACTTTTAGATTTTTACACGCCAGAAGCGCAGAGCCACGAAGTAACTGACAGTCGTGTGCAAAACTATGGCACTGAAAAGGGGAATAACCCTAGCCCTAATAAATACAGTCAGTGGGGCGGCATGGGTGGGGCTGTAAGGAATCTGCAGCTAGTCTCTACCATACAATCCGTTAATCGAAGGTAAGTAACTTGTTCATCAAGGATATGTCAGCTTTTAGACCAGCTAGCTCAGAGTGCCACCATAAGCCCCCTAACCTTACCAAGGAGCAAATAGTTTCTAGCAACTATCGAACATGGCAACCCTTGATCCTTCAGGGATCGTGGAAACAGTGCAGTACTTTTCGCTCAGTCAATTGTGCTCACTTAGTCTCAGAGAGATACACAGAATAAATGATGGGGACGTTTTCAATAAGCATTTATTGAACCAGCTTCATTCTAGTATAAAACATGTTTGCTGCGACAACCATGAGACAGAAACAGATGTATAAGATTACAAGCACCAACAGAGTAAATAAAAAGGTAGAATTCTACCATGGTGCTAAAACAGTGAATATGTGCAGGCATATAGATACATGACAGTAAGCAAGCGTACTCCTACAATGCAAACCCTACCCAAGTGTACCTAGTATGTATGTGGGTGTAAAGCCAAGAATCCCCTAGGAAAGAGCCAACCCAGTTACCTGATGGGAGAGAACGAAGGACCCCATCATAGTCTCAGGTTGGACACCCCGCAAGGGATGTCAGACCACTGCGTGCTGGAGCTCCTGTGTGCAGGGAGCTCAGCGTCTTGTGTCAGCGTGAAGCTTCACCTTCACCTATCTCGTCTTAGTATGGTTCTTTTATACCATAAAGATAGCCTTGATTATGCAAATAAGCCTAGAACAATATCTGCGATTATGCAAAGCAGTTCTTTCGCCCTAGGATGAAGATGACCATGACTTTTACACAGAGTATGTTCATGCTGTTATGTACGTCAAGTGCAGGGACTTTCCTAAGAATCCTCATGCATAATATATTAGGCTGGTTTTCAGGAAACTGATCGACAATTATTCAGTAAATAACTGGGTAAAAGGTCAGAGCTAGAACCGTTATGCAGAGTACGGTAAGACAAATGTAGGTAAAAGATTGTGTAGCTACCTAGGCCTATATTGGGGTACATTGGGGTACGTAACACTTTGAATTAGATAACCAAGCCATACCATCCAGGCAGTAGGTTGCGGACCAATACCTTACACTAGGAAGTCCTGCAGGACCGAACAGGCAAAATGCCAATTTCTGTGGACCCGACTGTACAGGCAGTAGTGCTTGGCAAACGTGTGCAAGGATGCCCACGTTGCTGCCTGACGGATGCCCAGGACTGGGACACCCCGTGCCAAGGACGTAGTCGCAACCTTTCCCCTGGTGGAATGGGACCTTAATCCCTAAGGGGGCTGCTTCTTGGCAAGGGCATAGAAGATCTTAATGCAGAGAACGACCCAGCGATAGAAAGTACTTTTCTACACTGCCCGCCCTGTCTTAGCTCCCACGTACCCCACAAAGAGTTGGTTGTTCACTTGGAACTCTTTTGTGCGGTCAAGGTAGAACAACAACGCTCTTTTTGGGTCAAAATGGAGGAGACGCTCGTCTTCCTTAGAGGGATGAGGGGTAGCAAAGTAAGTGGGCAGTGTGATGGATTGACCCAGATGGAATGGGGTCACAACCTTTGGCAAAAATGAAACATGGGTGCGAAGCACCACTTTGTCTGGGAAAGACATCATGTAAGGAGGCGTGCAAGATGGCGCCTACAACTCACTCACCCTCCAGGCAGATGTTATCGCCACATGAAAGGCTGTCTTAATGGTAAGCAGCCGGAGGGGACAGTTGTGTAAAGGCTCGAAGGGAGCACACAAGATAAGTGAGGACCAAATTAAGGTACCACTGCAGCATAACAAAGGGCGTGGGTGAAAACAAGTGAGCCAGCCCTTTTAGAAAATTATGTACAATTGGAGACCTAAAGAGAGGGTTGGTCTGGAAGCCAAAAAAAGCAGATAGAGCAGAAAGATAACCCTTGAGAGTACCCAATGCAGAGCCTTGCTGGGAAAGGGTTAGAATGCATCGGAGAACAGTGGAAAGAGAAGCAGAAAGAGTGTCAATAGACCTTTCTGTACAGTATAATACAAATTTCTGCCAGCGGCAGGAGTATACGGTCTTAGTGGAGGGCCCTCTGGCCACCAAAATAACGTTACATACCTTAGGAGGAAGGTCAAAAGCCATCAACTGCCGCCGCTCAAAGTCGATGCATGGAGGCGCAGAGTTGACAGGTTCGGGTGGAGAACCCTCCCATGCTGTGCGACAGAAGATCCTCCCAAAGAGGAAGCCTGATCGGAGGATGGATGCTCATTTTCAGAAGCTTTGGATACCAAACTCTCTTCGCCCAGTCCAGAGCCACAAGAATGGCTTGGGCCTGGTCGCTCCTGATCTTCAGAACCCTGGGCAGGAGTGGTATGGGTGGAAAGGCGTACAGCAGGGCTGAGCTCCACTCGCGACAAAAGGCGTCGCCGAGCGATAGCCACCTCGGAAACTTCAGCGCGCAGTATTGCTGAAACTGCACGTTCTCTTCGGAGGCGAACAAATCTATCCAAGGTTCTCTCCACTGCTGAAAGAGACCTTGCGCCACCTCCGACTGGAGACGCCATTCGTGATGCGCTAGGCATCGGCGGCTGAGTTTGTCCGCCCTGGTGTTCAGAGAACCTGCCAGGTGTTGAACCACCAGGGTTATGCCCTGCTGTTCCAGCCATGTCCAGAGACGCAGGGCCTCTCGACAAAGGGTCCAGGACCCCGCCCGCCCTGCTTGTTGCAGTACGACATGGTGGTGGTGATGTCTGTGAACTCCTGCACTAACTTCCCCTTGACAGAGGGAAGAAATGCCTTCAATGCCAACCGAATTGCTCGAAGCTCCAACAAGTTGATGTGGAGCCCTGACTCCACCGGAGACCAGTGTCCCCTGATCTCCACTTCTCCCAGATGGCCACCCAATCCCAGAAGTGACCCATCTGTCACAACTGTGAGCTCTGGTTGGGGATGGGAGCGGGGTCTCCTGTTGACCCAATCGCGGTTCGTCAACCACCACTGCAGATCTCTCGCAGTTTCTTCTGAGATCTGGACCACATCAGTGAGATCTCCACAATGCTCTGCCCACTGGAACTTCAGGTCCCACTACAGAGCCCACATTCGCCGTCTGGCATGCTTTACTAACAGGATGCAGGAGGCCATGATGCCCAACAGTCAGTCTCCGAAACTGCACTGTGTCCAGAACAGCTTTGATGAAAGGGAGAAAGGGAGGCTCTGAGGAGGAGTTGGGTGTGACTTTGGCACGTTTATAGAGAACCCCAGCGAATGCAGAAGGTCCGCAATTGTCTGAAGGTGGGAGACGACAGCCTGTGGCAAAGATGCCTTCAACAGCCAGTCGTCGAGGTAGAAGACTGACACCTCTAATATGCGCAGATTAGCTGCGACCACGGCCATCACCTTGGTGAACACTCGAGAGGCACTGGTAAGGCCAAATGGGAGCACAGTAAATTGAAAGTGCTCGCGGCCTACCTTGAACTGCAGGTAACGCCTGTGGCCAGGCAGGATGGGGATGTGAAAATACACATCCTGCAGGTTCAACACTACCATCCAGTCTTCTTGGTCTAGGGCAGACAAGACCTGAAGCACAAGTTACTAACTTGTGTAACGATATATCTGTAAGAGACAGTAGTTAGTGACAGATTCCTTACCTTAGAATATCCCCAGGCGTCAGGCTGGATCCGGAAAGTTTTTGCGTAGCAGTACCCTTGCGCGTCGGTAGGCGGCGTCGTGCGGCTCGGCGTCCTTCGTCGGCGTCGTGATCGCCGGGATGACGTCGCGGGCAGTACTTAGACGCCGCCCCTGCGCGCTGACGTCAGTTCTGTACACGACTTTCCGCGCCAGGAACGCAGAGCCATGCAAGAAGCTGACATAGGTGTCTGAAAATACTAGGGCCCTGAAAGGGATGTCCTTAACCCTAGAAATCAGTTCGCAGAACGGGGAGGATGGGTGGGGCGGTAAGGAATCTGTCACTAACTACTGTCTCTTACAGATATATCGTTACACAAGTTAGTAACTTGTGCATCTGAAAGAGACACGTTAGTGACAGATTCCTTACCTTAGAATAGATACCCCAGCAATACCAACCCCGGTGGTTGGTCTGCGAACAAAGATCAGACAAGGAAGTCCCGGAGGACAGAACGGCCAAAGAAGCCGTCCCTCCGGACCGGACTGTCAAGGCAGTAATGCTTTGTAAATGTGTGCAGCGAGGCCCACGTAGCTGCCTGACAGATATCCTGCAGCGGAACACCGCAGCCTAAAGCAGTGGTAGCAGCCGTTGCCCTGGTGGAATGGGCACGCAGCCCAACAGGAGGCTCCTTCTTAGCCAAAGAATAGCAGGCTTTGATACACAAGGTTACCCAGCGGGAGATGGTTCTCTTGTGCACCGCCCGACCTTTTTTGGCGCCCACGTAGCCAACAAAGAGCTGGTCATCCACCCGGAAGTGTTGTGTGCGGTCGATATAAAAGTAAAGTGCACGTTTTGGGTCCAGACGGTGGAGCCTCTCTTCCTCTCTGGAAGGATGCGGAGGCGAAAAGAAGGTGGGCAAAGTGATGGTCTGCCCAATGTGGAAGGCAGTAACCACCTTTGGCAAGAAGGACGGACGCGCCCTAAGAACAACCTTGTCTGGATGGACAGACAGAAAGGGAGGTTTGCATGAAAGAGCCTGGAGCTCACTCACCCGCCGAGCGGAGGTGATGGCCACCAGAAAGGCTGTCTTCAGAGTCAGAAGACGAAGAGGACAGTTATGTAGAGGCTCAAAGGGAGCACACATAAGAAAGGTAAGAACCAAGTTCAAGTCCCACTGAGGCATCACAAACGGAACAGGAGGGAAGGTGTGTGTAATGCCTTTTAGAAACCTGTTAACAACAGGGGACTTGAAAAGGGAGGGCTGATCAGGAAGCCTGAGGAAGGCCGAGATGACACAAAGGTAGCCCTTGATGGTACCCAGGGCAGAACCCTGTTGGGCCAGGGAAAGAAGGAACAGAAGGACCTCAGAAAGAGGGGCAGAAAGGGGATTCACAGCCTTTGCTGTGCACCATGCCACAAACTTGTTCCACCTGCAGGCGTATACCACCTTAGTGGAGGGACGCCTGGCTGCCAGAATCACATCACAAACTTCGGGAGGCAAGTCGAAAGGAATCAACTGCCGCCGCTCAATCTCCACGCAAGCAGGTGGAGGCTGGACAGGTTCGGGTGGAGGACCGTCCCCTACTGCTGCGACAGAAGATCCTCCCGAAGAGGCAGACGGATCGGGGGATCGACGCTCATACCGAGTAGCTCGGGTTACCAAACTCTTCGAGCCCAGTCCGGAGCCACAAGGATGACTTGGGCCCGGTCGCGCCGAATCTTCTTCAACACTCTGGGTAGAAGTGGTATAGGCGGAAAGCGTACAACAGACCGCAACTCCACTCGGCGACGAAAAGCGTCGCCGAGCGAGTGCTGCCTTGGAAATTCCAACGCGCAGTACTGATGACATTGCGCGTTCTCTTCGGTGGCGAATAGATCTAACCAAGGCTCTCCCCACTGTAGAAAGAGTCCTTGCGCCACTTCCGAGTGAAGACGCCATTCGTGATCCATCATGCACCTGCGGCTGAGTTCGTCCGCCCTGGCGTTCAGGGAACCTGCCAGGTGTTGAACCATCAGGAAAATGCCCTGATGTTCCAGCCATGTCCAGAGGCGCAGAGCCTCCTGACATAGGGGCCACGACCCCACCCCGCCTTGCTTGTTGCAGTACCACATGGTGGTGGTGTTGTCTGTGAACACCTGCACTACCTTCCCTTTGACAGAGGGAAGGAATGCCTTTAGTGCAAGTCGGATCGCCCGGAGCTCCAGAAGGTTGATATGGAGCCGGGACTCCGCCGGAGACCAGAGGCCTCTGATCTCCGCCTCTCCCATGTGACCGCCCCATCCCAGAAGGGACGCGTCCGTCACAACTGTGTGCTCTGGCTGGGGAAGGGAGAGTGATCTGCCCATGACCCATTGCCGGTTCGAGAGCCACCACTGCAACTGTCTTGCAGTCCCCTCCGAGATCTGAACGTGATCGGACAGGTTGCCCTGGTGCTGCGCCCACTGGAACTTCAGGTCCCACTGCAGAGCCCACATATGCCATCTGGCATGATCGACCAGCAGAATGCAGGAGGCCATGAGGCCCAGCAGCCTCAGGGTCATCCGTACCGAAACCCAGGATAAAGGCTGAAAGATCGGAATCATAGCCTGAATATCCCGGACTCGCCGTTCGGGAGGATAGGCCCGAAACTGCGTCGTGTCCAGAACTGCTCCGATGAAAAGGAGCTGTGGAGAAGTAATCAGATGCGACTTCGGCACATTGATGAGAACCCAGCGAGTGCAGGAGTTCGGCCGTAGTCTGGAGGTGGGAGACGACTGCCTGGGACGAGCCCGCCTTCAGCAGCCAGTCGTCGAGGTAGGGGAAGACTGGAACCCCCGCCCGGCGCAGATGAGCTGCGACCACCGCCATCACTTTCGTGAACACCCGAGGGGCACTTGTAAGGCCAAAGGGGAGCACGGTGAACTGAAAATGCTCGAGGCCTACCGTGAACCGAAGGTAATGCCGGTGGGCCGGCAGGACGGGGATGTGAAAATAAGCGTCCTGCAAGTCCAACGCTACCAACCAGTCTCCAGGGTCGAGGGCAGTCAAGACCTGAGCTAGGGTGAGCATCTTGAACTTCTCTTTCCGGAGGAAGCGATTGACGTTCCGGAGGTCCAAGATAGGACGCATGTCCTCCTTGTCCTTTTTGGGCACCAGAAAGTAGTGGGAGTAGCAACCACGTCCTACTTCTGGGGTCGGAACATGCTCGATGGCCCTTTGGCCAAGAGGGCCGTGACTTCCTTCTGCAGAAGCACCAAGTGATCCCCTGACATGCGGTGGAATTGAGGTGGCATGGCTGGGGGTGGTCTCGAAGGGGAGGGAGTAGCCCCTTCGGACAATGTCCAAGACCCACCTGTCCGAGGTGATGGGACGCCAGTGGTGAAGGTGATGGCGGACCCTGCCCCCTACTGGCGTGCTGTGCACCTGAAAGGAAGGACTAGGAGGGCTTGGAGGCCGGGGCGGAGTTGGTGGCCTGACCCGCACGCTGGTTGCCCGAACCGCCACGGCGGTAGCCACGTCCTCGGCCACGCGAAGACGCTTGCTGCACGGGCCGGTGGCTGGGCAGTGGACGTGACTGGGCGCCCCTTCCGTGGCCACGAAAGGGGCGAAAAGCAGAGGTTAGCGGAGGGCGCACAACAGAAAGGCCCAGGGACTTGGCAGTAGCCCGTGAGTCCTTAAAACGCTCCAGCGCATGGTCTGCTTTGGAACCAAAAAGACCTACTCCATCAAAGGGCATGTCCATGAGTGTATTCTGGACATCACCCGAGAAACCAGTTGTTCTCAGCCAGGCGTGGCGACGCAGCGCCACCGTCGTTGCAAGCGATCTGCCCAGCGAGTCGGCGGTATCAAGGCCACAACGTATGGTGTATTTAGCCGCATCTCTACCTTCCGCAATGGTGCGGGTAAGCAGTGTCTGGACCTCCTCAGAACACTGGGGCAAAACAGTCGCCACCGAATCCCACAGGGAGTGGGTATATCGGCCCAAAAGGCAAGCGGTGTTGACGGACCGCAAGCCAGCACTGGAGGAAGAAAAACCCTTCTTCCCAAACTGGTCCAGGCGTTTGGATTCCCTATCCGGAGGGGCGGTTTGGGAGGCAGAGGCTTGGACAACCAAGCTCTCGGGGGTGGGATGTTGAGAGAGAAACAAGGGGTCGCCCGGAGCAGGGCGATGGCGTCGGGCCACGTTCCTATCCACAGGAGCCCCTGTGGTGGGCTTGGACCAGGTGCCCAAAAGAACGTCAGACAGGGCATCATTAAACGGCAGCACAGTCTCCGTGGAGGAAGCTGCCGGCTGAAGCACTTCCGTCAGGAGATTAGTCCTGACAGCCACAGTAGGCAATTGGAGGTGCAAGGCTCCAGCTGCTCTACGCAACACTGTTGCGAAATTTGCTCCCTCCTCCGTAGCCACGGGAGGAGACAGCATGCCAGTGTCAGGGGAAGTGTCTAGACCACTGGCATCTCCAGGTTCCTCTGCCCAGTCCTCATCATACTCACACTGCTGTGTGAGAGGGTCTTCCGACCCCTCCCAGCTCTCCTGGTCCTCCTCTGGTGTAAAATATGGAGGAGGAGGGACATCTGGGACCCAAGGTCTCATCGGCGCCGGAGCCGGCGTCGAGCGACGTCGGTCCGGCTCCATGTCCGGAACCGGAGAAAACCCGGGGAACGACGCCGCCCGGAGCCCCGGGCGGCGTCGGGAACGGCACGGGGAGATCGGCGCCGGCGGAGGCGTGGTTAGGTCAACCGGCGTCGATCGAGGTTGCGGCACCACCGGAGCCGGGATCGGGCCAGGATCAAGGCTGGCGGGACCGGCGTCGTCGGCGACGCCGGGACCGGCGTCGTCGGCGACGCCGGGACCGGAGTCGTCGGCGACGCCGGGACCGGAGTCGTCGGCGACGCCGGGACCGGAGTCGTCGACGCCGGAGCAACCCCATCAGGGCTCGCGGGGCCCGAAGGCGCACCGGAGGGACCTTGAGGCCCGAAGAGGCGGGCCATGGCCGACAGGAATTCCTGTATCTCGGCCGGAGTCGCACCCGAACCCGGGAAGGACGGGTAATGCGGGGGCGGCGCCACAGGCACATCGGGAGCCGCGGGGACGGTGCCGACAGGGGCCTCAGCCGAGTCGCGAGACCGGCGAGGCGAAGTCTTAGAGCGATGGTGCTTCTTAGACTTTTTGTGCTTCGACTTACCCGAGGAGTGCGAAGACTTGGACTCCGACCGGCGGGGGCTCCGCGACCGGCCCCTCGACCTCTCACGGGACCGGGGCTTGGTGCGGCGCGGAGCCGACTGACGGACCTCGAGGAGCTTTCGAGACCGCTCTCGCAAAGCCTTCGGGTGTAAGGCCCGGCAGTCAGGGCACGACTTCGTGTCGTGGTCTCGGCCGAGACAGTAGAGACACTCTAAGTGCGGGTCTGTGATCAACATCATTCGACCACAGGCGTCGCATGGCTTGAAGCCGGGCATCCCTACCGACACCTAGGAGTCGAGAAGACTCGAAAAGAAACAGTGAAAAAATCACCAAAAAATTTAGTCAAAAATTGACTAGGGCACTGCTCTTCCCGGATCTGCGCTTACTGGCGCGGAAAAAGAAGAACTGACGTTAGCGCGCAGGGGCGGCGTGTAAGTACTGCCCACGACCTCATCCCGGCGATCACGACGCCGACGACGGACCCGGAGCCGCACGACGCCGCCTACCGACGCGCAAGGGTACGGCTACGCAAAAACTTTCCGGATCCAGCCTGACGCCTGGGGATATTCTAAGGTAAGGAATCTGTCACTAACGTGTCTCTTTCAGATCTAGAGTGAGCATCTTGAACTTCTTCTTGAGGAAGAGATTGATGGTCCGAAGATCTAAAATGGGTTGCAATCCTTTGTTCTTTTTCGGAATCGGAAAGTAGCAGGAATAACAGTCTCAGCCTACTTCTGAATCCGGGACCCTCTCTATAGCTCCCTTGGCCAAGAGAGCTGTAACTTCCCCCTGGAGCAATTTTAAATGATCTTCCGTCAGCGGTTCCTGATTTGGCAGAATGGGAGAAGGAAAAGAAAGGAAAGGCAGAGAATAGCCCTCCTGGATGATCTGCAAGACCCACTTGCCTGATGTTGGGGATCTCCAGTGGGGGAGATGGATTCTCCCGCCAACTGCAGTAGTGTGGTCTTGCAGAGTCAGACTAGGAGTGCTTGGAGGCAGTGGCTGTCGAGGGCAGGGAGACTGACTACTTCTGGCTTCCATTCTTAGCTCGGAATGAACCGTGTCCTCGTCCCCGCACGGCTTGGGAAGCCTGCGCAGGACGGTGGCTGGGATAGGAATGATGAGGCTGGAAACCCCTTCCGTTGCCACGAAAGGGGCGAAAGCTAGACTGGCCACGAGGTGTAGAAGAGAGGCTCAATGATCTGGCCGTAGCACAAGAGTCCTTAAACTTCACAAGTGCCTTCTCACCAAAAAGAAGTGTTCCATCAAATGGCATGTCCATCAAATTTACCTGGACATTGCCCGAGATCAAAGCAAACACAAGGAGATGATAGACGGAGCGCGGAAACTTTTCAGACACTTACCCCCAGTCACAGATTCAAGTTGAATCCATCATCGTTCTTTAGCTCACTTTGCCACCTTAGTTCAGACCCAGCAATTTGTAAATCAGTCTTGACCCTGTTCCTCATGGGAGCAGTCCAGCCAGAACTGCCAAGCCAGGTCTTCCCTGGACCGGAAACAAGCATCCTGGGACTGGTTTCGGGGTAACACCCCTCATCAGCCAGGCTAGCTTGAATCCAGTGGCAAAGTGAGCAAGGGATATGAAGTGATGGTTCATGCACACCAAGTTTATTGTAGCTAATACTATCCCTTATAGATTCATGAAGTCGTGCGTGCAGATTGGGTATCGCTCACTGATCCAAGAGCGTGACTAGAGAATAAGAATAGCACTCCCCTTGGGGGAGGGGGGGGGGTTGTTCCCTCAATGCACAGCATAATGTCCGTTAGTTCAGCTTCAAATTAAATCAATTTCCAAACGGGTTGATCATGTATTCATTAATAGTCCCAATTCATTTCGGGCTACTGGAAGCCCTTCATCAGGGGAATATTACATTCCTAAAAAATGAAGCAGAAAGGCTGGGGTCACTGGCCAGTTTTGTTCATACCCATTAACTGCAATAGAAATGGGTGCTCCCATGATACCCCGATAGACTGCTCTGTCAAATATGAAAGGTTGTGTGTGTGTAACATGCTAGTTAGACAAACCGAGTGATCGTGTCACGTGGCTTCTATGGTGAAAGCACGGGCAGAAGAAATGAACATGCATGGTTTGTATCCATGAGAAAAACGTGGGCACGCTATCATCTTATAACATTTATCATGTTAATTGTGCTAAAAAAAAAAAAGTGGTGTGCTAAGAAGTATTCATAATCAAAATTGCGGTACAATAATCTCCTTGGTAAGCGGTTCAGAATAGCATGCTCAGAGTGTTAGTGATGTCACATTCGCAGACCGTGCCGGCTAAATCACTAACACTCAGCATGCTATTCTGAACCGCTTACCAAGGAGATTATTGGATTATTTGATTACGAATACTTCTTAGCACACCACTTTTTTTTAGCACAATTAACATGATGAATGTTATAAGATGATAGTGATGGAGCAAGGACTCGAACATGAGATTTGCTCGGAAGCAATCCTCTCGTTTTAACTCACTAACGAATTACTAACAACGTGTTTTGTGATTAATAATACGCGTTTCCTTTACACGCGGGATAAGATGAAGCTTGCCTATGTGTTTACTAACTACAATAATATGAACGAAGGACTAAGATGCATTCTAACTCGGGATCTTAACTGCGCATGCGTCTACTGCATCTACGTAGTATGACGTACTGATGCTTGGAGGGAAATTGTGGCGCCTGCGCAAGGAATCATAAAGTGGCCGCTTGAAAGCTCACATGCATGGCACCTGCTTGCTGAAATTAGAAAATAAGTTTTATACTAACGCAAATGCAGAAAGGGAAATAATAAATGGAATGGGCTAGAGTAGAGGTTGGTGGAATACAGTGAAATCATTTATTTTTGAGAATAACATTTTCCCTTTTGACTTTATTATTAGTGCGTATTTGGGACTGTTAAAGTTGTCTGAGTCGAGCAGACTGACGTTGCGCGACGCATGCGCCCTGGCTATGAAGTACAAGAGATGACTAAGGACTTGTCACACGTCCAAGGTCGGCGAAGATGTGCCCTGGGAACATGAGGGTGAAGAGTTCATATGAAAGAACTTTATTCAAAAGATAGTTACATTTGTATTAATAAAGTTTAAAGATGTATGGGAAAGGAAGTGCGGAATAAAAGTTTGAGGGAGGAGTTTTGAAACAAAGGTTTAAAGAAATAAGTGAAATAGAAGCATGGTCTGATGATCATCCCCCTCGCCTGTCCAATCAGAAGTTAGTATTTTGTAAAATTGAAACATTAATGGGTGGTACATGGTAATAGGAAGGTATAATTGAAATAGTTTAGTTAGTTTAGTAAGCCAAGCTAAGAAAAGCCGAGCCGAGCATTTGACACGGGAGAAGAAGCACAGAAGCAGAGTTCGGGATGCTGTCGATGCTGGGGGTGGTGCTGATGCTGTGAGATGCTGATGAAGAAATCGAATGCAGAACCATCTATTTAATTTGGGTGGGTTAGAAAGAAGATCGCAGAAGAACCACGAGGAGGAAGAGAGTGCCAGAGAGGGGTGCGAAGTAGTCGTCGGTATCTAGAGAGGTGAAGTATCCTGTCCTGATTCCTGTCCTGAAGTCTTTGTCTCCTGATCTGTCCTGGGGACCCTTACCAGCCCTTTGGCCAGGGGGTTGGTCTTTACACCACACTTGGAAATTATAAAATTCATCGTCTTGATAAAAGCTCTTCTCTCTCTATCCTCTTCGCTCGAGTATAGTTGTTGTGTGGATCTGAAATATTATACTATTGAAATTTTATTGAATTGGCACTCTTGTGAATGAGGGTGTTTGTACTGAAATGTTTTGAGATGGTTCACAACCAATTAATTTAGATAAAGATTTTAAAACTTCCCGAGTCTGTGATTATTTCATTTTAATTGAGAAATGTTTGATGAAGTTATGTTAATTATCACCATCAACTAGTTCCACCTAATGGTCCATTGACCAGAGGAAAGAACTATTTGATCAGTGAAAGGTTTAGTTGGAGAAGAAATAACTAGATCTTGAGGTATGAGAATCAATAAAAACTAAAGGTTCCTGCGGTCTACTTGGTGTTAGCGGAAGCGAGTTGTATGGGCCCAGGTGAGTATATGGTCAGGGCCGGACTGGCTACCGGGCATTTTGTTGTGCTGCCGAGCTGTGGGCTGATTTCACTGCAGTGGGGGCTGATTTCGTTGATGGGGACCTGCGTGAGCTTCGAAATAAACAAAGCAAAACAAATGTTTTTAAGCACACGCAGGTCCCCATCAACGAAATCAGCCCCCAGCTCGGCAGCACAACAAAACGCCCGGTAGCCAGTCCGGCCCTGTATATGGTAGTGGAGTATCTGTTGCTAGTACGCCGCTGGATCAGTTTTCTGGTAGCAGAGGATGGTTGTTAGTGACTAGTTTGGTGATAAGTATAGATTATTGATTTGTTTTAACAAAAGAGTTAACGTCCTGTTTTTATGTCGTCTGGAAAATTCCCGGGGAATGAATAGCAGGTGGCGATAGAAACCACACTGCAGTGAGGTTACTAGTCTGTTGGAATAACACTGAGAAGCTAGGTAGGGCTGGCAGTGTTAAATTAGGGACTATTTTCTGTATAAAAGTGAGTGGTTGAAAGCAAAGAGTTCGCTGGTGAAACTTTAGGCGTTATATCACCTAGTAAGGGTAACCCTGAAGGAGTAGCAGGTTCTTCTAAGCTAGATTGGCAGCAAAAGGAGTTCGCTGGTGAAACATCGGTCTCAAAAGTTTCCCTAACGGGTGACACCGGAGGAGTAGCAGGTTCTCTAGAGCTTAGGTGAGGAGTAAGCGGAAGGTTTTACTCGCAGTGAAAAGAAATAAACTATTCTTTGATTTAGTGGAACAGACAGAGTAGCGAATGTTTATATGTCGTTAATAACAAAGAATTTTAAGAAAATATCGAGAAATAAGTTTTTCCGTATTAACTTGTGAAGGGAGGGTCAGTTGCCGGAGGGGTACTGACGTCACAGAGAGCCGCGCTGGGATTGGTAGAAGCAGCGGGTGTGTGTGACAGGAGGAGCTTTGTAAAGGAGGGGTAAGAAGCCGCTGGAGTGGTACTGACGTCACAGTGAGTCGCGCTGGGATTGGTAGAAACAGCGGGAGTGTGACAGGAGCAGCCTTGTAAAGGAGGGGTCAGTAGTAAGGAGCAGAACTGACGTCAGGAAAAGGCCGCGCTGGCATTGGTCAGAGTACGAGCGTGAGCCTGATTTTATTGGATAGCTAGTTAGAAGCCGCGCTAGGATTGGTGGAGAGAGGAATTGTATGCGGGATTTCGATTTGACTGTCAGTGCAAGACGTACAGGTAGAAGATTTCAAGGGTTTGCGGAATACAATTTCCTACACCGTTCTTCAAGAATGTATGGAGAGAAAAGAAAGATGTCATTATTAAAGAAAATTAAGAATTTCTTTGTGAAGGATAAGCCTGTGTTGACTAGAGAAGGAATTCCTATTCCGCCACCGAAGACACCAGCATCTTTTATGATGATGGAAAGAGGATATCATACTTGCGTGTGGTTGGAAAACTGGGTAGAATATACGAAGGATGATGGTGTGTTAGCGTTTCTTAACAATGGTACATTTAATGGGAGGATTCTTCAGAATTTGAGATTGAAAATGAATGATTTGGAACCTAGACCTAGGTTAACTCAATATGAGGCTTTAGAAGAATGGGAGACTGAGTCATATGAACGAGAGAAATGCAGAGGTGGAAGATAGAGGATTCTTTCCGAGACACTTGCATGAGTCACGAGAAGGGCAGATGAAACAGTGGAGGAGAGCTATGGTATCAGAAGGGTTATATCCAGTGTTGATGGCTGAGGAACAATCTGGAGGAAAGTGTAAGGAGAAAACGAAACATATGAATTCGACAGGATATGGTGAATCAGATGAGTTGTTAGAGGATATTTTAATTAAAAATCCACCATTGTATCAAGAAGCAGCTAATAAGGTTGTCCCAAGTGCGCCAGTAATGGGAATACCATTAACTCCACAGATTTTACATGAGACATCATACAACAGAGTGTTGCAAGATAATGAAAGAGAAGCTTTGAATAAAAGTAGGGAAGAACTAGTTCAAAGGATAAATCAATTGAATTTAAATACTGAAGCTTTGACAGTACCAGTAACTATTGGTCCAGTAATCCCATTATATGGGGATAATAAGATTTGCCAGAAACCACAACTCGTGACAGTTCCATTAAGTAGTCCTAGAAAAGAAATAGTAATCATAGATGATCAGGTTAGTGAAAGCGAGTCAGTTATTTCATTAATGGATCTCCCTATTGTGGAACCTCATACGGAAACTCCAAAGAGAGTTACGCCTATGAATTTGAGAGAAAGAAGACCTTTGGTTCCGGCTGGAACTGCAGGCGCAACAGTAGTCACCTCTGAAGAAATAGAAAGGTGGGCTCAGGAAAGAGATAATCAGAACCCAATACCAAAGATTTTAGATATCAGCAGATTGAAAGTGGAATTGGAAGAGATGACAGATGTGTGGGTACAGAAAGATTAAACGTTTACAATGATGAGGAATTATTGTTTCTATGTAAGAGTAACTAGGAGAGCAAGAATATTTCATGAGAGACTAACTGAAGTTGCTTCAGAGATTGGAATAGACATGGGGAAATCAAAATTGTTACGAAAACCCTATCGAGTGGATTTTACTGATAAAGATTTAGAAAGTGTAAATGCTTCGGGAAAAAGGCTACAGATAAAAGAATTAATGAACATTTTGCGAAAGTGGGGAGACATTGATAAATGGAGAATTAGATGGATAGGAAAGAAAGAAGAAGTACAAGCGAGAGAAGCAGCAGCTGCATTTCCAGTAAGAGAATCAAGCATAGTGGAAAAATTGTGTCCAATGAGAGAGGTTCCAGGAGGTGGATATGTTCATGTTCCTTGGAGTAGACAAGATATTTTATCATTTACAAATGATTTTCCAAAGCTGAGAGAGAAACCAGTTGAATGGTACAAACAGGTAGAGAGATTTGTGAAAGTTTCAAAGGTGTTATTGAAGGATTTGGATGGTCTATTTGATATAGTGGTACCTGCTGATTTATGGACAGAATGTAAGATCACAATTGATTGGCCTAATGAGGAGTATCCTAGAGATGCAAAAACAGGAGCACCTTCGGAAGAGGTGATGAAAAAGTATCACCAAGTGATTACATATTTGAAAGGGAAAATACCTCCTAAAGAAACAGATTGGGTAAAAATAGATAGAACACCACAGGAACCAAATGAATCTGTACATGCGTACTATGAATGGTTATTGCAGGTGTTTAAGCAGTATAGTGGTTTTGAGAATATTGGTGACAAAGATATGGGACATTTTGTGTATCGGTTCGTATATGGCTTGAAACCAGAAATCAGTCAGATGATACAGCAACACATGTTGTGTTGGCAAAGTAAGACAGTGGATGAGATTCTAAAGTACGCAAAATATTGCGGAGATGACATTGAGGCCAGGCGTAGGAAGTTAAAAGAGAAAATGATGTGGGCACAAGTTAAATTGGCAGAGCAGCAAGAAGAGAAAGCAAATGACCAAAATAATAATCAAGTGAAAGAAAAGAGTCAGAATAATCAAGGAGCGAATGGTAACAAATTTAAGGGGCGAATTGACAGAGAAGAAGCGAAAAAGAAGTTTCCTTGTCATGCGTGCGGAAAGCTTGGACATTGGAAGAACGAGTGTCAGAGTACTCAGAATAATAAGAAGAATAATGGGCCAAATCAAAATGTAATCCCACAGATGCAGAATGAAGTACTTATGAATCAGCAGCAACAGGTAGTTACTCCACAATATCAGGTGCCACCAGCTCCTATGCCAAATTTTATGAACCATCAAAGTTTCAGTGCGAACGCCGGATTTCAAGGAGAAAGCGGGAAGAATAATAGAACAATTGCACAATATTTTTTACAGAATGATGAAGAACATTCGGATACCGCACAATGACGGTGCCTGAGGGGGGAGGAAGAGGAGTGCGTGCTTGGCGCATCCTTGCTGGTAGATCAGTCAGGTCCATTTGTTGATGGGAGAGTAGAAGGTAAAGACATTACTTTCCTATTGGATACTGGTGCTACCAGGTCTACTGTGAGAATAGCAGACATCCCAAACCTACCCCTCTCGGGAGAATCTATCCAAGTTGTAGGCGTGTCCAACCAACAGATTAGAACTCCAATCACAAAGCCAATGGAGGTGCACATTGGGAACTTCAAAGAAATGCATTGATTTGTAGTTTGCGATTCCAGTCTAGTAAATCTGTTGGGAAGAGATCTTTTGTGCAAGATGAATTGCACGATCTATTGTACACCGGATGGTGTTGCTTTCCAAACCCCTGATGAAGATGTTGTTTACAAGATGATGCTGGCCAAACAGGGAACAGAAGTAGATGAAATGTTTTCATTAGTAACCGAGAATGAATTGCCAGAAGAATTAAGAACGACAGTCAGTCAATCCAGAAGTGTGGGATTTTACAGGAAACGACATTGGGCTAATGACAAATATAGACCCAGTTAAAGTGACAGTGAAAGAAGGTGCGGTGTATCCAAACACCCGACAGTACAAAATGAGTCCAGAAGTAAAAGCAGGAATTATTCCAGAAATTGAACAAATGGTTAAACAGGGTATTCTAAAGGAAGTGATGGGTAGTCCCTGTAATTCGCCAATAATGGGACTGAAAAAGGCCAGCGGAAAGTACAGAATAGTGCAAGACCTATGGAAAAAAAAAAAAATTGTAATTCCCTGTTGTCCAATTGTGCCAAATCCAGCAGTGATCCTTTATCAGATACCCTGGAATGCAGGCTGGTTCACAGTAATTGATTTATGTCAAGCGTTCTTTTCTATTCCTTTGCACCCAGACAGCCAGTATCTTTTTACGTTTAAGTTTGAAGATCGTATTTACGCATGGTGTCGTGTTCCTCAAGGGTACACAGAGAGTCCTTCAATTTTTAATCAGATTTTGAAAAAGTGTCTAGAATCGTTGATTATGCCTGGAAATTCTGTTCTGGTTCAGTACATTGATGACCTATTGGTGGCATCAAAAACACGAGAAGATTGCGTCACAGATACAATTGCATTACTGAACCATTTGGCTGAAGGACACAATGTGTCTCCAGAAAAGTTACAGTTCTGTCGACAAGAAGTTAGATATTTAGGGCATAAAATAGAAAGAGGAGTTAGAAAAGTGACACCGGAAAGAATAAAAATAATCAAAGAAATGCAATTGCCACAGACTCAGAGATGAGAATGTTTCTGGGAGTGGTTGGATACTGTAGGCAATGGATTATTGGTTTTTCTATGTTAGCAAAACCATTGATACAGATGATCTGAAAACAAGCAAAAGATCCGATTGATTGGAATGATGACTGCTTAGAGGCATTTGTAAGACTAAGAAACTGTTTGTGTGAGGCTCCTGCTTTGGGTATGCCTGATTATTCAAAGGACTGTGCTTTGTTCGGTTGTGAAAGAGAAAATTGTGCACTTTCAGTCTTAACACAGAGACATGGATTGAGTCGACGTCCAGTGGCATATTTTTCAGCCACATTGGACCCAGTGGCTTCAGCATTGCCTGGCTGCTTAAAAGCAGTAGCTGCTACTTGTATGAGTCTGGAGCAAAGTGAGTCGATAGTGATGG
Source organism: Calotriton arnoldi (assembly GCA_963921515.1). Taxonomy (NCBI): domain Eukaryota; kingdom Metazoa; phylum Chordata; class Amphibia; order Caudata; family Salamandridae; genus Calotriton; species Calotriton arnoldi. Next base: position 204,705 of record CAWUFW010016832.1, read on the forward strand.
GACATCCGGTAAAAGTTTTCGTTCCACACTCAGTGGAGATTCTTTTGACAAGAACACAGCACCTCACCCCTAGTCGTTTGACAAGGTATGAAAGAGTGATTTTGGGAGCTGAGAATGTGACTGTGATAAGGTGTACAATCCTGAACCCAGCCACCCTATTACCAGACCCCTGCGATGAAGAAGTGAAAGATGAAAGTGATCATGATTGTTTGGACGTGACTGAGTTGTGCACGAAGCCCCGCCCGGACATAAGAGAGACACCTTTGAAAGAGGCTGACCATGAGTTATTTGTAGACGGTTCCTGCCTTAGGACACAAGAAGGAGGACTAAGAGCTGCATATGCTGTTTGTAAAGTATCTGGGATAATTGAAGCATCCCGTTTACCTGGGGTCAAATCTGCACAAGTAGCTGAATAGGTTGCCTTAACAATGGCATGCAAAAAGGGGAAAAATTGTAGAGTAACCATATTTACGGATAGCCAATATGGTTTCGGGATTGTGCATGACTTTGGCCAGCTTTGGATGCAAAGGGGATTTCTGACTTCTTCAGGATCTCCTATCAGAAACAGCAAAAATGTAAAGGATCTGTTGGAAGCATTACAATTGCCAAAAGAGATAGCAGTTGTAAAATGCGCTGCACATCAGTCAGGAAATGACTGACTGCTGGCAATAATTATGCTGACCAAGTGGCCAAGTACTGTGCTAAAAATGCAGTAGCCATAAACAGAAAAATTGAAACGGGTGAAACCAGATGCCAACTTATGTACTTCTCAGTACCAGAAACATGGGATGAGATTAGACAATTGCAGGAAGAAGTTGAGGAAAAGGAAAAGGAAAAAGAAATCTGGATAAAGGCAGCCTGTACAAAGACCACATGATGCGGTATGGGTGTATTTAGATGGAAGACCAGTCATGCCAGATTGTTTGCTTTCACAAATGGCGAGAGTATATCATGGAGCAACACACATAGGGAGAGATTCAATGATCAGGCTATTCAGACAGAGTTGGTTTAATCCGAAGTTCAGGGTAATCGCAGAGAGCCTTTGCCAAAGATGCTTAACCTGTCAACAGCAGAACCCAGGTAGAAAGAAAGACAGTGGTAAGCTGGGGAAAGATCGGAAAGGCAGAAGGACCCTTCACCAGATTACAGTTAGATTTAATTGAATTACCCCCCTGCAATGGATTGAAATACGTACTTGTCATAGTATGCCTTTTCTCAAGATGGGTGGAAGTCTATTCTACTAGAAGAAATGACAGTCTTACAGTTGCAAAATTGTTGTTGAGGGAGTTAGTGCTACGATTTGGTTTTCCGGTCACTTTGGAATCAGATAGAGGCCCTCATTTTAATAATGAAATAATTCGATTAATCTGTGCTGTGTTTAACATTGAACAAAAACTGCACTGTGCTTATCGTCCAGAGGCTTCTGGAGTTGTTGAGCAAATGAATGGCACAATCAAATTAAGATTGGGAAAGGTGTGTGCATCTACAAAAATGAAATGGACAGATGCATTACCTCTTGTATTGATGGGTCTCAGAAGCATTCCAGACAGAAAAACAGGAATGAGCCCACATGAGGTTCTCATGGGAAGAGCCATGAGACAGGCATTTATTCCTGGAAATAAACTAATGAGTATAACAGATGATCTGGTATTGGACTATTGCAAAGGATTGGCTGAAATGATGCGTTCTATCTCTCGCCAGGTTGGAGAAGACGCAGTTGAAAGACAGCCAGACCAAGCGCATGATTTGAATCCTGGAGATTGGGTGCTGGTGAAGAAACACGCAAGGAAATCGTGTCTAGCACCAAGGTGGGACGGGCCACGGCAAGTCATACTAGTCACTACCACCGCAGTGAAGTGTGCAGGTCTGCCCAATTGGATTCATGCCAGCCATACCAGAAGAGTTCCGAGCCCATCAGATCAACAAGAGCCACCACTGACTGAGCAGGCTGAAACGTCAGGAGTTGTAAACTGTGAAATTGAAGAATCTAGAGTGATAGATTCTGAAAGACAACAATATGATGAACAGCACGAGATAAGTCAGGAAGAATGGATCCCAGTGATTGAAATAATTGATGATGCTATTGAAACCAGAAGAACAACAGAACTGAAAAGACAGGAAAGTAGTCAGGAAAAGACAGGGGAAGAAGAACACACTCGGGTGAAAATAGAAAGAGAAACAAACAAACCTGAGGAGGGAAAAATAGAGGAACACGTTCAGGCGGAAGAAGAAAAGTTTGAATTAAGACCTGAACAGGGTCAGATAGAATTAGAAGAACAAGCTCAGAAAGAAGAACAAAATACGGTAGAACCTGAGCAGGAGGAAGAGAAAGTACAAGCACAGAAAACGGAGGAACAGAACAGGTTGTGCCTAAAATAAATGAAATAAAAAGAATTTTACAAAGAGACAAGGAAGGTGAAAACGCAGTACAAATCAAAAGAGTCAGGAGAGGAGACAATTGGCCAACTGGAGTAAAGAAACTGAAATATCATCTGAGAAAATCTGAAAAGAGACCAGAACAAGTGAACGAAGTCACAAGTCAAACAAGACCTAAACAAACCTTAGCAAAAATCACTCGAAGAAGTCCAAGATTGAGAAATTTAAACAGGAGATACAAGGCTCCTGAGTGGACATACGTTATACTCGAGGAATTTGAGTCCCTGGATCTGTCTGATGAGACAGAAGAGGTCCAAATTGCACAAATTGATGAAAGCCAATTGAAACCTCCTTAAGAACAAAAAGGAAGGCTAAAAACTGAAAAAGAAAAGATAAGAGAAAAATTCTCTCAGGAGTAATAATGGCAGAAATTGAAGTGATCGAGAAACCAAAATGTGGACTAAAAAGAAAATGTTTTAGATTTTGTTTTTGTAGTATTTTATTAGCAGCATTAGGATGGCTATTTTTAACAGTAGCAGTACCTTTAATAATGAAAACAAGTGACAAGAATAACACAGATACTAATGTTAAGGTGGATAGAATAAGAGAAACTGAAATATAAATAGGGGTAGAAGATGAAGCAAACTATCATAATGAATCAGATTATAATACGTCCTCTGTGTTTATTAAGCTGTTATTTCAATATGTTAGTACTAGGGAGATTAATAATTGCTACGTGTGTATGAAGTTACCCTCATCAGTATCGGAAGGAATGACGTATCACCATATACCTTTAACTTATGGTGTGTCATGTAGTATTTTATCAAGTTTATTTTATGCTACAGGGAAACTTCAATATTTTTATTCAGATATAGATGTAGTATTTTCTGAATTACCTATTAGAAAGAATATGAATCCAGCAGCTAGTAGTAAAAATGCACAGTTTATGGGTTAATTTTTCAAAACGATGAGTTCAATAGATTTAGTTCAGGCACACAAAGATAATCTAACATGTACATTAAGAAAAGAAGAAAAAGATTTTTTGAATTTAGTAGAAGAAAGGAGACAGGATTTAATAAGAAAGGCAATTACACAGAAAACCCATGTACCTCCATGGGTTGGGAAGGAGGGAATCTATGCAAGTGGCAAGGCTCATGCTGCGATGTCCCTGGACTTTGTGAAAAGGGGAAAATTCTGCCTCCATAGATTAAAGACAGATTATAACAATAATTACATTGGTTCCAGTGAATGTGAACATAACTTCCTAATTTTAGGAGGGTGGGGACTAAAAGGGGGAACTGATCCTGTGTTTCCAGGAGTTCATTATGTTTGTGGGAGCAATGCCTATTATAGGTTACCTGCAAGATGGTATGGGAGCTGCTTCTTTGGAATAGTGTTTCCAAAAATGTATCATGTAGATAAAATCAGTGGAACCAATGGAAATTCTAATGGACTAACACGTAGAAGAAGAGCTAGTTTTTCTGAAATTGTTTGAGATATCTTTATTGCATTGATACCCTCAGTTGGAGTCATTCTGAATTCACAGAAAATGTGTAAGTTATCAACCATAGTTGATCGTCTTTCTACAGACACTGCAGGAGGATTTCTAATGATTAACACAGAGATGGTTGCAATTAGATCTATGGTTTTACAGAACCGTCTTGCTCTTGATATATTGTTAGCAAAAGAAGGTGGAGTCTGTGGCATGTTGAAAATGCAACACTGTTGCACATATATTCCGGACAAGAGCAGAGAAATTAAAGGATATATTGAAAACATTACAAGAATGCATAAAGACTTGACCCAACTGGAGGTTGACATTGTATGGGGAAGACTAACTAAAAGTAGAACATTAATAGGGAAATGGTTTACTAACTTTGGGAAAGGTTTTTAGGCCAAATAATAATACCATTAGTTATGATAATAACGATAGTGATGTTAATAATAATTACATATAGATGTTGTAGAAAAGGTACGAAAGAAAAAGTACATTTGGAAAGAAAAGGAAAGGGACAGACACGCAAAAGAAAATATGATGAAATACGTTCGGAAGAAATGAAAGGCAGGTTATATAAGAAGATGCGAGATTTAGAAGGAAACCAAATCATTGATGAAAATTTGAAAGGACAAATAGAGAATACTGAGAAGTGTTAAAGTTGGTATCTGGGATGGATGGGAAATTTTGTGATGGCTTAATATGCCATCAGAGAGGGGATTGATGGAGCAAGGACTCGAACATGAGACTTGCTCGGAAGCAATCCTCTCGTTTTAACTCACTAACTAATTACTAACAACGTGTTTTGTGATTAATAATACGCATTTCCTTTACACGTGGGATAAGATGAAGCTTGCCTATGTGTTTACTAACTACAATAGTATGAACGAAGGACTAAGATGCATTCTAACTCGGGATCTTTACTGCGCATGCGTCTACTGCATCTACGTAGTATGACGTACTGACGCTTGGAGGGAAATTCTGGCGCCTGCGCAAAGAATCATAAAATGGCCGCTTGAAAGCTCACATGCATGGCACCTGCTTGCTGAAATTAGAAAATAAGTTTTATACTAACGCAAATGCAGAAAGGGAAATAATAAATGGATTGGGCTAGAGTAGAGGTTGGTGGTATACAGTGAAATCATTTATTTTTGAGAATAACATTTTCCCTTTTGACTTTATTATTAGTGCGTATTTGGGACTGTTAAAGTTGTCTGAGTCGAGCAGACCGACGTTCATATGAAAGAACTTTATTCAAAAGATCGTTACATTTGCATTAATAAAGTTTAAAGATGTATGGGAAAGGAAGTGCGGAATAAAAGTTTGAGGGGAGGAGTTTTGAAACAAAGGTTTAAAGAAATAAGTGAAATATAAGCATGGTCTGATGATCATCCCCCCTCGCCTGTCCAATCAGAAGTTAGTATTTTGTAAAATTGAAACATTAATGGGTGGTACATGGTAATAGGAAGGTATAATTGAAGTAGTTTAGTTAGTTTAGTAAGCCAAGCTAAGAAAAGCCGAGCCGAGCATTTGACACAGGAGAAGAAGCACAGAAGCAGAGTTCGGGATGCTGTCGATGCTGGGGGTGGTGCTGATGCTGTGAGATGCTGATGAAGAAATCGAATGCAGAACCATCTATTTAATTTGGGTGGGTTAGAAAGAAGATCGCGGAAGAACCACGAGGAGGAAGAGAATGCCAGAGAGGGTTGCGAAGTAGTCGTCGGTATCCAGAGAGGTGAAGTATCCTGTCCTGATTCCTGTCCTGAAGTCTTTGTCTCCTGATCTGTCCTGGGGACCCTTACCAGCCCTTTGGCCAGGGGGTTGGTCTTCACACCACACTTGGTAATTATAAAATTCATCGTCTTGATAAATGCTCTTCCCTCTCTATCCTCTTCTCTCGGAGTATAGTTGTTGTGTAGATCTGAAATATTATACTATTGAAATTTTATTGAATTGGCACTCTTGTGAATGAGGGTGTTTGTACTGAAATGTTTTGAGATGGTTCACAACCAATTAATTTAGATAAAGATTTTAAAACTTCCAGAGTCTGTGATTATTTCATTTTAATTGAGTAATGTTTGATAAAGTTATGTCAATTATCACCAACTAGTTCCACCTAATGGTCCATTGACCAGAGAAAAGAACTATTTGATCAGTGAAAGGTTTAGTTGGAGAAGAAATAACTAGATCTTGAGGTATGAGAATCAATAAAAACTAAAGGTTCCAGCGGTCTACTTGGTGTTAGCGGAAGCGAGTTGTATGGGCCCAGGTGAGTATATGGTAGTGGAGTATCTGTTGCTAGTACGCCGCTGGATCAATAGCGTACCCACGTTTTTCTCAGCTTAACTAACGGACATTACGCTGTGCATTGAGGGGACACCCCCCCCCCCCAAGGGGAGTACTATTCTTATTTTAAAGTGAGCAAGGGACCCACATATGGGCTTACCCTACCAACTTAGGGCGAACAAAGCAAACACAAGGAGATGATGGACGGAGCGCTGAAACTTTCAGACACTCACTCCCCAGTCACAGATCTGGGTTGAATCCATCATCGTTCTTTGGCTCACTTCGCCACCCTAGCACAGACCCAGCTAAATGCAAATTAGTCTTGACCCTGTTCCTCTTTGGAACAATCCAGCCCGAACTGCCAAGCCAGGTCTTCCCTGGACCGGAAACAAGCATCCTGGGACCGGTTTTGGGGTAGCACCCCTCATCACAGTCAGGCTAGCTTGAATCCAGTGGCAAAGTGAGCAAGCCAGTTGTCCTAAGCCAAGCGTGGCGCCTCAAGGCCACTGTCGTGGAAATCGATCTGCCCAGCGAATAAGTCGTATCAAGGCCACACCTCATGGCGAATTTTGCTGCATCTCTCAAGTCCTTAACAGCCCGAGAGAGCACACTTCGGGCCTCCTCTGTGACTTGTAGCAGCACTTGGGCAAGCATCTCCCAAAGGGAGTGGGAGAAACGGCCCTACAAGCATGCAGTATTCACAGACCACAATGCCAGGCTGGAAGAAAAAAACATCTTCTTACTAAGTGAATCCAGCCTCTTGGATTCCCTATCGGGCGGAGTGGAAGGGACCGCGTCCTGGGATGTAGAGGCCTGCACTACCAAACCTACTGGGGTAGGGTGTTGGCTGAGGAACTTTGGGTTGCTCAGAGCTGGGCGATGGCGGTATGCAATTGTCCTATTCACAGGAGCCCCTGTGCTAGGCTTGAACCACGTGCCTAGAAGGACATCAGTTAGTGCTGCATTAAAGGAGGTTCGGAGGTGGAAGCCCCAGGGTGAAGTACTTCGGTCATATTAGTCCTGATCTGCACGAAAGACAGCTCTAGTCCGAGGACCTCTGCCGCCCTTTTAACCACCATGGCATAAGATGCCCCCTCCTCCGTAGCCACAGTTGGCGGAGAGAGCATGCCAGTATCAGGAGAAGTGTCAGTCCACTGGTTTCCCCAAGTTCCCATACAGGTCCAACTGCTCTGCTGAGTCATCCTGGTGTTCCAAAGGGTCCATAGACCCATCCCATTCCTCTCCCAAGCCTAACACATCCTCAAAGTATTCAGCCAACAACATAGAACCCCTGGGTTCAATCGGTGTCGATCGATGCCGTCCTGACTCAGTGTCGTCGGGGATAAGGATGGGTCTGGCACCGGCGGCGCCTAAGACCCCGACTTCGGGTCTGACGCCAGAGGAGGAGGTCACGATGTCACGACCAGCATCGACCCGGATCCGGGATCGGATCCCCCGAGGCCCCACCGGCGCCGTGGCCGGAGCAGACCTCATACAATCCGATGGGGCCCCTTCCGATCTGGCGGGGCCTGAGGGCTCACCAGAGCGGTCAGCCCGCACAAACACGCAGCGCATGGCCTCATAAAATTCTTTCATTTGAATGGGGGTCTCTTCGGCTCCCGGAAAGGGAGGAAGGCGCGAAGTCGACCCTAGCTCTAGTTCCACAGAACCGTGCCTAGAGCGTCGGTGCTCCTTACCTCTTTCGTCTACGGACAGCCGAGGCAAAGATGAAGTCTACTTGGACGACTTCTTCTTGTGCCTCTTCCAGAGTGTCCTGAAGACCTTGAGTAGGACGAAGACGACTTTGGGCTCCAGGAGCAGTTCCGCGACCACCTCTTCTTCGATCGGGACTAGGACAAAGTCCTCCGCAGAGTCTCGCTGGACGGTCTCAACTGCCGGGCCGCAAGGAGCTTCATAGCCTGCTCCTGCAAGGCTTTCGGAGCCAAAGCCAGACAGACAGTCCGAACACGACTTCGAAGCATGGTCGCGCTCTAGACACCAGAGACAGAAGAGGTGGGGGTCGGTAACTGACATCATGCGGTGGCAGGCACTGCAAGGCTTGAACCCCATCTTCCTCGAAGACATCCTCGCACAGAAAGTTGGAAAAAAATTCCAAAAAGTTGAGAAAAGGCCTGTCAAAAAGCGACAGAGGGGTAGCTCTTACCAGATCGGCACTTAACTGGCGTGGAAAGAAAAGAACAGACGTCTGCGCGCCTGGGTGGTGCCTATATAGGTGACAGTGATGGCATAAATGACGCTACCAACGCCGCTGTCACGCAAAGGAAAATGGAGCCACCCGATGGCTCGTGCAAGGGTTATTGCTCAGCAAACGTTTCCGGATCCAGCCTGACGCCTGGGAAATTCAAAGGAAAGGAATCTGCAGCTAGAAGTCTATCAGATCTGTAACATAACAGTCAGATCCTTAGACTGCCAGGCGTTTGTTAAATTAAGGTATGAACAAATGAAAAGCAGGATAAATCTATGTGGATAAGAAAATTAGTTACTTACCAGTAAGTTCAGTTAAACAGTATGGTTATCTTTCATAGATTCACATGCTTGAATCATTCCCAGTCGTCGAAGTGGGAGTCCCACTGTACCATAGCAATGCAGTATGTAATAGTATCATAGGCTATAATGACAACAGAAGGTTAGTTCAATAGCCTACCTATGTCCTATTTAAAAAAGAACCAAACTAGAACTATGACCAATCATGCAACAGCACCTTCTAGAACATTCCCAACAGAGGATCGGTTTCTCAGATTTTCGATAACAAGTGAAAACCCATTAACTCGATCGATCATGGGAGCCTCTAAGAGGAGAAGGGTGGGTCGCATGTGAATCTATAAAAGATACCAATACTGGATAACAGAAGTTACAGGTAAGTAATTAGTTTTCTTATCCAAAATTGGATCTTTCATAGATTCACATGCTTGAATCAGAATAGCAAGCAATGTGTAAACTTTAGGTAATGTTATTTCATCCTTTTGCAGATGGTGGGCAGTAGAATAAATGAACAATAAGAATTGCATTCATAACAATAATAATGCTTAAATTTACTAACACATGACAATGTAAATATAATATGTAATCAGAAAATACTGAAAATCACAGAGGCTCACCTCGTTGAAATAGATGTCGAAGCACTACCCTGTCCGACCACTACTTCACTGCGGTGTTCTGAATCAAGACAATAGTGCTGAGTGAAAGTGTGAACGTTCTTCCACATTCCAACACGACAAAGGAACGCCAGGGAACAAGGCGGTGGAAGTGGAGACTGCTCTTGTAGGGTGCGCCTTTGCATTAGATGAAAGTGGTTTGCCCGCTTTGGAATGGCAAAATGTAATAGTTGTGGAGATCCATCTTGCAATTGTTGCTTTAGTAACCGGCCTGCCCCGTTGAGCCTGACCATAAGCAACGAAGAGCTGCTGTGACTTGCTTAACGGTTTGGTAAAATGCTAATAAAATTTAAAACATCTCTATGTCTAATGTGTGTAGAGATTGCTCTGCTAAAGTAGTAGGATTAGGAACAAAGGTTCGTAAAATAACTGGTGCATTAAGATGCAACTGTGTGGGCACTTTCAGTATAAACTTTGGGTTAGTCCGAAGAACAGTGTAGTCTGTGAATCCAAGAAAAGGCTTTTGGATTGTGAACACCTGAATCTCACTCATCCTTCTTGCAGATGTCAGCGCGAGAAGAGTGGCTACCTTCCAGGTAAGGAATTTGAGGTCTGACTTATGAATCTGTTCAAACGGTGGTTTGATGAGTTGGGAAAGAACTATGTTAAGAAGCCACTCCGGTGGCAGAGGTCGTACCGGAGGGAACACTCAGAAGAGTCCTTTCATAAATTGCTTTATTATCCTTGTGGAGCACAGCTAAGAAACCTGAGAGGAACGCCTATACCTGGATATTGTAGCAAGATATATCCTAACAGATGCATGCACCAGACCTGAACAGGCAAGAAAGAGAAGATATGGTTAAGATTTGTTCTGCTGGCGCTTCTAGTGGGTGTAAGTTGCGTTGTTGACACTATAAACAATCTTTTCCACTTTAGTCTGTAGGATCTATTGGTTGATTCTGCTCTTGCACTTAGTAGAATATCCATGCATTCCTGGGGAAGGTAATGTTCTGAAATTCATTGAATTCATGAGCCATGCATATAATTGGAGAGAGCGTGGATCCGGGTGTAGAACTTGGACCCTCTATCGTCAGGAGCAGTAGTTTGGTCTGCAGTTGAACCGGCTTGGACTCCAACAGCAGGAGGAGCTCGGTAAAACAATACTGCCGGGGCCACCGTGGAGCAATTGGGATCAAACAACATCCCTCCACTTTCATCTTGCTGAGAACCCTCAGAATCATGGGGATGGGGGGAAAAGCATACGCATATATCCCGGACCGTCTTAACAGAATCGCTTTCCCAAATGAGTGGGTGCCGACCGGGGTAAAAACAGCATTTGCTGTTGTGGCTGGTGGCAAAGAGGTCCAGATGCTGTTTGCCCCAAAGGTGAAAAAGTTTGTCTAACTCCTGTTGGTCTAGCTTCCATTCGTAGCAAATTTTATAAGGATCTGCTGAGTGTCCACTAATTATCCCTCGTTCCTGCAATATGCTCTGCCTTGAGGGTGATGTAGTGAACCGTGAGCCAGTGCCCAAGGTTCTACGTTCCTAGGGAGAGAGACAGGGACCTCGTTCCTCATGGTTTGCTTACATAGTGCATGCTGGTCATGTTGTCTGTAGGTACCAGTACCGATGATCCCTGTATGCGAGGCAGGAAAGATTGGAGAGTAGGGAAATGGCTTTGAGCTCTAGGTGGTTCATAAGCATGGACCTCTGAGTTGTAGACCACTTGCCCTGGATTTGTAGATCCTGAAGATGTTCACCCTAAACTTCGAGGGAGGCATCCGTTGTTATGATGAAGTCAGGTATCAATGGTAGAAATGTAAAGCCCTTTGAAATGTGTAATATGTGGGTCTACCAGTTGAAAGCAAGGGACCCCCATCTGGGCATAGCGTGCCAACTTAGGGCAAACAAATTGCTTATGGCTGGGTCTGAACTGGGGGTGGCGAAGTGAGCTAAACAACGATGATGGATTCAACTCAGATCTAATAGTGACTGGGGGTGAGTGTCTGAAAAAATTCGGCGCTCTGTCCATCATATCTGTGTTTGCTTTGTTCGCCCCAAGTACGCCGGGTATGCCCAGACGTGGGTCCCTTGCTCACTTTGCCACTGGATTCAGGCTAGCCTGGCTGATAAAGGGTGTTATCCCGAAACCGGTCCAGGGAAGACCTCGCTTGGCAGTTCAGGCTGGACTGTTCCCATGAGGAACAGAGTCAAGACTGATGTGCATATGGCTAGATCTGAAATGGGGTGGTGAAGTGAGCTAAAGTTTGATGATGGATTCAACCCAGATCTGATAGTGACTGTCTGAAAAAATTCAGCGCTCCGCCCATCATCTCCTTGTGTTTGCTTTGGAGAGGATGGGACATGTGGCGGAGGAGGGGATTGCACGTGTGGCTCCTGTGCAGGGTCCGGGAACTTTTTGCACCAATGAAAAGAGTACTTGTACTTCAGATGGAGTAGGCGGATGCTCTAGAGCAAGGAGATATGAATAATGAGGTTTGGTGCGTGGATTATAATAATGTCCATAAGTAAGATTGCTCTTCCTCATCTTCGTTTTCGGGATACTTGACTTGTAATTCAAACGGACTAGGAGGGTCTCCATATGTCCAGTCATCTTCCAAAGTATCCAAATCATTAAGTAAATGGCAGGAAGGATAAGGAAACATTTAGCTGGGGGAAGTGTCATGAGGCCTCAGAAGAGTTTTAGATACTTGTATTGTCATAAGTGTTGTTGATGTCATCGACAAAGGTTTCAACGACAATAATTCCGTGGATGGTGGCGTCGACTGCTTCATTAACTATTTAGTGGAGGACGCTGGCTAAGTCAAAGGTAGGGCCGATGTCGAGATAATCGATGGTGATGTTAGCATTGGCGGCAGGTATGTCGACGGTGGGGGTCAACTTTGTAACCATAGTCGGGGAGAGATTAGTCAACGGAATGAGTGCATTGATGGCTGAAGTGGACTTGGTCATCGTCGTTGATGGTGTACAGGAGGAAACAATGGTGATCGGCGATGTAGCGCTCTGAGACGACAGGGAAGTCTTTGTGCACAGTACCTTCTTAGGTCTCGTCATCAACGCTTCTGAAGAGGTATGCTGGAGCTTTGAAAACTTGGGGACAGGAGTGGTAGGCTGTGAGGAAGCCCTTGAAGGAGAATTTTTGTGTTTTTTCCTTTTTCTGAATGATTTTAAAAGACCCGTGATGGGAAGTCTTCTGTGCTTTTCTGTTGTCTACAGAGGTCCCCTGGTCCTGGGACATATCCCTTTTATGAGGCTTAGTAGAAGTTTCACTCTTCGCCTAAAGAGGTAGTTTTTGACATCTGGAGCCATAATAAAAGCTTGGTTTCTCTGTCTCGCAGTGTTCTTGATGAAAAAGTGCAACATACCTTGCAATCCTTCACTGTATGTTGTGGATGAAGGCACTAGAGGCATTCTTTATGTGGGTCATCCACATATAATCTCTTCTTTCCACAAGATCTGCAGGATCTGAAGAGTCCTTTTATTTTAAGAATTAGACATGGCGAAATTTTTCAAATAGCTGAGGAAAACTGAGTAGGGCTCAGGGAGACTCCCTACCACGACATTCAGTAGAAAATAGGGGGAACTGAGCCTCTGTTGGGAATGTTGGGAAAGGGTGCTGTTGCCTGATTGGTCATAGTTCAAGTTTGGTTCTTTTTAAAAAGGAAAAGATAGGCTATTAAACTAATCTTCTATTGCCATTGTAGCCTATGATACAAGTACATACTGCTTTGCTATGGTACTGTCAAACTCCCACTTCGTTGGGGAATGATTCAAGCATGTGAATCTATGAAAGATCCAATACTGGATAACTGTAAAGATTTGGATGTGATGAGCTCTGTGGCTACTGTTGTATTCCGCTTTAGGTGTCCGTATATAGGTTTTCCAGAAACATGTCCTTATATAGGCACAATTCGCATTGCCCTTATATAGGCATAAGATCCCAGTCCTTATTTAGGCATTAGCCATGCTATCCAAATACAGGCATGGTCACTTACATCCGTCCACCCTAACGTCACAACGAGTTCTTAGAAACCAGACCCTTAAGCTCTTGGGAGTTCCCCTAGCACAGGATTATTGATTTCTCCAAGAACTCATTTATTATGCATGAACCGCTATACCTTAAGGGTTCATTCCTGACGTCTTCCTCTGCCCGACTTTACGTCAATGCTAACATTCCAAGGCACCTACCGGGTATAAATATACCTTCCCTTGCCCAAGCAAGTAGGAGGAGACCTCGACTTTAGAGGAGCCCGTGTCCCGGCCTGACGCACTGACAAGAGACGCTGTCATCCCTGCTCGCAGAGAATCCAACTTCCAGTGTTCTGACTCCCTTCGCGGGGTGTTAGAGTTCGAGACTCGGAAGGAGATTCCCACCTCTCTCATTCTCAAGGTATGGAGCTGACTAGAACCTAGAGGGACTCTTGGCATACTAGACTATGGCATACTATAGAATACTTCACCTACTTCTTACCTTGCCCTACACCTAGGTTAGGTTAGGTACACTGGGGTAGAACTAGTTTAGAGAAGCATCTTATGAGTACTCGCATTTTTAGCTTATGTTATTTATGTATATGAATATAAGTGTCATAGCTAAAAGATAATGCTAGTGCAGTTTTATTTCTTTCTACTGCTTACGCTGTACATTATATATCTCGCATACTGTCTTGTGATCATAACAGCTCATATCTTACACGAGAAACAAGACTGTTCAATAAATCCTTTTATTGAAACGCCCGTCTATTCTTTGTGTAACTCTGAAGAAACTAAGCATGCACGATTAGCTGAGTGAAACTGTTATCTATTGTTTCCACGATTCTGAGAGTGTTCCGATTCTAAAGGGAAACAAAGTTGTCATGTTTATGCGGTTGCCAGAAACTACTCCCTTCTTGTTTACAAGGAGTTTCTAGTGGCCGCTGAGTTAGCTGGCACAAAGTAATTAAGTTTAATATACTCAATAGGGACATACTGACCTCAGTCCTATGTCAAATCTATAGGGTATATTATTCCAATGCGCAGAGCTTATTAGGGAAATAGGAACTACACTACATGGCGCCCAACGGTTTGGTAAGGCACTAATTTAACGCTAGATACTGAGTAACTCAGACGTGCTTTTCTCAGAGAGACTCCTACCCACATACTCCATAAGACGTCTGGAGTGGGTAGGGTTAAATATCCGCCAAAGCTGAATAGGACAAAAATCCTATATATTAGCCGTTTGGTTTGTTCAACGTTGAAGGATACAGTGTTCCAAAATATTGTGCACCTTATCTCTTGTTTCCTTGAAACTTGTTCTACATTTTTCAAAAAAAACAATGTCCCTGAACGGGGATACTGCCACCGAGAACGGTGTAGCTGCGGCTGATCCAGTCGTAACAGTTTTTAACTTTACAGGTTTAAATGAAACCGATGAGGGTGTTATAAACATCCCTCCAAACTTAAGGAGAGCCATCACTCTAAAACTTATAAAACATGGCCTAACACCAAGAGGTGGTAGAGCAGTTTTCGTGATAGAGGCACACGAATCATTTCAGACAGAGGTATTCTATTCAGGGATAGTATTCCCAGAATCAAATCCAATAACAAAACTGTTTCACTTCTTTAAAGAAGATGAACCACCAGAGGAATATATTCCTTACGAGGATATTGAAATTCCACTCTCATACCAGGAGCATAATCTCTGGTTTAAAGGCGCCCTAAAACATCACAAAAACATTACCAGGCTCGGTCCACTAGGTAGACCAGGAGCAACATGGCCGATTCTAGCCGGCTACACACCTCATCCTGACATCGATGTGATGTCAGACGAGGAATTACTTACTCAACTACAAGAGTTAATAAAAATTTACAGACAATTAGTCCAATGTGTCATGCGGACTTTCACAGTCCAACCACCAATGACCATTCCAAATCAAACCCCTCAACAGGGGAATACACTAAAAATTACTCCACAGACTTTACACGCAGTCATGGGTAAAAGGCCCCCAAAACATGAGCAAATTCCATTCTGGATAGCTCAAAAAATTACTCAAATCGAAGCAGTATTTCCTAATACTAGCCCTTATGAGAAACACAGAATCCTAACAATCTGTTTACCAATGGGGATCACACCACAACTGGAAGATTGCACCACTTGGGGTGCAGTCTTTGCTGCCATCTATACTAAAACACATGGTGTTCCATCAATTGCAGTAATACCAGATGTCCTGAAACAAATTCAAAACGAATACGGGGCAGAGCCTGCTCTGAATTTAGGTATGAAATTACTGAAAAACTTCGACCAGGTCTCTACAATAATATTATCTAATTTTAAAGGGGAGGCAGCATCAGTGGCGATCCGCCAACGCTTAAGAGAATTTGATGTAACAGAACATCAGCATGAACTACCCAGAATAATAGAACAATCTTATGCAGAATTAGGCAGAGATCGTTTGGGTGGAAAACCTTTGAAGCCAAAACTATCTGAAAGTCCTGAAAAGGACTCTATTAAACAAACTCCTACATCTTCTAAAAAGAAGTGGGAAACTAATAAACAAAATTCAAACGAGACACGTTCTCAATCCCGAGGTAGGTCTCCTCAAAAGGAGCCCTCTGAAAGGAGGTATAACCTCAGGAATAGGGATAATTTAAGACAACCTGACAGGTATCAAGATACTGATACACGTTCCTTTCGTACCTTTCAGATATCGTCACAGACATCGGAAAGAAGAGGACGGTCAGAACATAGAGAAGAACGCGTAAAATCCAAAGACG
This sequence comes from Calotriton arnoldi, assembly GCA_963921515.1. Lineage (NCBI taxonomy): Eukaryota > Metazoa > Chordata > Amphibia > Caudata > Salamandridae > Calotriton > Calotriton arnoldi. Next base: position 220,749 of record CAWUFW010016832.1, read on the forward strand.
ATAAACACGTTCAGAAAAATAAATCAAAACCTCAATTCACAAAAAAGAAGGTAGGAGGTCTGAAGATCAGACATGCCGAGAATACTGAGAACACAGCTCAAGAACGGAGAATGGGCTCAGACAATGCTGGACAGTGCAGCAGAAGTCACAATAGCTCGCCAGAACCTGAAGGAACTTCTGGAGATAGTGGACTTGAATGAGTACATCACAGTAGAAACTGTAGACACCAGGGTTAGTACTCCACAAAAGTTATATGAAATAACACTCCGAATGGAGGGAGACATACCAAGAAAAGTGAAAATACTCTTTTGGGAGAAACTTTCAAGGGGTTATGATATACTTCTAGCAGAAAAAGACTGGCCACCACACTTTGTCAGGGAGTGCCCACATGGTGAGGACATTATTATGCCTGCCTTCTCCAACCATATTCCAATTCACCTAAAATATACTTATGCCAGGAAATGGGCAGTTGCCCAGGCCCCAGCATTATACAAAAATCATGTGGGATGGGATGAGGACTCACCTCACCACAAAATACATATAAAAAAAAATCTACCTACTGCACAAAGGCAGTACCCAATAAAGCAAGAAGCTAAAAAACAGGTCAGGGAGATCTTAGATCAACTTGAATACCAAGGGGTGATTGAAACATGCACCTCCTCAATGAACAATCCTTTGTTTCCTGTATCCAAACCAGACAATACATATCGTCTAGTTTTGGATTACAGACACTTGAACACTTGTTCAAAAACATTTGCAGTGTAAAATGCACATGGTACAGCATTAATGAATAACATTGTGCGTAAAAAATATAAAACCATATTGGACATTTCAAATGGTTTCTTTTGTCAAAACATAGCACCTGAAAGCAGGTACTTAACAGCTTTCTCAATAATGGGGACCCAGCGTCAATTTTGTAGACTCCCACAAGGGTTCAAAAACAGCCCGGGGTTATTCTCAGCGAGGGTAACAGAGTTACTACAAATTTATGATAATGAGGCATTGCCATATGTCGATGACATCTATCTGACAGACGATGACCTGGATAGGCACTTCAACAGGGTGAGTACCATTATATTGGGCTTCGCCTCTGAAGGCTATAAATTCAACTTTAACCCCTTTACCGCGGCGAACATTCCACCGCGGTGCGGCGGTTTAAAGGAGTGGGCGGGGCCGCGTCGGCCAACGGACGTGCGCAGCACTACCGAGGTAGTGCTCGCGATGGCCGACGAACGCAGCGAAGGGGTTAAAAAAATCCAGAATTGCCCATTTCAATGTCCTTTTCCTAGAATATGAGCTTTCAAGTGAAGGCAAGAGTCTGGCAGCTAACTTTTTAGAAAAGTGTGCGCTGCTCCAACCTCCAAAAACGCTGAAAAATTTACAATCCATCTTGGGTTTCCTAAATTTTGGAAGAACTTACATTCTAAATTACGCAGAAAGGGTTAAACCTCTACGAATTAATCAAACCTGATTTTTCAACAAAACATTGGACACAGGAACACACAGAAATCCTGCGTTCACTCCAAGCTAACATGTTAGCAACAAATCACTTACAAACACGCGTAAATACACGCAATTTAGTGATCCAAATAATTTCGGGTCAATCCGGATTCACCTATTTAACATTTAATGAGGGTGGAAAAGTACCAATAGCATACAAATCACATTTGTATACACAAGCAGAAATGCGCTTCACTTAAACAGAAAAAATACTGACAGCAGTTCAAACCGCTGTAGCAAAAGAAAGAGCTCTAGCTCAAGGAAAACGCATTATTGTCGTAACCCCAGTACCAGCCTTAGAGGCGGTCACAAAAGCGAGCATTCCGAATGCAAAAGCTTTACATCCTAGATGGATACAATGGGTTAATTCTCTTGCTGCAACAGATGTTGAATATGTTTTTGATCCTGATTTAAAAACACAAGCGTTCCTGCAATATGAACATGAATGTCCTCTGCCCACTGAAATTTTGCCTCTATATCAGTACGAATTTATAACTTATACTGACGGATCAGCACAACCCGCTACAGGGAGTAAGCAAGCTTACAGTGCAGCGTGCGCAATAGTTAAAGGTCGTATGCAAGATGGTAACTTCAGACCAATGGTCACTAAAACTCAATCTCTAGGAGATTGTACAGCTCAGCGAGCTGAACTACAAGCATTCAAACTGGCACTTGAAAATACGGATCGCGAATTCCCCACACTAATCGTGTGCGATTCTTTCTACTGTGTTCAGTCGTATAATGAATATATACAAAATTGGCTTGAAAACGGGTTCAAAGATGCAAAAGGTGGCACAATAAAGCATAAAACGCTTTGGGAACAAGTAGTTCAGTTGAAAAACGAACTACCAAAAGCTCACGTGATACACACGCCGAGTCATCAACGTGATGGCGTTCACGTTGCAGGGAATTCATTGGCTGATGAAGCCGCAAAGGGGGCTGTTCAGACGGTTTCCGTAGCTGCGATCACTCGTTCAAAAACGAGAATAGACAGTGAGATATTGTTGCCTGTCAATGCTTCAAGCAAAGGCAGTGGAGCAGCGTTACCAACGAAATTTCCACTCAAGTACTCTTATGTAATTGATTCGAACAACGTTCCTTTTGCTCGAATCCCTGGAGTGGGGGATAGGGTAATTCCAAACATGGAACGTAGAGCAGCTTTGATTTATGAAGCACATCTGGGGGAGGGTCTGTCACATCAAGGGATCTCTAAAACAATATTAACATTAAAGGAGATGTACTGGTGGCCTGGAATGAATACACAGATTCACATATTCATCGATGACTGCATAGACTGCAATAGACAGCGTGGTGCAGAACGCCATCAGACACCAGACTACGAAGTAGCCTGCCCAGTACAGACACCATTGTTAGACAGCATTAGACTATCTACGCGCAGGCGTCCTTTTGGACAAATGCAATCCCACAAATACTAAGTCAAGGTTCCTATGGATATGGCCTCAGCGCTCGGCTGACGCTCGAACTGTTTTAAAAGATTTGCGAGTCTTTATCAGCACCTACGCAATAGGCACACTACATTCTGACCAGGGCCCTGCGTTTAGCTCTTGGGCTTACAAAGAAGCCATGGCCAGTTTGGGCGTTGCATTGCGGTACTCCTCTCCGTTTCATCCTGAGGGAAATTCTGTTGTGGAAAGGAAAAACCGGGACATAAAGCAGTCTATAACAGTTAGAGTATTAGGTTCGGGTGATGGGTGGGTCAAACATCTATATGGGGTCCAATGCACATTAAATAATTTGCCAAGAAGTTCTCGGGGGGGGGGGGACACTCCATATGAGGTCCTATTTGGGACAAGAATGTGGGTTCCTGATCTCGAATGTAAAGGCACAGTGGTGGAAAATAAACCCTTTGATATCAAAGATCGTTTGGCTGTTTTACAGGATCTAAATGAACTAAGATCAAAACAAAGCAACGTGTTCCTGAAGCCAACCACCACTGGGGAAACACCGGCAGTCCCAGCAAGGCCTGTCTGGATCCCAAACGTTGGGGATCTAGTCAGAGAGAAGATTGCAGACAAGAAGGAATTTGGACCTTCTTACAGACAACCAGTACCTGTCCTAGCCGTCCACGGAACAAGAACAGTACTTCTGCCGCCCCTTGCTGGAAAAAAGGAGAAACGATGTATCAATCGACCTCATCAAACCACAGTATGTGGCCAATACTACATAGTAGGCCTCGTGGACTCCGACCTAGTAGCAGACGCACTCCTCTCGCTACTATCCAAGAGGTTCAGACTGAAAGACTCATAACCATCGAGAATTCAGCAGTAACAGATGAAGGACTAAGCAACAATGCTATGGAACTCATTCCTCTTGAAACTCAAGTAACAGTTCGTCCAGATACACCTGTCTACACCAACGTAACACGTGATCAACTGGTTCCAGCGATTTCAACGAATCCTGATGCAATTTCGACAATTGACCGAACTGCTTCTGGCTATTTCATTAACTTTGATACGTTTTCTGAGGATCCAAGTGAGCCTGAAACTACGCCAGCATCAAAAATTTTCAAGCAACAAGTACAAGACCTTTTTCATTTCCTGAAGGAGACTTATCTGGTTTCACCATGGATTGAACTATGGATTATTTCTGGAATATTTTTCTGTTTTGGCTAGCTTTGGTTAGGACTCTTAGCGTGCTTATAAATGGCAGATTCATCCGTATGGACACTGAAAGTAAAAATGTGAACTTACTTTTAAAACCACACAAATCTTCCCATCGTGAATCAAGAGACTTGTCAGCAGTGAACATCACAGCCGTTCCTATACAGGATGGTATAGTTTGGGACAAAACCGATTGACATATTCGGCCCGACGGAACTTTTGAAGATTCCACATTTATTTAAAGTTTCATTAAGTGACTTTATTACCTCCAGTACCTATTCTGATGATTGGGACTTTGAGACTGTTAATGATATGATGTCTGATCTAGAAAAGTCTGCAGCGTTCTCTAACAATGAATACTTAGAGGGCTCATCAGACTACGAACAGCTTTATTGTTACAACCACTATGGTCATCATTTCTTGCATAAATCTGCAACACCTAGAAATGTGTTTATGTTTAACCAATGGGAACATTGTCCTACACCACCAAGGGGTAGTTCAAAAACGTTTGCAAAGTAGTTTCCATATTTTTCAGGGTACAATACATCTGATCCAGAAACATTTTACTATAAATATGTAAACAAAACAGGACAGAAAATTATGTTAACTAATACAAAACAGATTTATTCTGCAGCCTTTATTACCCAACTGTCTAGACAAGGATTTGACTTTTGGAAAGACAATTGACACAAAATCTGTCTGGGGTTCAAAAGATTGGCAAGTGCAGGGGATAGAAGCTTTGTTTAGAGCCTGTATCATCCCACATCAAATAATGTTTTTGAATGACACTGTGCAACAAACGTCTTGCCTTGGTTTAGCCAAGATCAAAGACATGAACACACCTTCTGTACCAACACCTGCAAGTAATAGCACTACACAGGGAGCGGTCACAGTAGACACAATACTACAAAACAACAGATCAGATCCTGATTGGAAAAAATGGTTGCTCTGGCCCACAGACACAAACATCTGTCAAGAAAGATTCCTGAATAGAATACAGGGCTTTACTATCCATAGGCCAGACCCATGTTATGTTCAACGACAACATCCGGGGGTAGTAACAACATACAGTGTAGGAAAATTGTGCCTCGACTGGTTACAAAAATCTACACTCGAGGATGTGAAACAACACTTATCTTTACTTAAAGAAGACGCAGACCTTCGGGAATTCTTGCTAGGACCAAGAAAACTGCGTCAAAAAGGTTTCATATATGCCGGCATTTATGCTGCTTATAATGAAATATGGAAGGTTTCACAGGCAGAGGCCGCAGAAAGAATACGTGAACTTGATCGTATTAACTTAGAGAAATCTCTCACTGTGGTCAACAATGGGTTAACAACCTTGTCATCCAGAATTTATTCATTGGACAACATTGTATCCTCTGCCATAGACATACTGGAACAAGATTTAGCCATGTTACAACAAGGCCAATCTCAGTTACGTTCTATGATGTTATTAAGCTGGACGCTGCAATCTTTGCGTGCAGGCAATGTGCCTTGGCGTTTTATCAACACGTCGTCTCTGTTTGCAGAATACAATCTAACGGATAAACAGATCGAACTGGCAGAAAGGGGAGCAAAGTATACAGTGCTGAGCATTGAAAAACTGGAAAAATTACCATTTACGGTAGCAGAAAAACCAGCTACAGAATGGCTTATTCAAGGTAAAATAACTCTGCCTGTCACTACTTTTCATCTTCAATATTGCCTCAAAGAAATGCAAGCAGGCAAATATGAAAGGTTGGGTAAGGACTACATTAAGACATCCTGGAATTTACCATACACATATAGATGTTGGAGTGGGGATCGTGAAGTGTTTCTAAGCGGTACACACTGTGAAAATGCACTAAGCGGTTCACTCATATGTCAGGACATTTCTTTACACGGGGCTTGTAATGGTTCTGTGGCAAACTTGTCCTGCCACCTGCAGGGTACACCAGCTGCTGTGATTAATCCAACGTTTGGACAACTTTCTAATGGGAGTTACCTCATGTTGAATGATCAGAGTTGCTGTGGCATGTTGCCAGGCATCCCATATCTGGTAACGGTTGGCTCCAGGGTTACTTGTTGTATGCAAGTATTGTTCCCCCAAATAGACAGTCAGGGAGTCGCCTCTATGGCCTTCATTGAATGTTTCTTTTATACGTTTTGATACTTTAAGCAGAATGAAAGCCATGCTTTTGCAACAAACCGTGCCTTTGACCTCGGCCAAAGAAATCTATGATTTACAAATTGCAAGGACTTCGGCTAAGATACAGGCTTTAATTCGTACAAACTGCCCTATACATTTCGTAGAAATGATGGGACGCATCTTAAACATGTCTGATACGAGCGGGATTGTACATGTATTTAAGACCATCTGTTCAGGACTGTTAGCACCTTTTCAGGCAGTCCTCGGAATCATTCCAAACTTCACACATTCGGTGTTTGGTGGTGTGCCATTAATTCTAGCACTGGTTGCGGGAATCCGGTTTTTATTCCTACTACTACGCTATGGCAAGCCTATCAACCAGCGTCACTCCCAGCAATTTGGAGAAAGCTCTCCTAGAACGGAAGTGCCGTGAGCGCATAGTGCAACTTTTGGGCATACCTCGTCTACGGGAACTTAATACAACATGGTTTCTGTCATTTAGACCAATCTGGCAAGATTGCATCTTACCTGTTCTACGCTGCCTGCTTTGCGGTGAAGAATGCGTGCTAGACACCTGTCTAACACTCCCATCAGTCATGCCAACGGATATCGATACTCTGCTGGACCTGATAACGGCCCATGCTCTGTGTTGTCCCCAAAGGCCACCAATCCTGATGACGGCATTCCTTGAGATCTCACAGACGCTTCTTGCTGCTGCTGAGGTACGAGATGGATCAACAGGCACACAGGTAACTGACGCGAACATTGCTGCGGCATCCTATGCTGAAGGCGATGCTTCACATCTCTGTGCAGTTAACCTTCTAAATGAGGTATTCCAACGGTCGCCGACATCGGTAGACGATCTTTTGTCTACAGAAATAGATGATTTCATGTTTACACCAGACCCATACACTGACTTTGATTCGGCTCACAGTGTACCAGGGAAGCAATGAATTTGGCCTCCATATTTTCAAAACAGAACAAAACTTGGAACTCTTCCTAAAAATTGAACTTTTTCTTTTTTTCTATTTTTTGAAAATACATGGCAATTCAATCTGCTTACAGTAGAACTATTCATATAGAACGGACTTCTTTGAATACTTCCAGGGACACATTGTCACCTTATTCTTCTATAAATTCATTTTAGCACCATGTTATGAAATGGTTTTGATTTTTGAAAACTCGTCAACCATTTCGTCATATGTATATATTTCTGTTTATTCATTCATGTTGCATTTATTTCCAATATATACTTAGAATGAAAAAATGCTTTAAAATGTACAGTACCTATTGCATTACATGTTTAGCAACAGTTTTCTTTAAAAAAAACTTCTTTTAATATGCTTTTAGAAATGTTTTTAGCAACATGTGGTACTCAGTTTAATGTTTAGCATTTAGTACTATCGTTCATTCGAAAGTGGAGTGGGTGTTGTATTCCGCTTTAGGTGTCCGTATATAGGTTTTCCAGAAACATGTCCTTATATAGGCACAATTCGCATTGCCCTTATATAGGCATAAGATCCCAGTCCTTATTTAGGCATTAGCCATGCTATCCAAATACAGGCATGGTCACTTCCATCCGTCCACCCTCACGTCACAACGAGTTCTTAGAAACCAGACCCTTAAGCTCTTGGGAGTTCCCCTAGCACAGGATTATTGATTTCTCCAAGAACTCATTTATTATGCATGAACCGCTATACCTTAAGGGTTCACTCCTGACGTCTTCCTCTGCCCGACTTTACGTCAATGCTAACATTCCAAGGCACCTACCGGGTATAAATATACCTTCCCTTGCCCAAGCAAGTAGGAGGAGACCTCTACTTTAGAGGAGCCTGTGTCCCGGCCTGATGCACTGACAAGAGACGCTGTCATCCCTGCTCGCAGAGAATCCAGCTTCCAGTGTTCTGACTCCCTTCGCGGGGTGTTAGAGTTCGAGACTCGGAAGGAGATTCCCACCTCTCTCATTCTCAAGGTATGGAGCTGACTAGAACCTAGAGGGACTCTTGGCATACTAAACTATGGCATACCATACTATAGAATACTTCACCTACTTCTTACCTTGCCCTACACCTAGGTTAGGTACACTGGGGTAGAACTAGTTTAGAGAAGCATCTTATGAGTACTCGCATTTTTAGCTTATGTTATTTATGTATATGAATATGTGTCATAGCTAAAAGATAATGCTAGCACAGTTTTATTTCTTTCTACTGCTTACGCTGTACATTATATATCTCGCATACTGTCTTGTGATCATAACAGCTCATATCTCTTACACGAGAAACAAGACTGTTCAATAAATCCTTTTATTGAAACGCCCGTCTATTCTTTCTGTGCAACTCTGAAGAAACTAAGCATGCACGATTAGCTGAGTGAAACTGTTATCTATTGTTTCCACGATTCTGAGAGTGTTCCGATTCTAAAGGGAAACAAAGTTGTCATGTTTATGCGGTTGCCAGAAACTACTCCCTTCTTGTTTACAAGGAGTTTCTAGTGGCCTCTGAGTTAGCTGGCACAAAGTAATTAAGTTTAATATACTCAATAGGGACATACTGACCTCAGTCCTATGTCAAATCTATAGGGTATATTATTCCAATGCGCAGAGCCTATTAGGGAAATAGGAACTACACTACACTACCTCCTTAAATATCACTGAAAAGGTGATATTATTGTATAATATTGTCCAATAGGGTGGTTAAAAAGAAGTTTTTGACTTTTTGTGAATGCTTACGTGGCTCTGACTGCTCAGGGTAGGAATTCCAAGATGATGATGACCGAGTCAAAGTTGATACAGGAGCTAAAAAGACCCAACGGCACAAGGACTTGTTTGGACAAAGAATACTTCCAATGTCTTGACAATTTTCAGAATAGTATTTAGGTAATGTACTTTTGGCAGAGAAAAGAGATCAAGTGGTCTATTCATCAGTTGATCTCTACACCAGCCTCAGCTGCACTCCAATATCAGTAAAGAAATGGACAGACATTCTTCTCATGATGCCAAGCGGTTTCTGGCATCAATTTCAAGAGGGTAAAGAGGTTGGAAAAGTACAACTTACTTACCTTCGTAACTATTGTTCTGGTGGGTACTCCATCTAAACGCAGATTGCTTACCTAGAGAATATTCCCTGGGAGTCAGACTTGATCCTGTAAATTCAAAGCACTTTTCTTGCATGGCAGTAGGTGGCATTGTGCAGCTCCGCTCAGTCATTCTGCTCCAGAAGTGACGGGGGAGCCATATAGAAGCACCACCCATGCGTGCGGACAGTTTCTTTATTTTAGGCTGTCCATGCCCTCAGACCCAGAGGCTATCAGCAGACTGTCATGACAAGTGTGCAGATCCTTTTTAGGATTCACAGAACATGGAGGTGGGAGGGTCGGGCAGGAATCTATGGTTTGATAGAGTATACTCCAGAAAGCGCATTACCAATGATAAGAAACTTTCTTCTGATGGATACTTCTAACCGCAGATTCCTCACCTTGTGGATAGATACCACGGCAGTATCTACCCATGAAGCAGGTCTGTGAACTGGCTCAGACCAAAAGCTCCTGCACGTCCAAGTGGGCAAAATGCCCCTCTCGAATGGCCCAACTGTTGAGGCAGTAGTGCTTCGGGCAAGTATGTAGTGACGCCCTCGTAGCAGTTAAGAAAATGTCCAAGAAATGTACTCCACATGCTAACGCAGTGGTAGCAGCCTTGGCTCTGGTAGAATGAGACTGTAAGCCTTTTGGAGGCTGCTTCTAAGCAAGTGCATAGTAGATCTTTACGCAGAAAACAATCCATCAGGAGGTGGTCAGTTTTTGCACAGCCTTGCCATTTTTAGCATTGGGGAACTCCACAAAGAGCTGATTGTCCACATGAAGATCTTTAGTGCAATCTATAAGAAACCTTAGTGGCCCCTTAGGGTCCAAAGGATGGAGATTCTCTTGCTCCTTAGAGGGGTGAAGTGGGGCAAAGAACAACGGAAGGGCGATAGCCTGCCCCACATGAAATTCAGTGACCAATTTTGGGTAGACAATGTAGGAAAGTGCCCCTTTTTGACATGATCACCCCCACTTTTCACCTACTCGTACTGATGTTCTTGACTGGGTATGCACTGGGTCCCTGCTAAACAGGCCCTAGTGCCAGGGCTTTTTCTCTAAAAATTGCAACATGCTCAATGGTAATCCAATTGGCATGGACTTTAGTACCCTTGTAAGTCGCTGGTAAATGGTACCTATGCTACCCAGGGCATGGGCACTAAAGAGAATCCCTATGGGCTGCAGCATGCATTATGCCACCCAAAAGAAAAACTGCATGCAGACTGCCATTGTAGGATGCGTGAAAGGGCGCAAGCCCTTCTGAAAACAAAACATTGCACACTCCCTGTGTGCAATGCCCAAGTATACTGCATGTCTTATATGTAAGTCACCCCTACCACAGGCATTAGAGCCCTAAGACAGTGTGCATTATATTACATGTGAGGGCACATCTGCATGTGCAGATATGCCCCTGTGATGTCTAGTCCAATTATTAAGACATTGCAAGTGATCAGGAAGCCATTTTAAAGGAATGTACTGGTCATTACAAGTTACCCAGCTACATAATGGCTTCACTGAAAATAATGCTGTTTGGTATCAAATACCTTGTCTCAATAAATCTATACTGATACAAGTATCAGATTTATTGTGACAGGCACCCACAGGGCATCTTAGAGGTGCCCCTGAAAACCTACTAGTCGTCTAGTGTCTTGGCTGACTGGTATCTTTCAGCCTGCCACAACAGACAAGTTTCTGACTCCCTGTAGGTGAGAGCCCGCACTCTCAACAGCCAGAAACAATGTCTGCTGCAGAGGAAGCTATTCACACCTTCTCCAACAGGACAGGATGGCTAGTTATTTAGCATATCAAGGCCAGAGGCTTCAAAGCCTCTGCCGCCTTTGATATGCAACCCTGTCTTTCGCAAGAGCTTGGAAATGCCACCCCCTATGTTGGGTCCCATTTGAAAACAGACAGTGAGAAATTAGCTAGTGTCGAAGGAGTGTAACACTTCCAGGCTAGGCAAACCCCTAAGGTGGTCCACCTGAAGTAGACAGTCGAAGAAGGGTTTCACTATCTTGGTTTTGGTGAAACCAGGAACTCTGGGTCAGGATTATGACCACTCCTCGAAGGAAGTAGTCATATAGGGGGTGTAGTCACCCCAGGGGTAAGAAGTCCATTGTCTACTACTCTACACTCCACTCCACTCTACACCCCTAAATTCAGTATTTAGGGGCCCTCTCTACACCAGACCGACAAATTAGTCTACCTGGGAACCGAAGGAGGACTGAGAAGAGCCAACATAGGAAGAAGTGTGGACCAGCTCCGAAACTAGCGCCAAACCCTGCCTGGCTGCTTCTGTCCCGACAATTGCACAGACCTTACTCGTCCAAAAGCTGTGCATCCTCCCAAACACTTGGAGGACTGTCCAGTGCTTCAACAACCTCACAGTATCTCCCTTGGAGTGGAGGAATCACTTCCCTGCATCTGCAGACACCGACCGCATCTGCCGGTTCACCGTATTGTTGGCCATCAGGCCTACCGAGGGAGAAGCACGTCAGGAGGAGGTCTTTGTGGCTCAAGGAGGTCAACCCCATCCAACCGCCAGGAGCCCCCCTGCAATAATACCCTTGGCACCGGAGTACCTGCATCAACCAATGCTTGTGTCCAGCCTGGACATCACTGCCGAGGAAAACGGACCTGCACGTCGAGGGACTTCAAGGGCAGCAAGACCAAAGACGAGAGTGGTCCAGCCGTCCTGTTTTCCTCTCCAAAACAGATGACAACCGTGAAAGCCTAAAAAGCAAGTGGCCAGCCGGCCAAAACACCTCTGAACCCGAGCCCTCCAGCCCAGGTCCACGAAAACTCTGTGTCCCCTTGCTCCAGAGACCCTCACAAGTCGAGTACCCCTTGTGGTTCTGCCGGACTTGTCCCAAAGTCCCCACTTACAGCTTTTTTGTTACAGGTACCCTTCCATTGACTAACGTGTAGCGCTTGAGGCTACCAACGCGACCAGCACCTCTGCACCCGGACACACCAGGGCAGATAAAACCTAACTACTGGTGGTTCTTTGGACCTTGGCCCCTAAGCACCTTAAGTCCTAAAAGGTACCTTCAACGACCATTCGCAAGTATATAAATGTAATGTACGTTTCTCCCATAGGATAACATTATCGCATTCGAGGCTCATACCTTAAATACTTATTTGAGTATTTTACTGTAAAATATATATCTCTGAAAGTACTTACCTGATTCCGATGATCTTGGTGTCTACTCAAATTTCTTCTTGAGTGTGGGTCTCATTTATTGACTGTGTGCGCAACAAATGCTTAAAACTCCCCTCTGTTAAGCTTAAGCTGCTCGACCACACTACCACTAATAGAGCACTTGGGATTATTAAAGTAAGCCCCTGTAAACCAATAAGGGTCGTCTGGACTGTTAGCATGGTGTACCTCTACACTGGTACACTACATAAAGAGCCAGCTTCCTACACTCTACACCAATTTACCTAGAAAGAATGTTGCATAAGGTGAGTTGACAAAAAGAGCCTGGAGCTCACTTGAATACCTGGCCGATGCAATGGTGATGAGAAAGACAGTTTTCAACTTTAAAAGTATCAAAGGACAACTGCACAGTGCTCAAAAAGGGTGCACATAAAATGTCAGCACTAAAGTTCCACTGTGGCATCACAAAGGGTGTTCGTGGAAATAAATGTTCCGAAAATTTCAAAAATATCACCACAATAGATGATTTTAGTCAAGAAGGTTAATCCTGCAAATACAAAAAAGCTGAAAGAACCAACAAAAAGCCGCAGAGCACAAAGTTAGGTCATTGCTGGGCCAGGGACAAAAACAGCAAAACTTCAGACAACTCTGCTTGCAGTAGCAGGTGCTGCACCAAGCCACAAATTTGTCCTGACTAGCACACACCGGTTTCATACACTGACGCCTCACCTGCAAGATGGCAACCTAAGAAGGAAGGTTAACTGTCGCTTTTCAATCTCGAAGGATGGAGATTGAATTGTGCAGGCCCAAGTGCAGTGCCCTGCTGCTGCAAGATCCTCCTGGAGCAGCAGCATGATCAGAGGACAGATGTTCATGCCAAGGAGTTACAGGTACCACACTCTCCTGGCGCAATTAAATGCCACTATGATGACGTGGGCCCAGTCATTTCCAATCTTCAGAACTCAAATTAGGAATGGCAGCGGCAGATAGGCATGCAGGTGTCCCGCGCTCCCCTTTGGGTGGGATGCATCTCTAAGGCAAAGCCTTATTGGGAACTCCAAAGCCCAAGTTCTCTGCTGTAACAAAAAAAGATTGAACAAGGGTTCTCCCCTTTATTGTAAGACGCCCTTCGACATTTCCAGATGTCACGGCCATTTGTGGTCCACAAAGCATCGGTTCGTCCACCCTTGGGTTTAGAGATTCCGCCAGGAAGTTTTCCACCAGAGAAATTCCCTGGTGGTCCATCTATTTTCAGAGGCATAGAGCCACCTGTCAAATGACCCAAGACCCCAACCCAGTCTTTTGCCGTCAGCATTAGTGTTGAAAAGACGGCACAAAGTCTGGACCCTATTGCATGGTAAGGGCTAAGTTTCAATCAGAGGAATTGAATACAGGCTGTGCTCCAGTAGGAACTGGGCATGGCTTCTCAGCCAAAGAGGATTCTGCTTGGAGTTGGAAAAAAGAATGTACTATAAAACCTCCTCTAGCGTTGGTAGCTTCAATGCAAAGGGGACTGGAGTAGCGGGTGGCACCAGAACCGAAGTGAGCACTGGAGCCAGTGCAGAACCTAGGGGAGGTCAAGAGTAAGGCAACGCAGAGGGTGAACCCACCATTGCAAGTCTGACGTGCGTGACCTGCAGGAGATGGTTGAAAACTGTCTGGTGCGAGCCTGCCGTTAATGTATGGGAAGACCAGAACCCTTGACCTCCGAAATTGTGCTGCTATCATCACCATCACTTTCTTAACTCCCGAAGAGCGCTGGTGATACCAAAGGGTAGCATCGCAAACTGGAAATGCTCTTCTCCCATCAAGAACCTCAAGAAACACCAATGGGCCTGCAGAATAGGGATATTGAAATGGGCGTCCTGCAGATCCAACCACACCTTCCAGTCTTCAGTGTCAAGGGCAGTTAAAACTTGGGAAGAGGTTCAGCATTTTGAATTTGTCCTTCATTAGGAAGGCATTGAGACGGCACAGGTCTAAAATAGGACCAAGGCTTCGGTCTCTCTTTGGCACCAGAAAGTAGCAGAACTAGCAAATAAGGCCCACTTCTGTTGCAGGCACCCTCTCGATAGACCATTTGGCCTAAAGGGCTTATACTTCCTGACGTAAGACTGACAGATGGTCCTCAATCAGTCCGGGGTCGGATGAAGGTACAGCAGAGACTCTAATAAAGGTAAGATGCATCTCTGCAGGACCCACCTGTCCAATGGTATGGCCTGCCAATGCAGCAAGAATCGTTGGAACCAAGTGGCTTTGCTCAACTAAGGGCATGTAAAGGGGTTTGGCAGGTGGGGCAGCGAGAGAGGAAATTAGACTGACTGGCTCGCTGAACTTGACCGTAAAGCCAGTGGGTGCTGCTGCCGCGAATTGCTGGGCACCCTGCGGAGGCTGAAGTGGCTGCTGGTATGGGGTACCTCTGGAGAAATCATGAAAGGAATAGTAGGGCTGATGCAGCTGGCGAATCGGAGCAGAAAAGCCCACGGAGCATGCTGTGGCCACGCTCTTTGAATCTCTCCACAGCAGAATATTCCTTGTTCCCAAAAAGGCGAGTCCAGTCAAAGGCATATCCATAAGGGACGACTTGACATTGCTTAAAAAGCCTGTGGATCACAGCCAGGTGTGGCGACACTGGTGCCAACGGCTCACCCGATGCAATTGTTGCCATCTATACCATAATAAATTATGAATTGGGCTGTGTCACAACCATCCTCTACAGCTTGGATTCCAGGTCTTCCAGGACAGCTGGAAGGATACAAGCTACCAAATTCCGAAGACTTCATAGGAGAGAGGTACCTACACAAATATGCAGGCAGGTCAGTGGATTTACTGGGGGGCAAGATCAAGGTTTGGCCCAAGCTATGAGAGCTCAACAGTGAGTGCCTCATTAAAAGGTAGAAGGGGCTCAGAAGAGGATTGCCCCAGCTGGAGCACATCAGTCAGGACATTAATTTTGACCACTAAGAGGATGAGCTGGAGGACAAGAACCTTGGCCGCCCTCTGCATGATCCCCGCACAGGAAGCACTCTTCAGTGGCAGGACCAGGGGTGTGAGAAGGGAGAATAAGAAAAAGTGTTAAGGCCTCTGGCATCTTTGAGGTCATCATACCAATTCTCTCCATGGTAGGGCTGGACAATTTCATCACCTACATTATAAAATTGTTGTTAAAATCCGTACCAAACACGGAATGAAATTTATGGGATCTCCCTTGTGGAGGTGGGAAGTAAAGAGGTGGAGGTTGCAATTCGATGGAAACAGCGCAACCTCGGTCTAGGTTTTAGCGGTGGAGACTACGATTCAGCCAGCACAATGGGCACCTCGTCCTCCAGCATTGATGGAGTCGATATCGATGCTCTGGGAACTTGCATTAATCATGGAGCCATAGCCTGTACAGGAGCCGAGGGAGGCACAGTGGAGGTTTCAAGTGCTCAACTGGTGCAGAGGGCAACAAGCTCGTATTATCCGAGATGGAAGGCCTGACTGCTTCTTGGGGCCTGCAGGTGTGCCAGAGGGAGTCAGAAGGGAGCTGAAGAGTCCGTGCATGGCCTCGCGAAACTCTTCGATGTGCCTTGGTGTCGCAGACAGCCCCGGAACCTCATTTTGTGCCGGGATAAGTTGTGGGATTGGGTCCAAAGTAGACTGACCTCAGGAGCAATATCAAAAGGTATGGAGACACCTTGCGCCTTCTCAGGAATAGGAGAGTGGCAGGAAAGGGCAGAGTCCTGTTTGGATTTTTTATATTCTTTCTTCGACTTACCTGACGTTTTGGAGCCCGATGACAATCAACCTCAGGATCGATTCCTCTGACTTCTGGAACTGGGCGGAGACAGATTTGTGGAATTGAACCTATCTCTACAAAAGGTCTTACCAAGTATAGTTTCGCCTCACCGTCCCATATGGTCTTCAGGTTCATCAATCCACAGTTACTGCAGGCCTTACAGTCATGACTTAACCACAAGCACCACAAGCAAACCTGATGAAGATCTGTAACAGATATTTGCTTGCAACAGTCCTTCCAAGGTTTAAAACCGGTTGTCTTGGGAGGAGCCATTGCCCTTGAACTCTGTAATTTTTGATGTAAAGAAGGTCTCAAAGAGAGAAGAGATGGCTCTGAATCTGTTGTCTGGTAGCGTGAAAAGAAAGGAACTAACTCCAGCATGCGGGAGTGGCGTCTATATAAGCTCCGCACATCATTTAAGGAGCGCATCCACGTGTGTGTGGAGCCGTACGGTGTGGCCTACTGGCATGCAGAGGTACTGCTTAAAAACGTTTGCAGAGCTAGTCCGACGCTTGGGAATTGTCCGAAAGGTGAGGAACCTGCGGTTAGACTATCAGAATGGGTCTATTCTCCGTAACTGAAACCTGATCATAGGTGGAGTCTGTAATTCCTACTCAGATGCTATAGTTGACAGGAAATCAAAAACTAGATACATTAAAAATGTTTTGAAAATGTTTAAAAAATAATGTAAGATGAAAAAACACCATCTGCAGAGCACCACACCTGGAGAGAAAGGGATTCCTACTGCACCACCTTTCCTCATAAATGGAAATAAACTTAATATTTTCTGATCAAAATAAGGTCAAGTCCTAAGCAGACAGAAATTCATCTAACGGTCCTCAAACCACTCACCAATCTCCAACTTTGAGCTAGTAAATAATTGCTCTGCTTCCCCAACATAGCACCATACTACTGCACTTTCAATCAAGCACGATTGTCACCCACATGCAGCAATTTACATAACATGACTTTCAAAACAATGACACCTGATTTATCCCCTTAACTCATCTGGGATGCTATAAAGCAACTGCATGAGGAGAAATCTCATGGGTGATCAAGAAGGAAAGATTTACAAAAGGAAACTCTGCAAATATTTAAAGAAATCAAGACACCAGAAGACAAATTCATACAGGACAACTACCAAATGACATGCAAATCCCTTCTGAAGCAAAAATTCAAATCCATAAAGCGATGACCTTCAGCAGCTCGTACACTCACCAGTATTAAAGCAAGATATATCACGCAATGGTGAAAAGTAACTCACAAACTACTTGAAGTCAAGGTAAGAGAAATGCAAAATAACCTCCATCATAAGTTAAATTGAGGGAGGAAGCCATATCGGGTATTTAGAAGTTATTTAACCTGTGACAAAATTCACCGCCTGAACTACAAAACCCCTCATGGTAATCAACTTTTCAGATTGCATCTAGTACCAGTAGTCCTTATGGATACAGCAAGCACTTCCATGGCTTACTATGCTAGAAGACATTAACACCCCCTTAGGTTAAACTGAAAGGGTTCCCAATTTCCCCTTTGTGACTAATGGCTTACTCAACTACTGGAAATCCAAAAACAGATGGGGAAAAACCCATACACCTTGGCAACTAAAAAAGTACTACAGAAGGATAAACTATGCTGTAGAGAGTAGGAGGACTGGCTTGGTGGCTACATTGGGCACAAATTAAAAATTAAAACTAACCAAACCACTCCCACATTAGAATACATGGGTGAAACACAGCATATTCTATATCAACCAACTAGTTGATTAAAACTTGTTCAAACGTAAGAGAAATTAAAAACTTGTAACCTCTGAACAATGAGGCTTCACAATACAGAAAAGAAACATCTGCAAAACCCTGGACAACTCACATCCTGCCAAACAGGACAGAAACAACTCCACAGTACCACAACCATACCTAGAAAAGAAGCTCCCAAAACGGCAGACAACTTATCAAGGTTAACACAAATTCCTTAGTAAGCTTGAACATAAAAACAGGGCAAAAAATAGAAAATCCAAGAGGAAGATTTAAACCAAATAAGTAAGAGAAACGCTCTCCTATGAATTTACTTCTGGCATTCCGGATTTAAAAAAAAAAAACAATACACATTTCATGCTCTAGTCACATAGTAATTCAACTGTTTAATTCTGGTTCCCAGATATCAAACAATTGCAGCTGATTTGTAGACCAAGCGTTAATGGACTTCCATTCTTACATGGCTTCCCACAATTCTTCAAAGGACAGAGCCAACGGAGACTTCCAGTGTTGCAAGACACACACATTGGCAACTAACCACCACTTCTTGTGGATTGTTGATCTCCGGTAGCTCTAGTATCATGTAAAATAGTGATAATCTGCAGCTCACTTGTGGTTCTAAGCTTTCTCCAGAGTTCCAGATGGGCTGCAGCACTGAACAAGACAAACCGATATGCTCCTTGTCCCTAACAGCCTCATGTCACCTCCAGCAATTTGTGGGTGGGCCAGGTTTGGCCCTATGTAATTTACCAGTCTTGCATGATTTTGAAATAGCTAAATTTCAAACGGGCTTCACGAATACCATTCTTTTTATGTACACTGCTGATAAAGTCTTGGTTTCCATTTGTATAGTAGAGTCTAGTTGAGACTGATGAAATGTATTCAATGACCACAAACACCAGAGACCAATTTCCTGTACCCATCCATTTTACTAGGTAAGCATGCAGAGTGGACATTTGCAGGTAAAAATGTTGTTTACCCAGCTTTCTGCAAATACAAGGTCCAAGTTGCAGATAGCGCTAACACTGATCCGATTGCTGTTGAAATTAATAACGCTCAGTAAAGTATTGCAGAGTCTTCCAATATCAAATGACTAATGGTGGTTATGCCTTTGTTCATCCATGTAGGCCAGAACAGTGGTTGTCCACCTATATAGCATTGTGCCCAATGCTTGCAAATTCAAGAAGCCATTTTGACTCATAAATCTATGGCTTTTGGGCACAATTTAATAGAATTGCCTAAAGTCGGATTATCCTTCCTATTATGAGTCAACTGAAATTTATATTCTCCAATGCTATTCTACAATGTAACATCTGGGACCTTCAAGTCCGCTGATATAATCAGTCTGCGAGAGGTGTTGTGCTACATATCATATTTCTATTGTTGTTAGACATAGTCCACCTGAGGAACTGGCAGTGTGAAGCTTTGACACTCTTGGTGTCTTTTCCTGTCGCATGTAGATTTTTGATCAACGAAGTGCAGTAAGAAATGAGGTACTGTGATTGAGAGCATCCAAAGTACATAATTAAGTTGGGGTCACCACCACAAAGAGAGCTGCAACTTTTCTCATTTTGAGAAGTCCTTTTGAATTTGATTTTAAAGGACATCAAGGTTGCTTTCGCCATAACATGAATATTACCACTCACCAATATCCCCAAGAATTTCAGTTTCAACTGCATCCATGGAAACAGCTGCCCTCCAAGGGACTAAAGTGTTGTACATTTTGCTATGGCGAGGGGACCACTCTTGCTCCGGTTAGTTTTATAGAGTGAAAACAGAGCAATATGGTATTGACTAAATGAATGCCTGAATGGAAGTTTTAGTCAATAAAATGTTGTAACACTAACTTAAGGTTGCCCACCGGGGTGGATATGCCCATGGAATCTGTTGAGGTGCGGAGTGCAATAGCTAAGCGTTCCAAGGCAATCAGAAAGCTTCGGAATGAAAGGGAGTTGCCCTGATAAGTGAATCCCATTTTTGTCAGACAAAAAGTAATTGCAATTCACCACAGCATTAGCTGAATGATAGAGCCATTTCGTTCTAACAATAAGATATCACCCTATTCCCATTCTAGCTATAGTACAAATAAACTCACTTTATCAAAAGCCTTCTCTGCATTTAGGGAGAAGGTTGCCTTTTCATCTTCGTGTCTACTGCACCACAATAGCTGAAGGAATGTGTGCATACGATTGTGTGACTAACGACCTGGTACAAAGCCCACTTGAATTTATGGATCAAAATAGGTATAACCTTTTTCAGCACATTAGCGATGACCTTAGCGAAGATCTTCGTGCCGCTGATCAATAATATTTGCCAACAGTTACTGAATAGTGGGTCTCTCCCCAAGCTTCGGGATCTAGGAGATAAGTGTCCTTTACAACCAGAGTGCAGACTATTCTTGTCCATGGACTCCCTGAAAGCCTTCTCCAAAAATGGTTCGAAACAAAGGCGGTTAATTTATTGAAGTCTAGGGAGAAGCAGCTTCCGCTTGGGGTCTTGCCAACAGCCACTATTTTAATTGCTTCCATTATTTCCTAAAATGCAAATTCACACTGTAGTTCATCACGACTCCACTGCCGGCCATGGAATAGAGAAGTATACATGAAAAGCAGAACAAGGCGAATTCTCTCGTTCTATTCCGTGGGCAAGTATGGTGGTTTGGGTGCTATAAACCTCCTGTACGGCTGATTGTTTCACTCTCCTTCAAGTGTAGCACCACGTGCAAACCTTTCTCCCCATGTTCATATTGATTTCCTTTGATGCGATGCAAGCTTTTTCTGCCTGCATCGTAAAGATAGTATTCAATTCCAAATGTTATTTATTTTAGAAACAAAAACCTTTAAAGTCCTGTCAACCAGCAATCTGTGGTAAGATTCGGGAACTTGCTGTATATGTGTTCCTCAAAGATGGATTCTGTTCTAGTGACATGGGAAGTGGGAGGATAAAAAAAAAAACGCACTCCCAAATAGTTGGATAAAGAAGTCTCCAGGATTGAATAAGAGAGTGATTGATTGATCTGTCATGAGAGCCTTAAGCAGGTCTCTGCTGTTAATGTGTCACATATCTGGCTGTCCGAATAATCTAGTATTGGATCCAGCACAAAGTTCCAAACTCCCCCAATCGCCTCTTGCAGCCACCCAAATTCAGTAAGAATTGAGTTTTAATAAAGCAGTTGATTTCGTGTCATTGAGAGCATAGATCAAGTCTTCGATAAGGGAGTGATTATAGTAGCTTGACAAACATCTGTCTGACTGATCCAACCATGTTGACTACACCCTGGAAGATAACCTCTTATGAAGGATGGACATTCCATTTTTCCTTAAAGTATGAGCCATCGGAGTGACTGTCTCGTTTTGGGTCTTAGAAAGGAAAAAGGAAATCACCTCTCCCACTCAATCAATGGTTAGCTTCTCAATCTTTACCTGTGATATTATGACTCATGTACAAGAGCAATGTCCGGTTTCTTAGAAGACAAGGAGCTTGTGAATTTATATCAATTGTTGGATCAATAACATTCAGGGACCATATCTAAAGAGCTGTATTCCTGTACATTGAAAGGAGAGAGCACTAAAGTGAACAGGGTGTGTTTTACAAAACAGGTGTAGGAAAAGCCTCAAATACATTGTAAGACATGCAGGTTCTGATGCACATGCTATCTGTGGTGGGGAAATGTCAGACACTAAAATGGATATAGACAGTTTTATAATTTAAACTTTATAAAGGCAGACTTTCCTTCACAAGCATGGCGAGGCCGCCACATTAGTACAGAAGGTCCAATAGTAATTGTATACCATTTCAGTACTGCATTAAGTGCGCAAAGTAACAGTTACAATTTAAGGGGCTAGACTTAGCCCTACCGCTCAAAGAGGGTTGACTGTCAGTCTCGGGCAGTGTGTCTTGGTTTGGGGATGCAGTGGTTCCTCCATCTGCAGCAGATGTAGCAGGAAGTGGGAGAGGCTGTGACAGGCAGCACAAGATAAGTCTACAGTTCTAGATTTTTAAGAAAATTTTCAAGCTCCTCTGGGTCAAAGAACTCTCTTGACCTGCTGTTTATCATCACCGCAGGGTCTAATAAGCTGTATCAGAGGGTCTTAGGACTAGAAACCTTTCCTCGATTAGACTGGTTTCATAGGAGAAACCTGCAGCCAGAGAGAATTTAAGGTCTTTGTAAGAGAATGAGTCATGTCTTTTGGTTGTTTGCACGATCAGACATGTTCGCTTATGATGGAGACCCATTATGATTGGTCTGGGAGAGTCCTGCTTGTCATTTCGGTTGGGATGGAGCCTATGTGCCCTTTGAAATTCGAGCAGGAGTCGAAAGTCCATGTTAAAAAGTTTTGGTAAAAAAGTGGATAAGAATCAGAGTTCATTATCAAGTTCTTCATTTTCAGGAACACCACATAAGCGAAGACTGTCTATCTATATTCCAGGTCTTTGACGACCTTTTGTAAATTCCACAAATCCTGCCCACAGTAACTACTTTCCAATACTTTTGTTCAAGGGTCACGACGTTTCTGAGAGCTGTCAATTTGGGCTCTGAATGCAGACATTTTAGCATGTAAGGTTTTCCATTTTTCGACATTTCCACAGTCAAGTGTTCCACTGGGTTAATGGAGGATTCTATGTCCTGTAGTTCCTTCAGGAGTGTATCTAATGTAATACCCGACATGCTACAATCTGAAGCATCGCATGAAGTGGTTTTCCTGTCCACTCTTAATTGTTTCTGAAAATAAGACTTGTTTAGAGGCTTTGCCCACGGACATCCACTCTGCTTCATATATCAAAAAGATGTAGTGTTTCTCTATCTCTTCCTCTCAAAAAGCAAAGACAACAAGAATGAGTACTGATTAAACAGTACAGAATCAACTGGATGGGGGCTGTTCAATCCTGCTACATTTGTTTTGGTACATGTTTATGTTATCTCCCGCCCGATGAGAAGGGACAGTCCACTTAAGCCACCAGTAGATGCCAGCCAAATTCTGCTGATGGTGCTCAGGCTTCTTAAAGATCTCTATCAATGGCTGCCTCAGAAAAATCGATTAAGTCATCAGATTCTGCCCTTCCCCAACCATGATAACCGCCTCAGGTAGGCCTAGTCATGAGCCCCCTGCATCGGTGAGGCAAGTGGTGTTTACAAGAGTGCTGCATTTCCAGCTTCGTCATCGGTCTTCTTGCAGCAATCCTAGTCAGGGTGGGCAGTTCTGGTGTTTGCCAAAAATTGGGATGTAGGGGGATCTACAGAGAGTCAGCTTCCTGTATCGAGCAGCAGCACTATCACCTCAGGGCCATAGATCAACTCCTGCCACTGCCCATAGTAGGTGTAAGATGTCAGTCCTTGCAAAGCTTACTAAGCCGTGCAGCTGTCGGCCTGCAGGCATCATTCCGGTGTCTGAACAGTCTAATAAAAGCCAAACTGGGACTGGACTCCGAAGAAATGTCACTGATATATTCCAAAATCAGCCCAAAGGGAAGAAAGATCAGCGCAACAGGTCTGATTGCTTATTGAGCGCACTAAGAGCTGTAAATAATGCGTTTGTGGGAAGGCATGGATAGAGTGATTTAGAAGGTGGCCATCTTCCATACAGCCAAGTCCCACCCCCAAGACTGTTTAATCAACGCTTTCTTCTTCATCCCCAAAGAACAATAACAAAAAACATTTAGCGCTACTTTGTTACATATATCTACATAGAATAACAGCATTCTCGAAGTCTCAAATTCAACAACTGTTAATCATTTGTGGATCAATACTTGCAATTTTCATAGGAGTGAAACAAAATTAACAAACAGTGGTCTCCCAAGACTAAGAAATCTAGTCCCTCCTTATCTAACACCACCTATACTGCAAAGTAACAAAGGAACAGAAAGATAAAATCTAAAGAAAGCTCTCAAATAGACATCTCAAATAGACATCATAAAGTTACTCACAATTACTCTACACTTTTAATACATGTTTAGCTATTCCCCCCCCCTACAGAATCAACATTCTGAATCATCTTTCATCATTGGGTGCTCCAAAAATGTAAAGCCCTCACTCTAGAATCTACTCGCACATCAAAATCATGGACTCCAACCGTGAACTCACCCCCTCACACATGTTTCTCTACACCTTTTCCCCTTCGCCTTATGACTGTTGACAATCCTTGTCTTCACAAACAGAGCGCTAGAAAATCTCCTGCAAAATAGGAGAAGGAAGGAGACGGACAGAGTCTGACCAGAAGGCTACTTCCTAGTTACCCCCAGGTATCAAAAGATATTGAAATAGACTCCTCACTCACTTTATCGTGGCATCATTGGTGCCTATCCACACCCTGGTAGGGTAGAACCACCAGTGCAGACTCAACCAAAAGGATGGGAGTTCCTAGATAAAATCTTGCTGGATAAGCAGGGATCCAGGTAAAGAGTTTAAAAATAACTCACGGTATACCCAAATAATTCCTTTATTTATAGGGTATCTGGGGTATAGGTTAAAAAATTGTTAAGGGTTCCTACTGAATCTAATTGTTCAATGAACCCTAATACTACAAAGCCAACATGTTTTGGCCCACACTATGAGCCCCGTCCGGGTCTTTCATCAGGGCTATATACTGCATATCCCTGCCTTATTATGCATGCATACCATGCACATACGTGAGGCCTAAGGCTCTCTCCTGACTTGGTCTTCCATCACTGAAGGATACCTATAAAATAAAAAGGTGCGTCAATGAGGAAGGAGACTGATCTAAGGGTGCAATGGATCAGTCATGACTGTCCCCTTTTCCCACAGAGGGGGACATGTAGTTATTCCCTTATCCTTAACTGTATCAGGTGTGGGGTAGGACCGCTCCAGATTGTGGGCACCTTCCCTAAAAGATGAAAAAATGATCATAAAGTGTTAAGTGATGGTGTTGTCCCATTTTAAAACCTCAAATTTGAACTTTTCACTCTGTCTGTGGGTGGTAAGCAAGACTATTTACAAAATGGCTAAAACAGATTCATTATTGATACTACTTAAATTAAAATGTGAGATACAGGCTTGGTGATTGCCTTCACTATGTCATATGCTTTAAATGTAAAACAAATTCAATAAAAATTGATTAAACTTAAAAAAAAAAAAAAAAAAGAATGTAAAAAAATATATATATTCCTAAAGTAGAGCCCAGCAGCCAACAACCAACAGCCTGGCCTAAATAATGTTATTGTATTATTTTTAAATCAGTACAGGATTTTGCTAGAATGTAGATGGTGCTAGCCAAATACATGTTAGGCATATCCCTTGATGAAGAAAATCCAAATTAGCCTATGACACCATCACTTTCACCTGGGTAGGTGCTCTAATTTAAGAGCAAATTTTCATTAGGAGGATTATAAATGTCACATTAAATTTAATCTTAAAATACGACCATAAGGATGTTAAAAATATAACAAATACAACTTTTAAAAAAACACACAAAAAACTTTAGACCCATTATCTTTCCAGAGACTCTAAACTCACCGTAATATTTTCTAGATCAAGATGTTTGTTATGGACAGTTTCACACAGCTTTCTGATTTTTTCTTTAATTTTGTTCATGTCCTTTTCATTTAACTGCATTGCATCTGGATCAATGTCCATCTCCAAAAGCCTGATCATTAAATCAAGGCTAGCTCGGTCTAGGTCCATATTCAAGCGATCTCTGCTCAAGATATACATTAGCGATGCTGTGCAAAGAGCAAGATTCTAGAAAAGAAAAGGCACATGATTTTCAGCTCAGAAACAATATGAACTTAGCTTCAAACAAAAATCAAAGACATTTAGATAATCTGTCTCAAGTGGGAGAGGACATATTTAAAGAGCATGCTGATATGAATATCTCCCATACATGGAAAAGAATTTCACTGATTTTTTTATAAAGACTCCTGGCCCAGATTTCTCAACATCAAACAAACTTCTGAAAAACTAATGTTACTTGTGTCCCCTCCCCCCCCACCCGTAACAGAGAGTACACTAGACATAAGCTTTAGGTATATAGAAACTGTGCTTTTCATTCTAAAGTGCCGGTGCTAGGCACATGATTCAAATTAATTTTTGGGTCCTTTGGGTGCTAGGTTTATAAAGGAGAGTACAAACTGCTCATTTAGGCTCATTAACACTGAAAGTAAATTAAGGTCCTCTTTCACTAGTCTACAATTCATTTTTTTTTGGGAGCAGTGTAGTGATCAAAAGTATTTTATGATGACTGACCTGACAGAGTGAAGCCTCAAAATTCCGCTTCTGGGTCAAAGACATTACCTTTGACAGACTGACATTACAGAAAAATAGCCCAAAATGATTAGGATTTCGAGCTCCTATATCTGCCATGGCTTATAATGAAAAACCTTTTTCACCATTTCAAGATCAACTCAATGCAAAAGCATTGCAGCCTTGCCTGTCAAGGGCAGCTACAGAATTCAGCATTGTTCCAGCAATAAAACTAACATTTTAATTGACCAACGCCATTCTGGGTCTCAAGTCCTAGCAATCATGTCTCAAATATATGGCAGGATTTCCACACCGCAGACTTTGTAATTCACTCTGAACTTATTCACTCGGTAACACTGTATCTGGTAGAGACTATCTAGGCGCAGATTCCATACTTTAGAATTATCCCCAAGCCAGAATGGATCCGCAACTTTTTCATAAGCAGTAGCCTTGCACACCAGTAGGTGGCATCAATTAGCTCAGTAAGGCAGCGGCCGCGCTAAAAGTGAGGTGCCCATAGAGACGCCACATCAACGCGCAATCAGTTACTTTTTGCGAAACACCACCTCAGGAGCACGGAGCCACTCACTGACAACTGGTGTGGAAAACTAGGGCCCTGGAAGGGGAAAGCCCCGTCAATAGAAATCCGTTCGCAGAGCGGAAAGGATGGGTGGGTCAGTAAGGAATCTGCAGCTAGAGATAATAGATAAGGAATTACAGAAGGTAAGTTACTTGTTCATCTGAGAGAGACTTCAAGCCGCAAGATTTCTTACCTTAGACTAGATACCCAAGCAATACCTCCCAGGTGGTGGGTCTACAGAACAATTTCAAACCAAAAAGTCCTGCAGCACGGAACAGAAAAGTGCCCGTCCCCACAAATCTCACTGTCCAGACAGTAGTGTTTTGTGAACATGTGTAGAGAAGCCCATGTTGCTGCCTGGCAGATGTCCAGGAACGGGACTCTACATGCTAACGCAGTGGTTGCAGCATTGGCCCAGGCGGAATGACCATGCAACCCCTAAGAGGGTTGCTTCTTGGCCGATGCAAAGCAGATTTTAACGCAGAGCACGATCCACCTGGAGATGGTCTTCTTCTGCAGGCCTTTCCCTTATTCACTCAGACATACCCCACCAAGAGTTGCTCATCCACCCGGAACTCTTGTGCTGGTCAAGGTAGAACGACGAAGGAGGAAACATATGTTGCAAACCGTTCAAGAACCTATGTACAATAGGGAATTGGAAAAGGAAAGGTTGGGCAACCATAGACAAGCGGATATAGCAGAAAGGTAGCCTTTAACAGTGCCCAGAGCAGAGCCCTGCTATGCAAGGGTAAGAACAAACAGAAGAACCTGAGAGAGGGGAGTAGAAAGAGGGTCAACCTGTTTCTCTGAACACAATGCCAGAAACTTGTCCAAAAGGCAGGCTTATACCGTTTAGGTGGAAGGAAACCCGGCTGCCAGATTAACACGGCACACTTCGGGTGGGAGGTCGAAAGCGGACAACTGTCACCACTCAATCTCCACGCAAGAAGTAAGATTGTTGACCGGTTTGGGTGGAGAACCCCTCCCCTGCTGCTTTGACAGAAGATCCTCCCATATGGGCAGCCTGATTGGAGGATCGATGGCCATGCTCAACAGCCTGGTCTATCAAACTACCAGAGCCCAGTCCAGAGCCACACTAATAACTTGGCCCAGTAGTTCCTGATCCTCTTGAGAACTCTGGGCAGGAGTGATATTGGCAGAAAGGTGTACAGGAGGCCTGAACTCCACTCAAGACGAAAAGTGTCTCCAAGCGACAGCCACCTTCGAAAGTCCAGCGCACAAAACTGCTGGAATTGCACGCTCTCTGCAGTGCCAAACAGATCTACCTAAGGCTCTCCCCACTGCTGAAAGAGACCTTGCACAACCTCCAAATAGAGATGCCACTCGTGATCCGCTAGGCATCATCAGCTGAGTTAATCTGCCCTGGCGTTCAGAGCGTCCGCCAGGTGTGGAGCCACCAAGAAAATGTCCTGATGTTCCAGCCATGTCCAAAGATGCAGGGCCTCTTGACAGAGTGTCCACGACCACACCCTGCCCTTTGTTGCAGTACTACAGTGCTGTCCATGAACACCTGCACTAGCCTTCCCTTGATGGAGGTTAGAAAAGCTTTCAATGTCAGTCGATCGCATGGAACTCTAGCATGTCGATGTGGAGTCCGGATTCTGCCAGAGACTAGAGGCCTCTGATCCCCACCTCTCCTAGGTGGCAGCCCCATCCTAGGAGCAACGCATCAGTACTGTGCGATCTGGTTGGGGAAAGGAAAGGGGTCTGCCTCTAACCCAATCGCGGTTCGTTAGCCACCACTGCAGGTCCTTTGCAGTTCCCTCTGAGATCTGGACCATGCCGGTGAGATTCCCCTGATGCTGCGTCCACTGGAACTTCAGATCCCACTGCTGAGCCAGGATATGACATCTGGCATTTGTCACCAGCAGGATGCATAAGGCCATGAGCCCAGCAGCCTCAGTCAGTCTCAGCCAAACCCAGGATAGAGGCTGAAACATCTATCATAGCCTGAATACTCTGGACTCGCCACTTGGGATGATAAGCCCGAAACTGCACTGTGTCCAGAACAGCTCAGATGGAACTGAGAGTCTGAGAGAGAGTCAAGTGTGACTCTGGCATGTTGATAGGGAACCCCAGCGAATGGAGGTTGGAGACGACAGCCTTGGACGAGTACGCCTACAGCAGCCAGTCATCGAGATAGGGGAAGAATGGCACCCCCTGACCTGCGCAGATGAGCTGTGACCACTGACCTTCACCTTGCTAAACACCCGAGGGGCGCTGGTAGCCCAAAAAGGAGCACAGTTAATGGAAAATGCTTGCGGCCTAGCGCACTTCAGCACTAATGGGCAGGCAGGACAGGGATGTGAAAATAGGAGTCCTGCAAGTCCAACGCTACAATCCAGTCTCCTGGGTTCAGAGCAGATAAGACCTGAGCCAATGAGAGCATCTTGAACTTCTTTTTTGAGGAAGTAGTTGAGGGCTACGGGATCTAGGATAGGAAGACTACCCTTGTCCTTTTGGGGAAACAAAGTAGCAGAAATAGCAACCACAGCCTACTTCTAGCACCGGAACACTCTATAGCTCCCTTGGCCAAGAAAGCCATGGCATCCTCGAAGAGCAAGGAAAGGTGATTCTCCGTCAGCTGGTAGTAAGATGATGGCATGGAGGGAGGGGTAGTCACGAAGGGGAGGGAGTAGCCCCTTTGGACGATCTACAAAACCCTCCTGTCCGATGATAGGGACTGCCAGTGGTGGAAGTGTTGGCGGATCCCGCAGTGATCTAAAAATGCGCAAGATTAAGAAGGTTTGGAGACTGCAGCTGCCGGGGTGGAGGTTGGACCAGACAGCTGGCTATCCGACCCACGAGGCCAGTAAGAACCACACCCTTGTCCACACAGACTGGGAAGCTTGCACGGCTCGGTGGCTGGAATGGGGTTGGCACAGTTTAAAGCCCCTTCCATGGCCACAAAAGGCAGACTGGGGATGACGTGGGGCAGCCGAGAGGCCTAAGGACTTGGCCGTAGCCCACGAGTCATTAAAGCATTCCAGCGCAGAGTCTGCCGTGTCGCCAAAGAGATGGGTGCTATCGCATGGCATGTCCATGAAGGAAGCCTGGACATCCCCCAGAAAAGCCAGACATTGACCCAGAAGTGATGTCTGAGGGCCACCGTTGAGGAAATTGCTCTGCCCAGCGAGTTGCTCGTTTCCAATCCACAGAGTACAGTGAACTGCGCTGCACCTCTCCCGTCTGACTCCTTGGGAGAGAATGGCCCGGGCCTCCTCCGGGTCCTGTGGCAGCACTTGCGCAACAGTTTCCCACAGCGTCTGGGAGTAACAGCCCAATAAGCATGCGGTGTTCACTTACTGCAATGCAAGGCTGGTGGAAGAAAATATATTTTCCCCAAGCTGTACAGCCTCTTGGGATTCCTGCCCGGGGGAGCGGCAGGGAATGCACCATGGGAAGTGGAAGCTTGGACCACCAAGTTCTCCGGGGTTGGGTGGGGAAATTTGGGGCCCCTGGAGTGGGGCGGTGGGCAATCGTCCTATTCACAGGAGCCCCTGTGCTGGGTTTAGACAAGGTCCCTAGAAGGACGTCGGTGAGGGCTTTGTTGAACGGGAGTAGGATTTCAGAGGAGGAGACTTCCGGTTGTAGCACCTCTGTCAAGATGATGGTCCTGACTGCCAGGAAGGGCAACTGAAGGTCAAGGACCTCAGCCACCCTACACACCACCATTGCGTATACAAGCTCCCTCCTCCGTAGCCACGGTAGGGGGAGAAAGCACCTGGAGAAGTATCCAGTCCACTGACATCATCCAGTTCCTCACTCCAGTCCATATCCTGATCATAAGGGTGGTACTTTTAAAGGGTCCATGGACCCCTCCCACTCCTCCTTGAGGCCTAGCCCTTCGGAATAGAGCTCAGGCTTCGACCTAGGTCATGGGGAACCTCTCTGCGCCGGAAGCTGCGTTGGTCGACACAACTGTGTCTTATTCAGGGATCACAATGGGGCTGGCGCCGCCGGAAACATCGGTATCAGGCCAGGGATAGTCGGAGTGGCACGACCAGTGCCGGTCCGGATCCGTGACAGACAACACAGCAGAATTATTTGAGTCAATCCTGTACATAATTGCCCACAACCCATACTTCAAATGAAGGATGGGGATAATTACCATGTGGCCATACAGCAAAAATTGGTGTACCATTTGTTTTTCAGGCGACCAAGCATTTTCAAAAGTTTTCTCCGGTTCCTCTTTTCCCTGTGGCCCACTGGTAGGCACCAACCTGGTGGCGATATGGTAATTATCCTCAATCTTCACCTGAACTATGGGTTGTGGGCAATTAGGCACAGGATTGACTCATATCTGCCGTGTTTATATCTTTTAATACACAGGTCTGGTGCACACATGGGTGAAACATGGTCTTCATGCCCTGATGAAATTGTCAGTAAGTAAAGGGTGGCAATGAAACATGTCGGCCGCTGTTAGAAATGGGATCTCTAGGTGGCAAGGGCTTGCACCTTTGTCCAAGTAGGGACCCTTCTTCCTAGTCAGGGTAAGGGTGTTACACTCGTGAAGTAACCCCTGCTCACCCTCGTGGTAGGTGTGTGTTGTAGACCATGTGGCTGCCTTACATATGTCTTCTAGGGGAATGTTCCCTAAGAATGCCATGGATGCCCCTAGTTTGCGTGTTGAGTGCGCTCTAGGGGGAACTGATAATGTGCGTTTGGCTTTTTGGTAGCAGATTTGGATACATTTAACAATCCACCTTGCAACCCCGGCTTTTGAGATGGGATTACCTTTGTGTGGTGGAGAGAAAGCCACAAACAATTGTTTGGTTTTGCGAAAGGATTTGGTTCTGTCAATGTAATACATAAGGGCTCTTTTGACATCTAGGGTGTGGAGAGCTCTTTCTGCCACGGAATCTGGGTTTTGGAAGAACACAGGTAGTTCTACTGATTGGTTAAGGTGGAAAGGCGAAATGACTTTGGGAAGGAATTTTGGGTTTGTTCTGAGAACTACCTTTTTATGATGTATTTGTAAGAAAGGCTCTTGTATAGTTAGAGCTTGTAGTTCACTGACTCTCCTGAGAGAAGTGATTGCAATTAGAAAAGCAACTTTCCATGTAAGGAATTGAAGTTCACATTTATGTAAGGGTTCGAAAGGTGGACCCATGAGCCTGGTAAGTACTATATTAAGATTCCACACTGGGGAAGGTGGTAATCTGGGAGGTATGATTCGCTTAAGGCCTTCCATGAAGGCTTTAATGGCGGGAACTTTGAATAGTGATAAGTGTTGTCTGTTTTGCAAGTAAGCAGCAAGGGCTGCGAGGTGCAGACGTATGGATGAGTATGCAAGACTACATCTTTGCAAATGTAGCAAATAGCAAATGACGTTTTGCGTAGAGGCTTGTAATGGTTGGATGTTATTATTAGTGCAGTAAATAGCGAATCTTTTCCATTTAGCTGCATAGCAGGCTCTGGTAGTTGGGCGTCTAG
Source organism: Calotriton arnoldi (assembly GCA_963921515.1). Lineage (NCBI taxonomy): Eukaryota > Metazoa > Chordata > Amphibia > Caudata > Salamandridae > Calotriton > Calotriton arnoldi. The sequence continues at coordinate 253,002 of CAWUFW010016832.1, forward strand.
CTTCTTTTATAACGTCCATGCAGTCTGGGGGTAGGTTAAGGTAACCGAATTCTAGGACTTCAGGAGCCAAATTGCAAGGTTCAGCTGAGATGGATCTGGGTGCATTATCTCTCCATGGCTCTGCGTTAGCATTGTTGGGGAGAGGTGTAGTCTTTGGTATGGGACTACTGATAGCTCCAGTAGTGTGGTGAACCACGGTTGGCGTGCCCATGTAGGGGCTACTAGTATCATTTTGAGAGACTGTTGTCGAAGCTTGCGTACTACAAGTGGGATGAGTGGGAGCGGTGGAAAAGCGTACACAAATCTGCCGGACCAGTTCATCCATATCGCATTGCCCTTGGACTGCGGGTGTGGAAACCTGGCGGCGAAGGTTGGGCATTTGGCGTTTTGGTGTGTGGCGAACAGATCTAATTCTGGCTGGCCCCACATCTGGAAGAAAGGTAGAAGAACTTGTGGATGTAGTTCCCACTCGTGAATCTGTTGTGTCTGTCGACTTAACAGATCTGAAATCTGATTGTGAACCCCTGGTAGGTGTTCTGCTAGAAGGTATATGTTTTGTGGAATGGCCCACCTCCAAATGTCCTGTGCTAGTTGGGACAGTTGTGGAGAGTGTGTCCCCCCTGTTTTTGTATATAGTACATAGCTGTGATGTTGTCTGTTCGGATCAGGACAGCTTTGTTTTGTACGTGGAGTTGAAAGGACTTGAGAGCTAGGAATATAGCTAGTAACTCTAGGTGGTTGATGTGGAACAGCTTCTGCTGAGTGGTCCACTTGCCCTGTGTTGTATGGTGTAACAGGTGTGCTCCCCATCCTGTAAGGGATGCGTCCGTGGTTAGTACTACTTGTGGAACCGGCTCTAGGAACGGCCGCCCCTTGGACAAATTGTTGGTGTTCCACCACTGCAGAGAGCGATGTGTGTGGCTGTCCACCAACACCAGATCTGTAAGATGTCCCTGAGCCTGGTTCCATTGGCGCGCTAGGCACTCTTGTAGAGGACGCATTTGAAGTTTTGCATGAGGGACGAGAAAAATGCAGGATGCCATCATGCCGATGAGCTGCATAAACACTCTGGCTGGAAGAGAGTGTTGCATTTGAAACCTGGGGACAAGGGTTTTTATACTGGCTATCCTGGCTGGGCTGGGGTAAGCTAGAGCAGTGGAAGTGTTTATTGTGGCTCCCAGATATTGAAGGACATGGGAGGGCTGAAGGTGGGACTTGGTATAGTTTATTGTGAACCCCAAGTTGTGTAATGTTTGTATCGTTTGGTGGGTGTGTTGGACACACTGGTTGGATGATTTGGCTTTGATAAGCCAGTCGTCCAGGTATGGGAAGACATGTATTTGTTGTCTTCGTAGATGCGCTGCTACTACTGCAAGGCATTTGGTAAACACTATTGGAGCAGTGGTGACTCCGAATGGGAGTACTTTGAACTGGTAGTGCTGTCCATTGAGAACGAACCTTAGATACTTCCTGTGAGCAGGATGTATGGGAATGTGGAAGTAGGCGTCCTTGAGGTCTAATGTGGCAAGGAAGTCTTGTTGTTGTAGTAAGGGAAGCACTTGTTGGAGAGTGATCATGTGAAAATGATCTGAGTGTATGTATTGATTGAGAGGTCTGAGGTCTAAAATAGGCCTGAGAGTGCCGTCCTTCTTGGGAATGAGGAAGTACAGGAGTAAACCCCTGTGCCCTGCTGTAGCAGAGGCACTGGCTCTATGGCGTGCTTTTGAAGCAGGGAAAGTACCTCTTGTTGTAAAAGTGTAAGATGGTCTGTGGACATTGGACGCTGTCTGGGTGGTATGGTGGGGGGTAGCTGTTAGCTCCAGGCAGTAGCCATGTTGGATAATCTGTCTCACCCACCTGTCTGTTGTAATGGAGTTCCAGACAGGCAGGAACTGTGATAGCCTTCCCCCGACAGGGGTGTTGTGGTCGGGGGGAAGTGGAGATAAGTCACTGTTTGGGAGTGGTGGAGGTACGGGTGTTGTTATTATTACCTCGACCTCTGCCCTTAGAGTTGTTGCCTCTGTAACCACCCCTAAAGTACCCTCTATTAGGAGAGGTTTGGGTGTTTGTTCGATAGGAAGAGGAGCTGTCTGCGGTGGTATTCCTGGAGCCCCCTCTGTAAAAGGAGCGGCGAAAGGAGCCACGTTGCTGTGGGGACTGCAATGCTCCCATTGATTTGGCAGTGTCAGTATCCTTCTTCATCTTTTCTAGTGCTGTGTCGACAGCAGGACCAAATAGTTGGTTTTGGTTAAATGGCTGGTTTAGTATGGTAGTCTGAACCTCTGGCTTAAAACCTGAAATGCGAAGCCAGGCGTGTCGTCTGATAAGCACGCTAGTGTTAACTGACCTAGCGGCGGTGTCGGCTGCGTCTAAGGCGCACTTAATGGAGGCATTGGAAATAAGTTTGCCTTCTTGAATGAGGTCAGTGGCTTGTGTTTTGTATTGATCAGGTAGATGTTGAAGGAGGGTTTCTAGCTGATCGTAGTGTGCCCTGTCGTACCTAGCTAGTAGAGCTTGGGTGTTAGCGATGCGCCAGATGTTGGTGGCTTGCGCAGCTACGCGTTTGCCAGAGGAATCTAACAATTTGGATTCTTTATCAGGGGCGGAGCATCCCCTGAAGTTTGGGAATTGGCGTGTTTTCTGGCATTAGAAACGACCAGTGAGTCAAGGGGGAGCTGACCTTTGATGTAGGTGGGGTCATCGGGGGCAGGTCTATACTTTTTATCCACTCTAGGATTAAGGATCCTGCCTCTGACCGGGTCGTTAAAAATTTCAGGTGCATGTTTAATGACACCCTTGATCATGGGCAAAGTTTGAACAGTTTTTTAAGACCGTTCAAAAGTGTCTAGAAGAAAATCTTCCTCTGGTTGGTCGGTGTGAATATGTACCCCATGAAAAACGGCCGCCCTATGTATAAGTTGCCCAAAACCTATGTGATCATCTGGTGGAGATGGTTTTGTGGGATAAGGTGGAGGGCTGGGGAGGTCTGTAGGGTCTGGGGGGTCATTATAACCCCAGTCATCCTGTGGTGGATTATCTGGATCCAGATATAAATTATGAGGGTCATCCCCGTACCCCATGTTGTCCTCATTCATGTGGGGGAGAATACGCAGGTTGAGGAGGTGTGATAGGGATGTGGAGAGGAGGGGTGTTAGAGAGAGGTATAGGGGAAGAAGGAGGCATAGGGGAAGTGGAAGAGTCTTTCTTCTTCGGAGGGACAGGCTTGTGACGTGGCACAGAGGAAGTGTGTCCTGTTTTAGGATTGATATAAAGTTTGTGTTGATTAGGATCGATGGGATCCGGTGTAAACAGTTCCTCTCCTTGAATATTAGTTTTCGGCGCCGACTTTTTCGGTTCCGAACGTGGTGATGGCTTCTTTAAATGTTCCTTTGCTTTAGAAGGCGTTGAGGCGTCCTTCGGTTTAGCTACAGGCTCGACCGGCTTTAGTTTAGGGGGTGTGTCGAGTAGCTTCGGTTTCGGTGCCGAGGGATCCGCGTGCTTGGAGGCGGATTTGGGGACCGAACTGGATTTCGGCGCCGGGTGGTCTTTGTGTTTCGGCGCCGAAGGTGCCGGTGTAACGGGCACATGTGGTTTGGTCGGTGCAGAGGAACTAGAAGGCTTTGTTTTCTTGTTCGGTGCCGAGCCCGAAGGCGGGGCGTCCGAAACACGTTTACGGTCTCGACTGGGGCCCGTAGGCGAAGTACTGACCGGTGCCTTCGATTTTGCAGGGAGGGTTGGGGCAGGGGCAGTAGTACTCACACGCTGCCCTGAAGGGATGGAACTGTCGGAGTCCTCTGCCTCGGAGATGATAGCGAGGTCTTCGGAGTCTTCTTCCGGAACATCGGGACCCTCGTCGAAGATGTTGACGGGTTCCGGAGCGGACCTGTGCGCCATGATGTGCCTTCGGGCTCGACGATCGCGGATTGTCTTCTTGGAGCGGAAGGAGGCGCAGGCCGGACAAGTGGCCTCGTTATGGTCTGGTGAGAGGCACCGATTACAGACCTGGTGGTGGTCACTGTGAGGAAACTTTGCTCCACATTGGGGGCATTTTCGGAATGGCGTCCTTTCCATGGGCAGTAGGCCTTACGGCGTCGATGGGCCCAACGGCCCGCGTCGACGGCTGGAAAGGAGATCGAGGAAGGGACGTCGAGATGTCGATGTCGGTATCAGGCGTTGAAAAGTGGAAAACGCTGCAAAAAAACAAGTTTCGAACCGGAGTGTCGAAATTGCATCCGAACCCGATGGCGGAAAAAAACAATCTGAGGATGGAGTCGATGCCCATGCGCACTATTGTCCTAAGGAGGAGTCACCTATCACATGACTACAAAGACTTCTTCGAAGACAACAACAAAGTGCAAGCATCCGAGCCCAACACCAGATGGCGATCTAATGCACAGTGTGAGCTCTGCAGCTCACATGCCGCGAACGAACATGTTAACAAATAGAATGTTTTAAATACACAGCATAGTTCTATGGTATTTCCAAACTAGGATAATTTGGCTTTGTTTGCCCCTACAGGCTTATGTCATAATGGATGGTGTAGAGGTATGAGAGCATAAGCCTCCTTCATCTGCATAGAATGCAGGTATTACAATAATAGGGAGTTATGTGGCCCTGATTAAGACCTTTGACAAGCTTCAGAATTATTTTTAGGCCGAAACTTGTTGGTATTTTAGAGTGGTTAGGTGAATCATTTTTTACCTGTATACCACAGTATTGGTTTTAACTCATACAGGGGTACCCATCAATAAAAGAAACTCCTAGGTATTTTTAACTGTTGATCTTGACCTTGAAAATTGTCCTTTAAAAGAAGATCTAAGAACTCCCAAGTATGTCTGGTTAAGTCCAATGAGAGGTGCTATAATACTCCAGTGTGAGAGGACATCCATAATGAAGCATGCCATCATAATTTATGGGTAAGGCGACATCTCAAATATTTTAATGGTTAGCCTGTAGGTCAACACTGAATGATAGGACAGATGTTATTTGTCTCCTCCAATACTCAAGTGTCTTATGTGTTAGGATGTTCTAATCAGGAGGATGTACTTGGGTTATTTTTCCCCTTGACTCTCGCCTTGGTGATTATAAAACAAAATAGGCCAGTCAACTGTGCCTGTAAAGGCTGGATGTTACGGAGGATCATCATGCAAACTTCTCCCAGCATACAACAAACAGACTGGTGGAAGTGCAGTTGTCTGCCAAGTTAAAACCAACTTTTTCATGAGGAAGACTGTAGATCTCTATTTCAAAGACGAGTGTTCATAAGATTGGCATCAGGAGCAAGAGTGCGTCTGCACCTTCGCCCAGGACTTTTCCGACTTTGGTAATGTTCCAAAATGTACAACTTGGCCTCACAGACTCGAAAAGCCTTCGAGTTCATCTTGACATATTTGTCCCATGGCACCAAGTCGTGCTTCGAGCTCAGATACCAGAAACAGGTCTCGTGAGGGTCAGTCACCAGCATATTTAGTGGCAGTCCTTGCATGGTTTGACGAACAAGTTACTTACCTTCGGTAACGCTGTATCTGGAAGAGGCAGGAAACCTACTGCAGATTCCTTACTTAGAATCCTCCCCAGGCGCCAGACTAGATCCAGAAACATTTCCCACAGTACGCCTGCGCGCCGGCAGAGGGCGCCGAGCGACTCCGAGCAAAGTCGTCCTCCAGATGTGACGTCAGCCGAGTCCATATAACTCCCTTGCCGACGCCAGTTTCTTCCGTGACTATTGTCTGTGCTCAAACGTGTAGCCACATATAGAAACTGCCTATTGGAACAGGGTGCCAAGATCATATACCAAGTGTCACATCTCTACTGAATCCAAAATTCTATGAGAAACAGCCAACAAAGGCAAGAGACCAAAGAACACTCAGGGCACAACAAGGATATCTGCAAGGAGGAATATCCCATTATCAGGCTCAATATAGTTTGCAGTGCAGGGATGATGGGAGGGGTGTAAGGAATCTGCGGCTAGATCCTGTCTCTACCATATACAGCATTACCGAAGGTAACTTGTTCATCTGCTACAGACATTTAGCCGCAGATTCTTTACTTAGAATCAGATAACCAAGCCATACCATCCCCGGAGGAGGGACTGCGAATTGAGACTACCAAATAACGTAGAAGCAGAATAAACCCGGGCCAGGAGACAAAGAGACCGTAAAGAAATAACTGAGGAAAAATATTACACTCAGCCACATAAGTCCTGCATAGGGAACAGGGTTAGAAAAATCGTACACCTAAGAACCATGGGAGCAGAATGCCGGTCAACCCGACACATCAATGTCAAAGAATGAAACAGGAGAAACAAAGTTTCGACCTCCACAGCATCTGACCCAGGTACATAATGTGACAACAACTGTGAACTAAGTCACAGGATAGACAAAATAATACCAACAGTGTGAAGAGAAAACACCCATGACAAGGGGAAGACAAACGAACACCAACAGTGTGAGGAGAAAATATCCACGGCAAGATGAAAATGCCAATAAATGGCCTAACCAAGGTCATAAGTGATCATATAAGTAATCCAGAACACTGAATAGGTCCTGTGGATCACAGAGCCTCTAAAAAAGCCACCAAGTCATCTCTTTATATCACAGAAAGAGGCATTCTAGCAAAGTCGAAACAACTTAGACAACTATCTGATTAGGAGTGGCACTAAATAGAAGAGAAAGCTGGAGACAATAGAAGTTCTCTATGAAAATCCATTGAAATATACATATATATGGAAAAACAGATATAGAATTATCATTAAGATATACATATAGGTATATAGATATATACATATATCCCGATGGGAAAAGAAAGTACACAAGAGTAGGCTTACGCCACCACAAGCAAGTGCAATTATATGTAAGAAGGACGGGAAATAACGGCACAGAGTACCAATATGGCAGCATAGAGCAGTATAGTACATAGAAAAAATAAACGCATTCCAGCCACACAGTGAGCAAAGCGCATGAAAACCATTAAAAAAGGTAGCAGAAGAAGAGGAAAGCGGTAAACCGAAAGGAACCCCCAAACAGCACGAGGTAGTGATTGACTAAGCGATGTAGAACCTGATCTCAAGTGTTCTGAAAAGAAGCATCCATAGAAGATGTAGGAAAAAAAAAACAGAACGAAATCGGACACTCAAGACTAATTTTGTAGTAATAAATCCGTAACCAAATTAACATATATATATATATATATATATATATATATACAGACACACACACACACACACACACACACACACACACACACACACACACACACACACGTGTTAAAGGTACACATACATACATATAGGGATCATGGAGAAAAATGAGTCCCAACAACCTGCCATTAGAGATATGCAAAGAAAGGAACTGTCCCCATAGGAACAGGAACATGAATGAGAGAACAAGAAGCAGCAACAAGTGGTAAAACCGGAAGGATAACGCCTCTACTCCCGTCTGAGTAATAACTATGAACACCATCATGGCCAGAAAAACGCCCAATAGAGAGGAAAAAAAACTCCAAAATATAGGGAGGCAAGAATAGTAACGCACTAGAAAGGAGAAAAGAGTGTGCAAAATGCAGTGTAATGGTACTGAGAAAACAACGGTTAAGGGAATCAAGAGAACAATACAAGAAGTTCCTGACCCGTAATGCCGGAACTCCCAGAATTAGGAAGCCCACCAAGCTACCACAGACAGCAGCTTACGCATCGGCTAACTGAAGGGCAATTCTGGAAGTAGTGGCAGGATAGAAAATGCCACTGCGTATAGAAATTGAACGGTAATACGGAGGACAAGTGTGCGAGTACAATAACGCACCAAAGCATGGATACTGCATACATAAACATATATGCAAACAAGAAGCAGAGAACTCTGGGTAGTTCTCAAGTTTAGGTGGAAAGCAGCTCCTGTATAGAGCACACTCAACACCAGCGACACTCTAAATTAGAGCTCTAATATGAGCGAAATACATGTCAGGGGTTGCTTTTGTTCATTTCAGGTCGGCTTGGTTGGTATTTTACCACTTCAAAGCTGTAATACTGTGCCTGGAGTGGCAAAAGGTTTTTTTCATTTTACAGCTCGGCATGGATAGCACTGTGTAGAAATGGCAAAAGACTTTGTCCTTTTCTATCTCGGCGTGGATGACACTGTGTTAATCCTATGCTGAAAGTCTGATATAAAAGGCAGACATTTGAGGTGAGCAGATTTAGAGTGTCGCTGGTGCTCTATACAGGAGCTGCTTTCCACCTAAACTTGAGAACTACCCAGAGGTCTCTGCTTTTTTTTTTTGCATTATTTATGCATCACTATGCCTGAAAGGGTATCGTTTTGACACACACACACACACACACACACACACACACACACACACACACACACACACACACACACACACACACACACACACACACACACACACACACACACACACACACACACACACACACACACACACACACACACACACACACACACACACACACACACACACATATAGAAACCTCATCAAAAGAATAAAGTCGAAAATGAGGATCACCACAATACCTTGTGGAGTACTAGAAGCCAGTACCTAGAAGGGGTACTACAGACAAGAAGGCTGTACCTAGAAGGGGTACTACCAACAAATGCATGATAATAATCTGACAATGGCCTTGTCGCCTTTGAACGCGACCCCAGCCTCTCATGCTATTAGGATCAAGCCCCCCCCCCCTTCCTGTCAAACCCCCTTTTCGGCTGGGAAAATTAGAACAGCCCAGAAGGTGTGCCCACCTCTGACAACCCCACCCCTCAGGTGGGGGAGGCCAGGTGAAGCCCACTCTTCAGTTCCTGCCATCTTACAGATGGCAGGCTCTCTCCAATCAGGGTTAGGGATTGTGCCCACTCCCCCACGTGGGGTCACCCTAGGGTCAGTAGCCCATTGGCTACTACCAGAGACCCCTAAAACTAAATTCAGTATTTAGGGGGCAGCCCTGAACCCAGAAGGGAGATTATTGCAACCTACAAAGAAGGATGGAAGAAGTTGCACAGCAGAGGAGACACAGAGAAGAACTGACTTGGCCTCCCGGAAGACTTCCTGGCCTGCAGCCAAAATCCAACACAGTCAACCCCCTCTTCTCCAGATCGGCGCTTAACTGGCACGGAAAGAAAAGACCTGACGTACGTGCGCCTGGGTGGCGCCTATATAACTGAACGCAAGGTCCTAACCGAAGCTAACGATGCCACCGATGTCACACGGAGCTCAATGAGGCCATCCGAGGGCGTGCGCAAGGGGTATTGCTCAAGCAAAAGTTTTTGGATCCAGCACAACTCCTGGGAAAATCAAAGGTAAGGAATCTGCAGCTAGAAGTCTCTAGCAGATATTTCATGATTTAGGAGAGTGAGGTGTGGGGGTGACAGGGGGCTTTCGAACAAATTCCAGGGTGTGACCCTGATGTATGATGTCCAACACCCATTTGTCCGTGGTGATGCTCTCCTACTGGTTGCAAAAAAACAGAGAAGTGGTAGTTCGACTGCCGTCTGTGGTGTTATGGAGGCGACTAGTGCTGGAGAAACATCACTGCCGTCTTGCAGAATCTTGGACTTTTACCCCCATCGGAGGCCGCCTTTGAGATGGCTGTCTAGAGTAAGCGGTGTTGGAGGCTCTGTAATGCTGTAGCTGCCCAGAGTACTGGGGTCGATAACCTTGCTTTGCGTATGGCTGGTACCTGTACGACTGGTAAGAGGATCTTGGTGCATATTGTTCTCTTCCTCCAAGAAAGGGCTGAAAACGCTTCTTGTAGGAGGCTGGCTTAGTATATGATGCACACTAATATAAGTGATGCACCCTGCACTAATCCAAACAACCATTATTGTGAGTTTAGTGGTCTTAGACAACCATGGAATGCACTCTAAGTGGTAGCTGCGGGAGCAACCTTCAGGCTTAGTCCAGAAGGAGCATAAAGCAGTTTGTTTCACCAGTACTAATCATATAGTGTAGGTTAAGTGAAAAAGAACCACACAGTGCAGTTATAAAAATAGTTATTTACACTCAGTAACACATTGGCATATCTCCTACCCGGAGATATGAACACATTTCAATAGCAGAACGGTAAAGTAGCACAAATACACAGTGGTCTCCAGGGAGAGACCAAACCATATACTAAGAAAAAGAAATGCGAACCGCGACCAAAATCAAGACTGGACCCAGAAGACTTAGAAGAGCCGGGTACCCAAAGAACCACCCAAGGTAAGTGCCCAGGAACACCACGGAGGCCGTGTGCAGAGTGGAAACACGACTGCGTGCTCAATACAAGTCAATGGGGAAGTCACGGTTGCAGTTTTCAAGAATAAGGACGATTCCCAGAGGACCCTGAAAAAACCTTGTGTAAGATGGAAGGTTGGAGATCTCAAAGTTGAAACAAGGCAGTGGGGTCGTCGTGCAGAGGCTGCAGACATCGATGTGGAGATGGGCAGGGGTCAACCCACAGTTGACTACTGCCCTAAATCGCTGGGGAACCTTTGCTGGACCGGTGGGCCACTGGAACTCGGGCTGCAGGCAGAGCACTTTGTCTTTAAAGTTACTTTTCTTTCGGGCACGTCCACTATCCATAGATTGGGAGTCTTTTTAGAAGGCAGGCAGTCCTCCCAGAGGTCTGGAGGTCCCTGGACTGCAGGACGAGTCGCTCTTCTTTAGCAGGGTCTTTGAGGGCTGCAGGCAGGCTGGTAGGGCTGGGGCCAAGTCAGTTGGTGTCTTCAGTATTCGCTGCTGCACTGCTCTTTTGTCCTCTTCTTCGTAGGTCGTCGGTAATCCAAGGATTAAGGTTCAGGGGTGGCCCTAAACACTCAATTTGGGGGTGTTACAGGGTTAGAAGGTAGTAGACAAAGGGCTACTTACCTTTAGTGTGCCTACACCCTTTGTATGTCCACTCCCTCTGGGGAGGGGGCATACCCCTAACCCTATTGGCTAGAATCCTCTGCAACAATATGGAGGATTTTGAAAGAAATGGGTCACTTCAGCTCAGGGCACCTTACGGGTGGCCCTGGCTGTGAGGGGACACCTCTCCTGCTTACTAATCTTCACACCGACCTTGCCGCAAAAAGTGGGACTTGGTCAGGGGGGGCAGGCATCTCCACTAGCTGGGGAGGCCCTGGTCGGTATGAGACAGTACGGGAAGCCTTTGAGGCTCACCGCCTTTCAATGCTGTTTCTGCTTGGGGGTAGGTGTGAAGCACCACCACCCAGAGCAGGCTTTGTTTCTGACCCATGAGAGCAAAAGGCTCCCACCTCAGGGGGTCAGAAAAATGTCTAGAGGTCGCAAGCTGGTGCAGACCAGTCAGGCACACACTAGTGGGTTGGTAGGTGCCCCTTGAGTGCATTTATTAATAAATCCAACACTGGCATCAGTGTGGGCTCATTAATCGGAGATGTTTGTTATCAAACATCTTGGAAACCGATGAAGCCATCATGGAACTGTGCAACTCAGTGAGAAACTCCCAACCCATTTACTCAGTAGGGCTTCACTGTGCACTTATAATGTCTAAGAATGGGTTTGGACTCTATAGGGGCATATCTGCTCATGCAGGTATGTCCTCACTTGAGGTATAGTGCACCTTGCCTTAGGGCTGTAAGACCTGCTGATGGGGTGACTTACCTATGCCTCTTGCAGTGCTGGTAGGCCTGGCACACAGGGATGTGTGCCTGGTCGACTCTTCACTTTTATCTGCACCAAAACACACAGACTGCAGTGGCAGTATGCTTGTGTTTGATGAGGGTTCTCTTAGGGTGGCACAATACATGCTGCAGCCCTTAGAGACCCGCTCTGGTCACAAGGCCCATGGTACCACTGGTACCTTTTACAAGGGACTTATATGTGAGCCAGAGGTATGCAAACTGTGGAAACAAAGATACAGTTTTGGGAAAGAACACAGGCAATGGTAACCTAGTTAGCATGAACTCAGTGCACACTCAAAGATGCATCAGTCAGGCAAAATGTGGAGGGTAACCATGCCAAAAAGGGGTACTTTCCTACAGTGAGCATTCTGAATTTGTTCTTCCTCAGGAAGCCATTTAGAGGGTGGAGATCTAGAAAATGACGAAGCCTCCATCCTACTTCAGCGGGGGGAAATAGCGAGTGTAACATTCCGTCCCCATTTCAGAGTCCAGAATCCCTCTCGATGGCTCAGTTGGACAGTAGAGCTCGCATCTCTAGAATAAGATGGCTAGGTACCCCCTTAAAGCTCCTCTGATGTGTTCAGAAGCAGCGGAGGGTTGAAATAGAACGGAGGGGCATTGGAACCATCTGTCAGATGTGACAGATTGCCACCCTTGGACAAAATGTTTGATCCTGCATCCCAAAGGGAGGTTGTGGCAGGGGTAAGGGCATCTTAGGGACTCATGCCATTGGGCAGGGGGAATTAGAAGAGCATCGTCCAGGGTGACATGCGCGTTTTCCGTTTGATCCATGTCGCCAAACATGAAAGTAATTGGGGAACTGTTTCAAGGGCTGGGGATCCTGCTGTTGTCTACAAGCCAACACTCTGTAGCCTCGAAAGGGTTTAAACTGTTGAGTAAATTGTCTGGCAGGAGGGTGGACTGGCCCAAACAATGGGCCGTGGCAATACATTCAAGGGCAGCATCAGTCTTTCCGTCAGAAAGGCAAACTCCATCAAAAGCATATCCAAAAGAGATGCCTGCACATCTCCAGAAAAGCCTGTGGATCACATCCAAGCATGGAACCAAAGCACCACACGTGCCAACTGCTCGCTCCAAGCAATCAGTAGTATCCAGACCAGTCCAAATAACATATTTGCTGGATCCTGGCCACCTTGAATGGTGTGAGACAAATAGGCCCTAAACTCCCCCAGGAATGTAGGCAATATCTCACTTGTCATGTCCTTGAGGGTGTGCATATAGCATCCTTGCACGCAGACTAACCCTTAAGGCTAGGCTGGCTAGAGAGAACATTTGTGTCCCAGCGCCTCCATCCTTTTAGACTCACTCTCAGGAGGGGTCATGGTGAATGCATTAGGATTTGGTGGGAACCTCTCTCTCCCTTACACATTGGAATTAAATATGGAGAAAATCATCAGACAAAAGGGAGTGGAGCTCAGGATCCGCATTCAAAGGCACAGCAAGGAACGGATGTTGATGCACAGGGGTGGTGCTTACATGCGACTCCACTATCACTTCCAGCGAGTAACTAGGACAATGTTGAGTCTCTTGGCAAAGTGCAGGAGCAATGCTGTGAAAACTTCCAGATCCAGTCTGGCACCTGGTGAATATTCTAAAGGTGCTGAATCTGGAGTTAGAAGTATCCATCATTTATTTTCTTCCACCTTTATTCAAAGTTTTATAGGCAAAGGAAGACTCACTTTTTTCTACACTCTTAAAGGGATTTTACACAAATGGCAACACATTTTATGAAATGTCTCATGTGGAAGGAAAAAGGCTGAACTAGACCCACACTGTGTGTGATCTGTTTACCTTCCTCACATTCTGTGACGTGCGAGTTGCTGCAAAAATGCAAAGGATAATTATTCTATCGGAGGATCTTTTTCAGGTGCCTCTTGCTCTTGTCGTGAGCTGTGCAGAGCCAAAAAAGTATTTAAATTAACTGTCCTGTAGTGTTGCCAGGTTAAAAAAGGTGCCTTCAATTTGAATTGGTGTCTAATAGATTCACTCAATCCATGCCGCAGACCATAGGAGGAGTAATGTAATTCTAAGCTGCTACAGAAGAATGAATTTGCTATTGTACCCAATAAATCTCTCTGCTAAGCTAATCATAGACAGTACCTTTCACTTTAAGTACATGAGGCATCACCTCTTTGCATCTCCTACAATATGACCACAAGTAGGGGGAAGGGAGTCATCACTAGAGGGCAGAAGCCCTCGCCCTACAACTTCATCTGCCCATAGGGCTTCTAATTCGCACTTAGTCTGCTCAAGCCAGCACAAAGTTCTCTCCTACAACTTACTCAGCACTAATCAACACTGAAGTGCTTCGTGTCACACCTCTGTAGAAAATCCAGTCAGTACCCCACTCCCCAACCCTCAAACAGGACTTCAGCGACGTACCACAGGTCTCCTCACCATCTCAATTCAGAGGAAAAAAAGTCATAATTGAGCATAATCTTCAGGTTATTAAAGCTCCTCTATAAAGCAGACATCCTCTTGTATAATTGTACGGTGCCTAGAAAACATCCACCTCTTAATGGTGTGAGACCTTTGAAGGTAAATGGCGCAAACGACACGCTTAGACATTAAAGCACTGGTTTCTTTCACAAGAACATTTATTCTATAGAGCTGACGTGGTGTCTGTAAAAAAAGGGCTGGGGAGAGTAACATCAAGAAAAATATTTTGGAATAAGCATCTATTTCAGCAGAATCAGAATCTGAAAAAAGCAATCATGAAAGACACTGAAAACAGAACTGAGTTTTTAACCAGAAATTGCTTCAAGTAAAGGCTGCTGTGCTCAGGGATTCTTCTAAAACAGAAAAGCTTACTGCCAGTCTGGCTCTGCAGAGAAAGGGGGGAAGTTGCAGCTTATGAAATTATTGGTGCAGTGTAACTTTTGCACTTAGTCTACTACCCAAGGAAGAGGTTACATTTACCTCGTGGTTTCACTGCAAACACTAAAACAGTGTTATTTAGGGAAATGCACTTGAGCAGTCTCGCCAGCTGGCTCCATTTTGTAAAATTAAAAGTAAGTTAGAAAGTGCTGCCTTTTAAATGCATAATCTTTAAAGATTGTTTCACATGAGCAAATATATTGTGAACAGTGACACAGGATATGCTCTATGAAGCTATAAATGGTAGAATGTCCACGCGCAGGTGCAGGATTCCCAGGAAACATTACTGTAATGATTAACATATACTAAACTATTTTTATTTTTTTAAATGCATTCAATCATCAAAATCACCCTTACAGTGTATTTCACTGAAAAAAACATAAATATTTATGTTTTTATAAGTAAAAAATAGAAGAATGTGGCCCCTAAATAGGCTTCCCCTCTACCAAAACGAATTTTGACTTGGACCATTCTCCTGATTCCAGAACAATATGAGCTTCTCTCTATCACATACAGTTCTAGAGATATCACTTTCTAAGAATCTAGTTGATGATCCTAAACTCTAGCTTCAAGTGGTCTACCTTTTCGGTTTAGTGGGCATCACCAGTCCCAGAAACAAAGCCTGTTTGAGATATGGTTTCTCACGTGGTATTCCGGGAGGACTCTGTAGTTAGGTGCTGACTAGCACTGGATGATGCATTTTTTTTATTCTGCAGTATACAATTTGTGGGCAAAATCCGTAGTTCTCTCCGGACCACATTTTGCCAGGGAGAACGATACAAATAGGAAAAACCGCAAAATGTACCAATTTCTCTGGTTCTCCTATGACCAAATTAAAGTCTCTTTTGCAGCCCATTTTCACTTAGTAGGCAAATCATTAAAATAGCAGATTTTGCCTAGTTTGCTGTAGGAAATTGGGCTATAAATAGTGCAGGATGTGAGGACAGCACATGTAAAAGGTCCACAATTTCTCCTTAATGGGAACCAAACACACAAATGTATCATTCGACTGAGTTGCGAAGCAGAGCATTCCAAGGCCTACTCAGGGGAGGTGGTGTGGGCTAGTAATCACCATTCACTGGCACGCAACAATAACACTCAAATGATTGTCCACAGTCAGTGCTTTTTCTTGTGAAAAGGGGAACATACAATTGCACACACTACTGAAGACTATGAATTAATTTACAAATATATGCCACAGGTAGATCGAATTAATTTACCTTTAGTGTCATTCTGAAATCTCATTTGATCCCTACTGGGTCATAACCCCCCAAAATCACGGCAATCCACATTTATACCAGATAAAACATCACTATATAAATAAAAAAGGCATGTAGGTTTGGTTAAAGATCCCCACATCTATATGTAAGGCCAGCCTATTTTTTTGTCAAGGGATCATCACAATAATAATATAAGGCAAGCCTATTGGCTTTGTCAAGGAGTCACCACATAAAAATCAACATGTCAAAAAAGACACCAGCATATCACTGAAACCAGTTACGATGTCCAAATACAATCACCACCAATAAAGCATTGCAATGTTAATCAAAAATCACTGTCTGCAATATACTGTCAATATTTATAATCAACATCGCATTGTCCGAGTCATTCTTGTGTTTTAGGCCACACAGAATGTAATCATAGACTCAAACCCTAGATTCGCACCTCACCCATGCAGTAGAACAATGTTCCAGCAATAAGAATGCTTGAAAAGTAATGAAGTCTCCCCAGGGAATGCATTTTGTGGCCTGGGAGACATAGGATTCATTTTAATTATCAATTATTGGGAGGCTGCTGTGCCTCCTGCAGCCTCCTGAGCACTTTTAAATCACATTGGTGATGCCACACCCATCCTGGGACACAACAAGCAGAGAAAACCTTACGTAAATTCAGCTTCACAAGCACTCCCTCCATGAAGCAGAGACTATTATCTTAGCATCGCTCACTCTGTTCAGGAGTTTTTTTTCCCGCTTTTAAATAAAAATTAAAAAAACAAGTGGGTTCCCGGTCCTGTCTGGAGCACCTAGGGACATATTCATTGTTGGGGTAGTGTGAGGTGCACACTCCTGAGCTGTCCAGCAGGCTCCATGCCCAGACAACACTCCATTTCCATTACACATGCCAGGGACGAGCGGTCCACCAGTCCAAGAGGCAGGAAGCAGAACAACAACATGGGAGTGTGGTGTCCCAGGTGATGGGGTTACCAGACCCAAAGAGTCTGGGGAGAGGGATCACACATGCCCCTCTACCCAATAATTTTAATGAATTTCCAGTGCACCAACCTCTGGGTGCTTGGTTTCTTCCCAGGAAATCGAGAACAGCGGCAGAGCTCCATGTGCTCTGTGCCTCAGAAAAGATCAAATTCTTTAAATGTGCATAATTCGGGCCCCAATGGGCTGACTTTAACTATCTTGTGCTTGTTTGACCACTGTTGGCGAGCTCTAGCCACTAGACCACTTTTAGAGGGCCTCCTTGCCTCAAAAGGGCACCCTGAGCACGGAGCTGGTTTCAATGGCTCCCTGTGCCAAGTTCCTCCTTGGCTTGGCTCCTGGTGCTCCCCTCGTTCTGCTGGGGCACAGAAGTCCAGGTCTTTCCTCACTGGCCCTCAAGGGGCCGAAGGGGGCCAGCATTACTGGCTCTGGAGACACCCACAAGTACTGGAGTCACAGACAGTCCTCATTCCATCAGGGGGCTTGTCCTTCCAGCTGTCAATGGTGTTGTCTCTGTCGCAGTCCAGATCCAAAGTCTTGCTCTCTTTCAGGTTCTGCGATGCCACTTTTATGCCAAGTCCCGCCTGTGGGTGGGGGACATCAATTTGCCTAACTCTTTAACTAGTTCTGGTCAGTTATTCCCCTTCCCTGGGTTTGGCTTCAGCCTGGCTAGTGAAACAAAAGGTATTTGTGTGTGCTGGTCCCTTTTAAGTGTTATCTTATGCATGTGTATTTGTAAAGAGCACTATCATCCATGAGGGTATCCTGGGGTTGGTACCAGGACTGAATTTTCGACTTGGAGCAGCACCAGCACTGTGCCTTCTTATGCTTGGAGGCAAAGTTTCACCTTACGTTCCCTGATGGCCTTCGGGTTCAATGACACACAATCTCCGCAGGTCTTGGAGTCTTGGTTAGACCCAAGACACCACAGGCAAACCTGGTGAGGATCTGTCACAGACATCTGTTTGCGACAGTCCTTACAGGGCTTAAAACCAGTCATCCTAGGTCCCCGATACTCAAAGTACGGCCCGGGGGCTGCATGCGGCCCTCCTGACCTTTACATGCGGCCCCCAGAGCAGCAGCAGTACTAGGCTGCTGTGAACTCGACTCTGTACTAACATTTAAAAAAAATTAAATATACAGCAAGCACTTATTTTATTTTAGGGTTAATTGCAGTTAAACAAAAGGAAGTAACTAGGCCCTTAACTTGAGGAACATCTACATTTTTAAAGACCGCAAACGTAAAAATGTGATAGTCTTTTCAAAATTCAAAAGTGTATTTCATTGACCTTCATGCTTATACCTCCACCCTGACAAGAATGCCATTAGTGATTACATCCAAGCACAGGAGATGGTTTTGTACAACATGCATCCTGAAGTCATGTATTTCGAGCTCCTCATATATGTAAGGAAGAAGAAGGCGGGAAATTGAAATAAAACAATTGCCCAGGGTCACACAATTTGGTCAAGTGGAGAAGCCGGGATTCATAAAAAACATATGCTTCAAGAGCACTCGCACTGGACCTGTATTTCTTCAACAACGGCTAGGAAAGCTTTCCTAGCCGTTGTTGAAGAAATACAGGTCAAGTGGGAAGGCTCTTGGCGCATATATGTTTTTTCTGTTTTTCTCTCTCCTCCCAGACCTACAATTTAGCCTTAGGGGGTACCTTTTAGACAGTATACGAAGCTGGGATTCACCCCAGGTTTTCTAGTTTCACATTGCGCAATTGAGTTTAGCCACTAGATATACATACTTCGCTTATACCCACTTTACACCCCCCTCCTCCGCTGGTATTAGTGCGGCCCTCGATCACACCAAAGACCAAACTTTGCGGCCCCCAGGAAAATGGTTGTGAGTACCTATGTCTTAGGTGATGACATCCCTTTCACACGCTTGAGAAATGTGGAGAAAAAAACAAAAAAAAAGCGGTCTCAGATGAGAGAAGCTCCAGATCATCTAGAGGCAGGAAAACAAAGCAACTGACAGCGCGCTGGAGTGGTGCCTATATAGAGACCCCACGTCACTTACAGGGCTGAACGGCATCACTGCGGGCCCGCACTGCACCATCTTTTGGAGTGCAGAAGTAATGTGGAAAAGTTTCCAAATCCAGTCGGACATCTGGGGATTATTCAAAAGGTGAGCAATCTGCGGCTAGAAGTCTCCATCTGAATGTGCATGACTATAGTCTCTCAAATGCAGCCTGAATGTACAAAAGTGTGTGTGCTAGTTTTCACAGGTAGCCAGCTCAGTGCCCATTACCTTAACTGCGTCACAGCATCCTTAACTTAAAAGGCGGACACAGGCGGTAAACGTATGCAAGTCCAATTTTCCATGAAATCACTGGGAGTGAGGCTGGTAGAGAGGCCACGACCCCTCCTCCTCCCCTCCCCCCCAAATAAAGGTCCAAAACAAGATGATCAAACATTTGCTTTTTGAGAAATAGTTTTGTCAACCCCTATTGCACAAGTTACTAACTTGTGTAACGATATATCTGTAAGAGACAGTAGTTAGTGACAGATTCCTTACCTTAGAATATCCCCAGGCGTCAGGCTGGATCCGGAAAGTTTTTGCGTAGCAGTACCGTTGCGCGTCGGTAGGCGGCGTCGTGCGGCTTTGCGTCCGTCGTAGGCGTCGTGATCGCCGGGATGACGTCGCGGGCAGTACTTAGACGCCGCCCCTGCGCGCTGACGTCAGTTCTGTACACGACTTTCCGCGCCAGGAACGCAGAGCCTTGCAAGAAGCTGACATAGGTGTCTGAAAAATACTAGGGCCCTGAAAGGGATGTCCTTAACCCTAGAAATCAGTTCGCAGAACGGGGAGGATGGGTGGGCGGTAGGAATCTGTCACTAACTACTGTCTCTTACAGATATATCGTTACACAAGTTGGTAACTTGTGCATCTGAAAGAGACACGTTAGTGACAGATTCCTTACCTTAGAATAGATACCCCAGCAATACCAACCCCGGTGGTGGGTCTGCGAACAAAGATCAGACAAGGAAGTCCCGGAGGACAGAACGGCCAAAAAGCCGTCCCTCCGGACCTGGCTGTCAAGGCAGTAATGCTTGGTAAATGTGTGCAGCGAGGCCCACGTAGCTGCCAGGACATATAGCCTGCAGCGGAACACCGCGGCCTAAAGCTGTGGTAGCAGCCGTTGCCCTGGTGGAATGGGCACGCAGCCCAACAGGATACTCCTTCTTAGCCAAAGAATAGCAGGCTTTGATACACAAGGTGACCCAGCGGGAGATGGTTCTCTTGTGCACCGCCCGACCTTTTTTGGCGCCCACGTAGCCAACAAAGAGCTGGTCATCCACCCGGAAGTGTTGTGTGCGGTTGATATAAAAGGAAAGCGCACGTTTTGGGTCCAGATGGTGGAGCCTCTCTTCCTCTCTGGAAGGATGCGGAGGCGGAAAGAAGGTGGGCAAAGTGATGGTCTGCCCAATGTGGAAGGCAGTAACCACCTTTGGCAAGAAGGACGGACGCGTCCTAAGAACAACCTTGTCTGGATGGACAGACAGAAAGGGAGTTTTGCATGATAGAGCCTGGAGCTCACTCACCCGCCGAGCGGAGGTGATGGCCACCAGAAAGGCTGTCTTCAGAGTCAGAAGACGAAGAGGACAGTTATGTAGAGGCTCAAGGGAGCGCACATAAGAAAGGTAAGAACCAAGTTCAAGTCCCACTGAGGCATTACAAACGGAACAGGAGGGAAGAGGTGTGTAATGCCTTTTAGAAACCTGTTAACAACAGGGGTCTTGAAAAGGGAGGGCTGATCAGGAAGCCTGAGGAAGGCCGAGATGGCACAAAGATAGCCCTTGATGGTACCCAGGGTAGAACCCTGTTGGGCCAGGGAAAGAAGGAACAGAAGAACCTCAGAAAGAGGGGCAGAAAGGGGATTCACAGCCTTTGCTGTGCACCATGCCACAAACTTGTTCCACCTGCAGGCGTATACCACCTTAGTGGAGGGACGCCTGGCTGCCAGAATCACATCACAAACTTCGGGAGGCAAGTCGAAAGGAATCAACTGCCGCCGCTCAATCTCCACGCAAGCAGGTGGAGGCTGGACAGGTTCGGGTGGAGGACCGTCCCCTGCTGCTGCGACAGAAGATCCTCCCGAAGAGGCAGACGGATCGGGGGATCGACGCTCATACTGAGTAGCTCGGGATACCAAACTCTTCGAGCCCAGTCCGGAGCCACAAGGATGACTTGGGCCCGGTCGCGCCGAATCTTCTTCAACACTCTGGGTAGAAGTGGTATAGGCGGAAAGGCGTACAACAGACCGCAACTCCACTCGCGACGAAAGCGTCGCCGAGCGAGTGCCGCCTTGGAAATTCCAACGCGCAGAACTGATGACATTGCGCGTTCTCTTCGGTGGCGAATAGATCTAACCAAGGTTCTCCCCACTGCAGAAAGAGACCTTGCGCCACTTCCGAGTGAAGACGCCATTCGTGATCCATCATGCACCAGCGGCTGAGTTCGTCCGCCCTGGCGTTCAGGGAACCTGCCAGGTGTTGAACCATCAGGAACATGCCCTGATGTTCCAGCCATGTCCAGAGGCCCAGAGCCTCCTGACAGAGGGTCCACGACCCCACCCCGCCTTGTTTGTTGCAGTACCACATGGCGGTGGTGTTGTCTGTGAACACCTGCACTACCTTCCCTTTGACAGAGGGAAGGAATGCCTTGAGTGCAAGTCGGATCGCCCGGATCTCCAGAATGTTGATATGGAGCCGGGACTCCGCCGGAGACCAGAGGACTCTGATCTCCGCCTCTCCCATGTGACCGCCCCATCCCAGAAGGGACGCGTCCGTCACAACTGTGCGCTCTGGCTGGGGAAGGAGAGGGATCTGCCCATGACCCATTGCCGGTTCGAGAGCCACCACTGCAACTGTTTTGCAGTCCCCTCCGAGATCTGGACGTGATCGGACAGGTTGCCCTGGTGCTGCGCCCACTGGAACTTCAGGTCCCACTGCAGAGCCCGCATATGCCATCTGGCATGATCGACCAGCAGGAGGCCATGAGGCCCAGCAGCCTCAGGGTCATCCGTACCGAAACCCAGGATAAAGGCTGAAAGATTGGAATCATAGCCTGAATATCCCGGACTCGCCGTTCGGGAGGATAGGCCCGAAACTGCGTCGTGTCCAGAACTGCTCCGATGAAAAGGAGCTGTGGAGAAGGAATCAGATGAGACTTTGGCACATTGATGGAGAACCCCAGCGAGTGCAGGAGTCCGGCCGTAGTCTGGAGGTGGGAGACGACTGCCTGGGACGAGCCCGCCTTCAGCAGCCAGTCGTCGAGGTAGGGGAAGACTGGAACCCCTGCCCGGCGCAGATGAGCTGCGACCACCGCCATCACTTTCGTGAACACCCGAGGGGCACTTGTAAGGCCAAAGGGGAGCACGGTGAACTGAAAATGCTCGAGGCCTACCGTGAACCGTAGGTAACGCCGATGGGCCGGCAGGACGGGGATGTGAAAATAAGCGTCCTGCAAGTCCAACGCTACCAACCAGTCTCCAGGGTCGAGGGCAGTCAAGACCTGAGCTAGGGTGAGCATCTTGAACTTCTCCTTCCGGAGGAAGCGATTGACGTTCCGGAGGTCCAAGATAGGACGCATGTCCTCCTTGTCCTTTTTGGGCACCAGAAAGTAGTGGGAGTAGCAACCACGTCCTACTTCTGGGGTCGGAACATGCTCGATGGCCCTCTTGGCCAAGAGGGCCGTGACTTCCTTCTGCAGAAGCACCAAGTGATCCCCTGACATGCGGTGGAATTGAGGTGGCATGGCTGGGGGGGTGGTCTCAAAGGGGAGGGAGTAGCCCCTTCGGACAATGTCCAAAACCCACCTGTCCGAGGTGATGGGACGCCAGTGGTGAAGGTGATGGCGGACCCTGCCCCCTACTGGCGTGCTGTGCACCGGAAAGGAGGGACTAGGAGGGCTTGGAGGCCGCGGACGGGTTGGAGGTGGTGGCCTGACCCGCACGCTGGTTGCCTGAACCGCCACGGCGGTATCCACGTCCTCGGCCACGCGAAGACGCTTGCTGCGCGGGCCGGTGGCTGGGCAGCTGACGTGACTGGGCGCCCCTTCCGTGGCCACGAAAGGGGCGAAAAGCAGAGGTTAGCGGAGGGCGTACAACAGAAAGGCCCAGGGACTTGGCAGTAGCCCGTGAGTCCTTAAAACGCTCCAGCGCATGGTCTGCTTTGGAACCAAAAGACCGACTCCATCAAAGGGCATGTCCATGAGTGTATTCTGGACATCACCCGAGAAACCAGTTCTCAGCCAGGCGTGGCGACGTAGCGCCACCGTCGTTGCAAGCGATCTGCCCAGCGAGTCGGGCGGTATCAAGGCCACAACGTATGGTGTATTCAGCCGCATCTCTTCCTTCCGCAATGGCGCGGGTAAGCAGTGTCTGGACCTCCTCAGAACACTGCGGCAAAACAGCCGCCACCGAATCCCACAGGGAATGGGTATATCGGCCCAAAAGGCAAGCGGTGTTGACGGACCGCAAGCCAGCACTGGAGGAAGAAAAGCCTTCTTCCCAAATTGGTCCAGGCGTTTGGATTCCCTATCCGGAGGGGCGGTAGGGAAGGCGGTTTGGGAGGCAGAGGCTTGGACAACCAAGCTCTCAGGGGTGGGATGTTGGGAGAGAAACAAGGGGTCGCCCGGAGCAGGGCGATGGCGTCGGGCCACGTTCCTATCCACAGAAGCCCCTGTGGTGGGTTTGGACCAGGCGCCCAAAAGAACGTCAGTCAGTGCATCATTAAACGGCAGCACAGTCTCCGTGGAGGAAGCTGCCGGCTGAAGCACTTCCGTCAGGAGATTAGTCCTGACAGACACAGTAGGCAATTGGAGGTGCAAGGCTCCAGCTGCTCTACGCAACACCGTTGCGAAATTTGCTCCCTCCTCCGTAGCCACGGGAGGAGACAGCATGCCAGTGTCAGGGGAAGTGTCTAGACCACTGGCATCCCCAAGTTCCTCAGCCCAGACCTGATCATACTCACACTGTTGTGTGAGAGGGTCTTCCGACCCCTCCCAGCTCTCCTGGTCCTCCTCTTGTTCAAAATATGGAGGAGGAGGGACATTTGGGACCCAAGGTCTCATCGGCGCCGGCGTCGAGCGACCGTCGGTCCGGCTCCATGTCCGGAGCCGGAGACAACCGAGGAACGACGCCGTCCGGGAGCCCCGGACGGCGTCAGGAACGGCACCGGGGACGTCGGCGGAGGCGTGGTTAGGTCAACCGGCGCCGACGGGGGTTGCGGTACCACCGGAGCCGGGATCGAGGCCGGAGCCGAGGCCGGGATGAAGGCTGGCGGGACAGGCGACGCCGGGACCGGAGTCGGTGGCGACGCCGGAGCAACCCCATCAGGGCCCACGGGGCCCGAAGGCGCACCGGAGGGACCTTGAGGCCCGAAGAGGTGGGCCATGGCCGACAGGAATTCCTGTAGTTCGGCCGGAGTCGCCCCGAACCCGGAAAGGACGGGTAATGCGGGGCGGCTCCACAGGCATGTCCGGGGCCGCGGGGACGGTGCCGACAGGGGCCTCAGCCGAGTCGCGAGACCGGCGAGGCGAAGTCTTAGAGCGATGATGCTTCTTAGACTTTTTGTGCTTCGACTTACCCGAGGAGCGCGAAGACTTGGACTCCGACGACCGGCGGGACTCCACGACCGGCCCCTCGACCTCTCCCGGGACCGGGGCTTGGTGCGGCGCGGAGCCGACTGCCGGACCTCGAGCAGCTTTCGAGACCGCTCTCGCAAAGCCTTCGGGTGAAGTTTCCGGCAGTCAGGACACAACTTCGTGTCGTGGTCTCGGCCGAGACAGTAGAGACACTCTAGATGCGGGTCTGTGATCGACATCATTCGACCACAGGCGTCGCATGGCTTGAAGCCGGGCATCCCTACGACACCTAGGAGTCGATGAAGACTCGAGAGAAACAGTGAAAAAATTCACAAAAAATGTAGTCAAAAATTGACTAGGGCACTGCTCTTCCCGGATCTGCGCTTACTGGCGCGGAAAAAGAAGAACTGACGTCAGCGCGCAGGGGCGGCGTCTAAGTACTGCCCGCGACGTCATCCCGGCGATCACGACGCGGACGACGGACGCGGAGCCGCACGACGCCGCCTACCGACGCGCAAGGGTACTGCTACGCAAAAACTTTCCGGATCCAGCCTGACGCCTGGGGATATTCTAAGGTAAGGAATCTGTCACTAACGTGTCTCTTTCAGATACCAACGCCCTACTACTTTACTCAGTGTACAAAAACAGACAGACCATCTTAACTGATCTTATCCTACATGGTATTGTGCTAGACATGCTCCTAGATGTTCAATAGTTTCACTTAATTAAGCAGAGGCTGTTGGTGATCGCACCTGCACAATTCCCTAGATTTTGATGGCTTTGCTAATTTTTGGGTTTCAGGTTTTGGATATTTTGATTTTTTTTGGGAGGCTTAGCATCATGGTCTCACACAAAGTTGTTCAGCTCTACACCAAAGGCAGGGAATAGAGTTGAGATCACACTGGATACTTTATTTTGTCTGCCACTGCTGACCTGCCCTATTGACGGAGTGAGAACAAGCTTACTAAAAGCTCTCAAAAATTGCCTTTAAACATTGACCATAGACATGGCAGTGACAATGGAGACCAATGTTATTTTTCTATGGCATGGTTAGACCTAGTCTAGAGCTACGAGACTTAAAATCAAATGGTGGTCAAAGACGCGCACACAAAAACAAAAAAGGACAAAACATGATTACGAACCAACCACTAGATGGCGGGACAGATGCACAGCATGTGAATCCAGGAAAGGAGCCATGCTGCAAAACGTTTATTCTTGTTACAAGTGAAAGGACTTGGTGAACAGAGGCGCAACTAGAGCCAAATTTCATGGGCTAATTCTTCCAGCAATA
This sequence comes from Calotriton arnoldi, assembly GCA_963921515.1. Taxonomy (NCBI): domain Eukaryota; kingdom Metazoa; phylum Chordata; class Amphibia; order Caudata; family Salamandridae; genus Calotriton; species Calotriton arnoldi. The sequence continues at coordinate 278,631 of CAWUFW010016832.1, forward strand.
GGCAGAGTGGAGATGCAGGGGTTCTAAGAAGGGGTGAAAAACAACAAAGTCTCGTTAACAAGTAAATGGTCTTTTAAAGACCTGTGAAGTACTCGGGTGCAGCTGCAATAAGACGCCATCTAGTGGTTGGATCGTAATCTTATTTTGTCCTGTGTTTTTAGGTCGAGCCTAGAGCCAGCGCCCATGTGCTGCTCTGCGAGACTTATTGTAGAAGAGTAGGTGAATAGAAGCTCCGCCTACTCTCCGCCCATATTTGCCATTGACTTGTGTCACTGTCTGTACTAAATGCTGGCTTCTGATTCGTGGATAGGCTTGTTAGTCCCTCCTTAATACAGCCTCCTCTTTATTTGTCACCTCCCATGGCGACTGGCCCTTTTACTTCAGCTGTTACACAGTATCTGTTATCTAGACTGTGAGCACTATTTTCTTTAATGAGGTTCTCCTACTGCAGGAACAACGTGCTTTGGTGCCTTCTACCCGTCCTACCCGCCCTCCCTCCCGTTGTCCGTGCCTTCTCCCCTATGTTGTCCGTGCCTTCTCTCCCCCCCCGACCTCCCTCCAGTTGTCCGTGCATTCTCCCACCCCCTCCCTCCCGTTGTCCGTGCTTTCGCCCCCCCACCGCCCTCCCTCCCTCCGTGATACATCCATTTGCAAAGCAATAGGTCTTGCGTGAATGCAGATTGGACTATTGTAATGCGTTACTTATGGGTGCCAACAAATCCGTGATCAAAAGGCTGCAGAGCGTTCAGAATGCTGCTGCTCGCGCTATCTTCGCCCTTCCCAAACACTGCCATGTCTCCAATATCCTCTGCCGCCTACATTGGCTTCCCCTAGAACAGAGAGTGCGCTTTAAAACGTTGTGCATCACCCATAAGATCCTTTTGGGCATCGGCCCAAGAATCTTGAGTGAACTATGTACTTACTACACACCCACACGAGCGCTGCGCTCGGCAGATCTGCTTTGGCCAGAGTCCCTCGGATACGGAGGGCCAGAGGGGGTGGCCGTTCCTTCAAGCTGCTGGCTCCCGCCCTTTGGAACTCCCTCCCTCTTCACATCCGCAGCAGCCCTCATCACCTGACCTTCAGAAGGCTGGTGAAGACCTGGCTTTTCTCCAACTGTTAATCTTTTCTCTCTTTGTCTTCTTACTCTGTGTTCAACTTAGCGCTGGGACGCCCAGATGCTGGGGCAGCTATGCGCTTTACAAATACTCTAACATAACATAACAAATGCTTGTTATCTCCTATTCTCTGGGCAGTGCTCCATTAGAAACAGATGCTGTCACAGAGCCAATTAGAAGGGAAGACTCCTTGGTATTTTGTTTGAACAATGGAAACAGCAAAACTTGGCCTTTTTAATTTTTACACAGGTGGTCGTGTTTGAAGAGGTATTTATTTCATTTGTGTATTAGCATTAATAATCATATAGCGCTGACCTGCCAAGTGGCTGCGGAGCGCTTTTCGCACTCGCCAAGATGGAAGAATTTATCCTTCAGGAGGGCACCCGAATTAACAACCGACAGGTAGGAGTCCGCCTCCTTTCCTGACAGATGAAGCGGATTAGATGATGACATCCTTCGCCTTCTTCTGAAAACACTGACATTTTTTATCCCTTGTGTGTTTACAGTTTCGACAATTGTTTTAACTGTGTTTCCATGCTTTTACTGTTCCCTGGGGACATGCTTCTTGCACTTTATCTTTGAATTTTCTTACCTTATCGCATAAAGCCAAACTATTATACTCTTGGAATAGTGATGACAAAAAGACGTTGGTGTGATTATCGCGCTCCCTGTCGCTGTTAAAGGGACGCTCATCACAAAAAGGGACTCTGTAACAGGAACGGGAATGAAAACAAATCACATCCCGTTCTGTGCAACTGAAAAACCAGGATTACCTTGGCACGATTAATAAATGGCAAATTGTTTTTAAATTTTCAAATGAAACGGCGGTGACCAAGGTGGTTCGACTACTAGAAAAAACAAGCATTTGTAATGCAATAGGTCTCGCATTTACGCGAGTTTAAGCTATTTGTATTGTAAATGACAATGCCTTTTATTTATGTTTTAAAAACCAAAACAATTTACAATGCCAATAGCTCAAACTCACGTATTTGCGAGACCTATTGCATTGCAAATGCTTGGGTTTTTTGTGTGTGCGAGCTTTAACTCGCTAACTGCGCTGCTTCATCACAGTAGAGGGCCCAAAGTGGATCAATGTGAATATTTAAATGGAGCGGAGTTTCTCAGCAGTGTGAGAAACTGCAAGGTAAAAAAATAACAATCACTGACAAAGCCAACCGGATCTGGCATTGCGGCAAGCCATTTGCCGTTGTCAATGCTTGTTTTGCCACTATTACATCTACATTCACAGAATCAGTCTGACAGATAATACGCTCATGTAGTAGTAAGTTTCAAACTGAATTTAAGACTGTTTTCTAAAGACAAAAAAGTATGGAAAAATGGCTAAAGCATGCTACTCAGGGCTTGAGGTGGTTAGACGAACAAGTTACTTACCTTCGGTAACGATATATGGGTAAGAGACATAGATTAGTTATAGATTCCTTACCTTAGAATTACCCCCAGGCGTCAGACTGGATCCGGAGAATTTTTCGTCAGCAGTACCCCTGCGCGTCGAAAGGTGGCGTCGGTTGTCTCCGCGTTAGTCGTTGGCGTCGTGGTCGCCGGGATGACGTCGCGGTAGCTACTTAGATGCCTCTCTCGCGTGCTGACGTCAGTTCTTTTACACGACATTCCACGCCAGAAGCGCAGAGCCATGCAAGACACTGACCACTGGCGCACAAAACTAGGGCCCTGAAAAAGTATTCCCTAACCCTAGAAGTCAGTTCTCAGAAAGAGGAGGATGGGTAGGGCGGTAAGGAATCTATAACTAATCCATGTCTCTTACAGATATATCGTTACCGAAGGTAAGTAACTTGTTCATCTGAAAGTGACAGTTATAGATTCCTTACCTTAGAATAGATCCCCCAGCAATACCAACCCCGGAGGTGGGTCTGCGAACCAAGTTCACACCAGAAAGTCATGGAGAACAGAACGGCCAAAGAAGCTGTCTCTCCGGACTTAAGCGATACAAAAGGGGATGATGGACGGAACGTTTGAGCCAATCAAACATTCACCCCCAGTCAACTGATCTGGGTTTAATCCATCATCATTCTTTAGCTCACTCCACCACCCCAGTTCAGACATGGCCATATGCAAATCAGTCTGACCCTGTGCCTCATGGGAACAGTCCAGCCCGAACTGCCAAGCCATGTCTTCCCTGGACCGGAAACAAGCAACCTAGGACCGGTTTCTGGCATTTCAGCCGTCATCAGCCAGGCTTGCTTGAATCCAGTGGCAAAGTGAGCAAGGGACCCACGTCTGGGCATACCCCGCCAACTTAGGAGCGACCAAAGCGATACAAAGGGGATGATGGGCCGGACGTTTGAGCCAATCAAACATTCACCCCCAGTCAACTGATCTGGGTTTAATCCATCATCATTCTTTAGCTCACTCCACCACCCCAGTTCAGACATGGCCATATGCAAATCAGTCTGACCCTGTGCCTCATGGGAACAGTCCAGCCCGAACTGCCAAGCCATGTCTTCCCTGGACCGGAACACAGCAACCTAGGACCGGTTTCTGGCATTTCAGCCGTCATCAGCCAGGCTTGCTTGAATCCAGTGGCAAAGTGAGCAGGGACCCCGTCTGGGCATACCCCGCCAACTTAGGGCTGACCAAGCGATACAAAAGGGGATGATGGGCCAGACGTTTGAGCCAATCAAACATTCACCCCCAGTCAACTGATCTGGGTTTAATCCATCATCATTCTTTAGCTCACTCCACCACCCCAGTTCAGACATGGCCATATGCAAATCAGTCTGACCCTGTGCCTCATGGGAACAGTCCAGCCCGAACTGCCAAGCCATGTCTTCCCTGGACCGGAAACAAGCAACCTAGGACCGGTTTCTGGCATTTCAGCCGTCATCAGCCAGGCTTGCTTGAATCCAGTGGCAAAGTGAGCAAGGGACCCACGTCTGGGCATACCCCCGCCAACTTAGGGCGACCAAGCGATACAAAAGGGGATGATGGACGGAGCGTTTGAGCCAATCAAACATTCACCCCCAGTCAACTGATCTGGGTTTAATCCATCATCATTCTTTAGCTCACTCCACCACCCCAGTTCAGACATGGCCATATGCAAATCAGTCTGACCCTGTGCCTCATGGGAACAGTCCAGCCCGAACTGCCAAGCCATGTCTTCCCTGGACCGGAAACAAGCAACCTAGGACCGGTTTCTGGCATTTCAGCCGTCATCAGCCAGGCTTGCTTGAATCCAGTGGCAAAGTGAGCAAGGGACCCACGTCTGGGCATACCCCCGCCAACTTAGGGCGACCAAAGCGATACAAAAGGGGATGATGGACGGAGCGTTTGAGCCAATCAAACATTCACCCCAGTCAACTGATCTGGGTTTAATCCATCATCATTCTTTAGCTCACTCCACCACCCCAGTTCAGACATGGCCATATGCAAATCAGTCTGACCCTGTGCCTCATGGGAACAGTCCAGCCCGAACTGCCAAGCCATGTCTTCCCTGGACCGGAAACAAGCAACCTAGGACCGGTTTCTGGCATTTCAGCCGTCATCAGCCAGGCTTGCTTGAATCCAGTGGCAAAGTGAGCAAGGGACCCACGTCTGGGCATACCCCCGCCAACTTAGGGCGACCAAAGCGATACAAAGGGGATGATGGACGGAACGTTTGAGCCAATCAAACATTCACCCCCAGTCAACTGATCTGGGTTTAATCCATCATCATTCTTTAGCTCACTCCACCACCCCAGTTCAGACATGGCCATATGCAAATCAGTCTGACCCTGTGCCTCATGGGAACAGTCCAGCCCGAACTGCCAAGCCATGTCTTCCCTGGACCGGAAACAAGCAACCTAGGACCGGTTTCTGGCATTTCAGCCGTCATCAGCCAGGCTTGCTTGAATCCAGTGGCAAAGTGAGCAAGGGACCCACGTCTGGGCATACCCCGCCAACTTAGGGCGACCAAAGCGATACAAAAGGGGATGATGGACGGAACGTTTGAGCCAATCAAACATTCACCCCCAGTCAACTGATCTGGGTTTAATCCATCATCATTCTTTAGCTCACTCCACCACCCCAGTTCAGACATGGCCATATGCAAATCAGTCTGACCCTGTGCCTCATGGGAACAGTCCAGCCCGAACTGCCAAGCCATGTCTTCCCTGGACCGGAAACAAGCAACCTAGGACCGGTTTCTGGCATTTCAGCCGTCATCAGCCAGGCTTGCTTGAATCCAGTGGCAAAGTGAGCAAGGGACCCACGTCTGGGCATACCCCCGCCAACTTAGGGCGACCAAGCGATACAAAGGGGATGATGGACGGAACGTTTGAGCCAATCAAACATTCACCCCCAGTCAACTGATCTGGGTTTAATCCATCATCATTCTTTAGCTCACTCCACCACCCCAGTTCAGACATGGCCATATGCAAATCAGTCTGACCCTGTGCCTCATGGGAACAGTCCAGCCCGAACTGCCAAGCCATGTCTTCCCTGGACCGGAAACAAGCAACCTAGGACCGGTTTCTGGCATTTCAGCCGTCATCAGCCAGGCTTGCTTGAATCCAGTGGCAAAGTGAGCAAGGGACCCACGTCTGGGCATACCCCCGCCAACTTAGGGCGACCAAAGCGATACAAAGGGGATGATGGACGGAACGTTTGAGCCAATCAAACATTCACCCCCAGTCAACTGATCTGGGTTTAATCCATCATCATTCTTTAGCTCACTCCACCACCCCAGTTCAGACATGGCCATATGCAAATCAGTCTGACCCTGTGCCTCATGGGAACAGTCCAGCCCGAACTGCCAAGCCATGTCTTCCCTGGACCGGAAACAAGCAACCTAGGACCGGTTTCTGGCATTTCAGCCGTCATCAGCCAGGCTTGCTTGAATCCAGTGGCAAAGTGAGCAAGGGACCCACGTCTGGGCATACCCCGCCAACTTAGGGCGACCAAGCGATACAAAGGGGATGATGGACGGAACGTTTGAGCCAATCAAACATTCACCCCCAGTCAACTGATCTGGGTTTAATCCATCATCATTCTTTAGCTCACTCCACCACCCCAGTTCAGACATGGCCATATGCAAATCAGTCTGACCCTGTGCCTCATGGGAACAGTCCAGCCCGAACTGCCAAGCCATGTCTTCCCTGGACCGGAAACAAGCAACCTAGGACCGGTTTCTGGCATTTCAGCCGTCATCAGCCAGGCTTGCTTGAATCCAGTGGCAAAGTGAGCAAGGGACCCACGTCTGGGCATACCCCCGCCAACTTAGGGCGACCAAGCGATACAAAGGGGATGATGGACGGAACGTTTGAGCCAATCAAACATTCACCCCAGTCAACTGATCTGGGTTTAATCCATCATCATTCTTTAGCTCACTCCACCACCCCAGTTCAGACATGGCCATATGCAAATCAGTCTGACCCTGTGCCTCATGGGAACAGTCCAGCCCGAACTGCCAAGCCATGTCTTCCCTGGACCGGAAACAAGCAACCTAGGACCGGTTTCTGGCATTTCAGCCGTCATCAGCCAGGCTTGCTTGAATCCAGTGGCAAAGTGAGCAAGGGACCCACGTCTGGGCATACCCCCGCCAACAGGGCGACCAAGCGATACAAAAGGGGATGATGGACGGAACGTTTGAGCCAATCAAACATTCACCCCCAGTCAACTGATCTGGGTTTAATCCATCATCATTCTTTAGCTCACTCCACCACCCCAGTTCAGACATGGCCATATGCAAATCAGTCTGACCCTGTGCCTCATGGGAACAGTCCAGCCCGAACTGCCAAGCCATGTCTTCCCTGGACCGGAAACAAGCAACCTAGGACCGGTTTCTGGCATTTCAGCCGTCATCAGCCAGGCTTGCTTGAATCCAGTGGCAAAGTGAGCAAGGGACCCACGTCTGGGCATACCCCCGCCAACTTAGGGCGACCAAGCGATACAAAGGGGATGATGGACGAGACGTTTGAGCCAATCAAACATTCACCCCCAGTCAACTGATCTGGGTTTAATCCATCATCATTCTTTAGCTCACTCCACCACCCCAGTTCAGACATGGCCATATGCAAATCAGTCTGACCCTGTGCCTCATGGGAACAGTCCAGCCGAACTGCCAAGCCATGTCTTCCCTGGACCGGAAACAAGCAACCTAGGACCGGTTTCTGGCATTTCCAGCCGTCATCAGCCAGGCTTGCTTGAATCCAGTGGCAAAGTGAGCAAGGGACCCACGTCTGGGCATACCCCCGCCAACTTAGGGCGACCAAAGCGATACAAAGGGGATGATGGACGGAGCGTTTGAGCCAATCAAACATTCACCCCCAGTCAACTGATCTGGGTTTAATCCATCATCATTCTTTAGCTCACTCCACCACCCCAGTTCAGACATGGCCATATGCAAATCAGTCTGACCCTGTGCCTCATGGGAACAGTCCAGCCCGAACTGCCAAGCCATGTCTTCCCTGGACCGGAAACAAGCAACCTAGGACCGGTTTCTGGCATTTCAGCCGTCATCAGCCAGGCTTGCTTGAATCCAGTGGCAAAGTGAGCAAGGGACCCACGTCTGGGCATACCCCGCCAACTTAGGGCGACCAAAGCGATACAAAAGGGGATGATGGACGGAACGTTTGAGCCAATCAAACATTCACCCCAGTCAACTGATCTGGGTTTAATCCATCATCATTCTTTAGCTCACTCCACCACCCCAGTTCAGACATGGCCATATGCCAAATCAGTCTGACCCTGTGCCTCATGGGAACAGTCCAGCCCGAACTGCCAAGCCATGTCTTCCCTGGACCGGAAACAAGCAACCTAGGACCGGTTTCTGGCATTTCAGCCGTCATCAGCCAGGCTTGCTTGAATCCAGTGGCAAAGTGAGCAAGGGACCCACGTCTGGGCATACCCCCGCCAACTTAGGGCGACCAAAGCGATACAAAAGGGGATGATGGACGGAACGTTTGAGCCAATCAAACATTCACCCCCAGTCAACTGATCTGGGTTTAATCCATCATCATTCTTTAGCTCACTCCACCACCCCAGTTCAGACATGGCCATATGCAAATCAGTCTGACCCTGTGCCTCATGGGAACAGTCCAGCCCGAACTGCCAAGCCATGTCTTCCCTGGACCGGAAACAAGCAACCTAGGACCGGTTTCTGGCATTTCAGCCGTCATCAGCCAGGCTTGCTTGAATCCAGTGGCAAAGTGAGCAAGGGACCCACGTCTGGGCATACCCCCGCCAACTTAGGGCGACCAAGCGATACAAAGGGGATGATGGACGGGACGTTTGAGCCAATCAAACATTCACCCCCAGTCAACTGATCTGGGTTTAATCCATCATCATTCTTTAGCTCACTCCACCACCCCAGTTCAGACATGGCCATATGCAAATCAGTCTGACCCTGTGCCTCATGGGAACAGTCCAGCCCGAACTGCCAAGCCATGTCTTCCCTGGACCGGAAACAAGCAACCTAGGACCGGTTTCTGGCATTTCCAGCCGTCATCAGCCAGGCTTGCTTGAATCCAGTGGCAAAGTGAGCAAGGGACCCACGTCTGGGCATACCCCCGCCAACTTAGGGCGACCAAAGCGATACAAAGGGGATGATGGACGGAGCGTTTGAGCCAATCAAACATTCACCCCCAGTCAACTGATCTGGGTTTAATCCATCATCATTCTTTAGCTCACTCCACCACCCCAGTTCAGACATGGCCATATGCAAATCAGTCTGACCCTGTGCCTCATGGGAACAGTCCAGCCCGAACTGCCAAGCCATGTCTTCCCTGGACCGGAAACAAGCAACCTAGGACCGGTTTCTGGCATTTCAGCCGTCATCAGCCAGGCTTGCTTGAATCCAGTGGCAAAGTGAGCAAGGGACCGGCGTCTGGGCATACCCCCGCCAACTTAGGGCGACCAAAGCGATACAAAGGGGATGATGGACGGAGCGTTTGAGCCAATCAAACATTCACCCCCAGTCAACTGATCTGGGTTTAATCCATCATCATTCTTTAGCTCACTCCACCACCCCAGTTCAGACATGGCCATATGCAAATCAGTCTGACCCTGTGCCTCATGGGAACAGTCCAGCCCGAACTGCCAAGCCATGTCTTCCCTGGACCGGAAACAAGCAACCTAGGACCGGTTTCTGGCATTTCAGCCGTCATCAGCCAGGCTTGCTTGAATCCAGTGGCAAAGTGAGCAAGGGACCCACGTCTGGGCATGCCCCCGCCAGCTTAGGGCGACCAAAGCGATACAAAAGGGGATGATGGACGGAGACGTTTGAGCCAATCAAACATTCACCCCCAGTCAACTGATCTGGGTTTAATCCATCATCATTCTTTAGCTCACTCCACCACCCCAGTTCAGACATGGCCATATGCAAATCAGTCTGACCCTGTGCCTCATGGGAACAGTCCAGCCCGAACTGCCAAGCCATGTCTTCCCTGGACCGGAAACAAGCAACCTAGGACCGGTTTCTGGCATTTCAGCCGTCATCAGCCAGGCTTGCTTGAATCCAGTGGCAAAGTGAGCAAGGGACCCACGTCTGGGCATACCCCGCCAACTTAGGGCGACCAAGCGATACAAAGGGGATGATGGACGGAGCGTTTGAGCCAATCAAACATTCACCCCCAGTCAGCTGATCTGGGTTTAATCCATCATCATTCTTTAGCTCCACTCCACCACCCCAGTTCAGACATGGCCATATGCAAATCAGTCTGACCCTGTGCCTCATGGGAACAGTCCAGCCCGAACTGCCAAGCCATGTCTTCCCTGGACCGGAAACAAGCAACCTAGGACCGGTTTCTGGCATTTCCCAGCCGTCATCAGCCAGGCTTGCTTGAATCCAGTGGCAAAGTGAGCAAGGGACCCACGTCTGGGCATACCCCCGCCAACTTAGGGCGACCAAAGCGATACAAAAGGGGATGATGGGCCGGAACGTTTGAGCCAATCAAACATTCACCCCCAGTCAACTGATCTGGGTTTAATCCATCATCATTCTTTAGCTCACTCCACCACCCCAGTTCAGACATGGCCATGTGCACAAATCAGTCTGACCCTGTGCCTCATGGGAACAGTCAGCCGAACTGCCAAGCCATGTCTTCCCTGGACCCGGGAAACAAGCAACCTAGGACCGGTTTCTGGCATTTCAGCCGTCATCAGCCAGGCTTGCTTGAATCCAGTGGCAAAGTGAGCAAGGGACCCACGTCTGGGCATACCCCCGCCAACTTAGGGGGCGACCAAAGCGATACAAAAGGGGATGATGGACGGAGCGTTTGAGCCAATCAAACATTCACCCCCAGTCAACTGATCTGGGTTGTAATCCATCATCATTCTTTAGCTCACTCCACCACCCCGAGTTCAGACATGGCCATATGCAAATCAGTCTGACCCTGTGCCTCATGGGAACAGTCCAGCCCGAACTGCCAAGCCATGTCTTCCCTGGACCGGAAACAAGCAACCTAGGACCGGTTTCTGGCATTTCAGCCGTCATCAGCCAGGCTTGCTTGAATCCAGTGGCAAAGTGAGCAAGGGACCCACGTCTGGGCATACCCCCGCCAACTTAGGGCGACCAAAGCGATACAAAGGGGATGATGGGCCGAGACGTTTGAGCCAATCAAACATTCACCCCCAGTCAACTGATCTGGGTTTAATCCATCATCATTCTTTAGCTCACTCCACCACCCCAGTTCAGACATGGCCATATGCAAATCAGTCTGACCCTGTGCCTCATGGGAACAGTCCAGCCCCGAACTGCCAAGCCATGTCTTCCCTGGACCGGAAACAAGCAACCTAGGACCGGTTTCTGGCATTTCAGCCGTCATCAGCCAGGCTTGCTTGAATCCAGTGGCAAAGTGAGCAAGGGACCCACGTCTGGGCATACCCCCGCCAACCCAGAGGCGACCAAGCGATACAAAAGGGGATGATGGACAGGAACGTTTGAGCCAATCAAACATTCACCCCCAGTCAACTGATCTGGGTTTAGAATCCATCATCATTCTTTAGCTCACTCCACCACCCCAGTTCAGACATGGCCATATGCAAATCAGTCTGACCCTGTGCCTCATGGGAACAGTCAGCCCGAACTGCCAAGCCATGTCTTCCCTGGACCGGAGAACAAGCAACCTAGGACCGGTTTCTGGCATTTCCAGCCGTCATCAGCCAGGCTTGCTTGAATCCAGTGGCAAAGTGAGCAAGGGACCCACGTCTGGGCATACCCCGCCAACTTAGGGCGACCAAGCGATACAAAGGGGATGATGGACGGAACGTTTGAGCCAATCAAACATTCACCCCCAGTCAACTGATCTGGGTTTAATCCATCATCATTCTTTAGCTCACTCCACCACCCCAGTTCAGACATGACCATATGCAAATCAGTCTGACCCTGTGCCTCATGGGAACAGTCAGCCCGAACTGCCAAGCCATGTCTTCCCTGGACCGGAAACAAGCAACCTAGGACCGGTTTCTGGCATTTCAGCCGTCATCAGCCAGGCTTGCTTGAATCCAGTGGCAAAGTGAGCAAGGGACCCACGTCTGGGCATACCCCCGCCAACTTAGGGCGACCAAGCGATACCAAGGGGATGATGGACGGAGCGTTTGAGCCAATCAAACATTCACCCCCAGTCAACTGATCTGGGTTTAATCCATCATCATTCTTTAGCTCACTCCACCACCCCAGTTCAGACATGGCCATATGCAAATCAGTCTGACCCTGTGCCTCATGGGAACAGTCCCGCCGAACTGCCAAGCCATGTCTTCCCTGGACCCGGAAACAAGCAACCTAGGACCGGTTTCTGGCATTTCCAGCCGTCATCAGCCAGGCTTGCTTGGATCCAGTGGCAAAGTGAGCAAGGGACCCACGTCTGGGCATACCCCCGCCAACTTAGAGGCGACCAAAGCGATACAAAAGGGGATGATGGGCGAGACGTTTGGAGCCAATCAAACATTCACCCCCAGTCAACTGATCTGGGTTTAATCCATCATCATTCTTTAGCTCACTCCCACCACCCCAGTTCAGACATGGCCATATGCAAATCAGTCTGACCCTGTGCCTCATGGGAACAGTCCAGCCCGAACTGCCAAGCCATGTCTTCCCTGGACCGGGAAACAAGCAACCTAGGACCGGTTTCTGGCATTTCAGCCGTCATCAGCCAGGCTTGCTTGAATCCAGTGGCAAAGTGAGCAGGGACCCACGTCTGGGCATACCCCCCAGCTTAGGGCGACCAAGCGATACAAAAGGGGATGATGGACGGAGACGTTTGAGCCAATCAAACATTCACCCCCAGTCAACTGATCTGGGTTTAATCCATCATCATTCTTTAGCTCACTCCACCACCCCAGTTCAGACATGGCCATAGCCAAATCAGTCTGACCCTGTGCCTCATGGGAACAGTCCAGCCCCGGAGCTTGCCAAGCCATGGCATCTTCCCCTGGACCGGAAACAAGCAACCTAGGACCGGTTTC
>CAWUFW010016833.1:0-291137 GCA_963921515.1 Calotriton arnoldi
TAAAGAATGACGATGATGCAGACCAGCAAGGTCTGAGGAACTCACCCAGCAAGGCTAAGTGAGGGCAAGCCTGGAGCAACCAGGGAGCCCAAGAAGAAAAGGATTGGCCTTCGTGAAGGGCTACTAGCCAATGGGCTAGCAACTGCAAAGGAGCCTCAAGACGTTGCACGTGGAGCTGGCTCACAAGACACTCGTGGAGTGGAGGCCAGTGATCTCCGGAGCAGTTGGTGCTGGAGGCTAGTGCTACTCGGAGCCCAAAGCACGACTTCGTGGGAGACCCAGAAGAGGATGCACTAGCAAATGCGTGCGGTGTCCAGGGGTCACGGTTCCACGTTACCCACGACAGCTATGGGCCTCAGCTTTGCTGGGGACTCAGGGCAGCCTCGGGGAAGTTTGGAAATCTACCTCTGGTGATGCAAAGACTTCGGCGTCCAACGGGAGCTTAGGCGATGCAGACCGGACAATTGCTTCTTTGGTGCCTGCCAAGCAGGGGAGTCACTCCTTGACCCCAAGGGAGATTCTTCTGTCCTCTAGTCTTGAGTAGAGCGTCGAAGGTCCAGGATTCTGTTTCAGAGTTTCGTCCAGGGATAATCTAAAGTCCTAAGGACTGGGTTCCTATACTTATACTAAGTTTAGGGGATGGACTACTCTGTGGCCCCACCTATGGGTGGGTCAGGGCAGAGGGGTGGCTACACCCCTTTCCCTTTGTCCAGTTTGCGCCAAAGCAGGGGCTGCAAGCCCCTGATCCGGTTTGAACTGGGGTATGCACAAGGACACCAAGTGTGCCCCCAGTGCAGGACTTCAAAGCACCCGAAAGTGCTCCCGCCCAGCCCCAATACACACTATCCTGTCTGGGGAGGTGGTCACACCTCCCTGGGACAGGAAACCTATTGTCCAGGCCTCCCCTGCCGGAGTTTCATCCAGCAGCAGGAGGCCAGACTTGTGTCTGTGGCAGCAGCATCCATTTTGTGATGCCAGGGCTTTAGAAAGAAGTTACCGGCCAGGCCAGGGTTAACATGTCTCTCCTCTAGAAGGGTGGAATGCTACCCCCGCCACCAGAATTGGCGGGGGGTAGTATTCCAAGATGTTTGACACCAAACACGACATGTTTAGGTGCAGCCATTCCAAAGTTAGCATTTAACGCGAGGTTATAATGCGCTTAAGAGTATATGGTCAGGCTGCACTACAAACAGCATCAGAGAAGGGTCTCCGAACGCTGCAGAGGGGCCCTGCTCATGCAGGGGCACCCTCTCACATAGGAACCACGCACTCTGCCTTCAGGATTGATAAGGCCTGCCATAGGAGTGACTTATAGGTTTATATGTGTGTATGTATTTAGTGATATAGGTAACCTATATCACAGTAAAGGGTGCATGCACCACCTTACCCAGGCTGCAGTATCAGACCTGTGGTGTCAGTTTGGATGGCCTTCCAGGGGTGGCATAATACATGCTGCAGCCCCTGGTAGGCCTCTGAGGTACCTATGCCCTTGGTACATAGTATACCATATACTAGGGACTTATAAGGGCACTCCAGATTCCAATCAGTGATGTGCCTAAGGCACATGGAAACCATTTTAGAGAGGAAGCAGCTAGGCTGGGGTTCTGATTAGCAGGGCCCCAGCCAGACTAAGGTCGAAAAACAGTGAAGCATCAGCAAAAAGTGGGGGTACCCATGTGAAGCAGATCCTACTCTCCTACACAACCCCCCAAACGTAGGGACATTAAACTAACCTTGCCCAGTTAAGTCTTCATGTTCTAAGTGGAAGTACCTAGAGAGTCCATCTGCATTGGCATGGTTACTCCCAGGTCTATGTTCCACTGTGAAGTCCATCCCCTGTAGGGAAATGGACCACCTAAGCAGTTTGGGGTTTTCACCCTTCATTTGTTTTAGCCATAAGAGGGCTTATGGTCTGTTTGAACAAGGAAGTGAGTACCAAACAAGTATGGCCTCAACTTCTTCAGAGCCCAGACCACAGCAAAGGCCTCCCTCTCAATGGCTGACCAACGTTTCTCTCTAGGGGTCAGCCTTCTGCTAATGAAAGCTACTGGCTGATCCTGACCTTCTTCATTCAATTGTGACAGTACAGCCCCTACCCCCAATTCAGATGCATCAGTTTGAACAATGAACTTGTTGGAGTAATCAGGACTCTGTAGAATGGGAGCAGTGCACATGGCCTGCTTCAGGTCATCAAATGCCTTTTGACAGTTAACTGTCCACTGAACCTTTTGGGCATTTTCTTAGAAGTTAAGTCATTCAGGGGTGTCACTATTGATCCATACCCCTTGACAAATCTCCTATAGTACCCAGTCAGGCCTAAGAAGGCTCTCACCTGAGTCTGGGTAGTTGGAGCAGTCCAGTCCACGATAGTCTGGATCTTGCTCTGCAAAGGTTGAACCTGGCCTCCACCCACAAGGTGGCCCAGGTACACAACCTGACTCTGCCCTATCTGGCACTTAGTGGCCTTGATAGTCAGGCCTGCCTTTTGCAGGGCCTGTAAAACTTTCCTGAGGTGGACCAGGTGATCCTCCCAGGTGGAGCTAAAGACAGCAATATCATCTAGATATGCTGCACTATAGGCTTCCAGACCTGTGAGAACTGTATTCACCAACCTCTGGAAAGTGGCAGGTGCATTCTTCAGACCAAAGGGCATCACCACAAACTGATAATGCCCACTAGGGGTTGAGAATGCTGTTTTGGGCTTTGCAGTATCAGCTAGTCTGATCTGCCAGTAGCCAGCTGTCAAGTCAAATGTGCTGAGATATTTGGCTGAGGCCAAAGTATCTATGAGCTCATCTGCCCTTGGTATTGGATGGGCATCAGTCCTAGTGACTGCATTGAGACCCCTGTAGTCCACACAAAACCTCATCTCTCTTTTTCCACCACTGGTGTGAGGTTTTGGCACAAGGACCACTGGACTAGCCCAAGGGCTATCTGAGGGTTCAATAACTCCCAACACCAACATTTTCTGGACTTCAGTCCTGATACAGTCCCTGACATGGTCAGGTTGCCTATAAATCGTATTTTTAATAGGCAGACTGTCCCCAGTGTCCACTTCATGAGTGCACCAGGTGGTCTGACTGGGTGTCAGTGAAAACATGTGTCTAAACTGATTGAGCACCTGTCTACAATCAGTTTGTTGCTGGGTAGTGAGGCTGCCTGCCAAGGCTACACCATCTACTGACCCATCGTCAGTGTTCTGTGAGAGCAGGTCAGGGAGTGGGTCACTCTCTTCCTCCTGCCCTTCATCAGTAGCCATGGACAAGCCCATGTCTGCCCTGTCCACATATGGTTTTAACCTGTTGACATGGAGAACCCTGTGGGGACTCCTGGGTGTTCCTAGGTCTACTAAGTAGGTGACCTCACCCTTCTGCTCAACAATAGTGTGGGGTCCACTCCATTTGTCTTGGAGAGCTGCTGGGGCCACTGGCTCCAACACCCACACCTTCTGTCCTGGCTGGTAAACAGTCAGAACAGCCTTTTGGTCATGCCAGGCCTTTTGAAGTTCCTGGCTAGCCTCAAGGTTTTTGGTTGCCTTTTTCATATACTCAGCCATCCGGGTGCGGAGACCAAGTACATAGTCCACTATGTCTTGCTTTGGGGGCTTGAGAGGTAACTCCCATCCTTCCTTCACCAAGCACAGTGGACCCCTGACAGGGTGGCCAAACAGAAGTTCAAAAGGGCTGTAACCAACCCCTTCTGAGGCACCTCCCTATATGCAAATAAAAGGCAGGGCAAGAGTATGTCCCATCTTCGCCTAAGCTTTTCTGGGAGCCCTTTAATCATGCCCTTCAAGGTTTTGTTGAATCTCTCAACTAAACCATTGCATTGTGGGTGATAGGGTGTGGTGAACTTGTAAGTCACTCCACACTCCTTCCACATTGCTTTTAAGTATCCAGACATAAAGTTAGCACCCCTGTCTGATACTACCTCCTTAGGAAAGCCCACTCTTGAGAAAATTCCCAGGAGGGCCCTTGCCACCACAGGTGCTGTAGTGGTCCTCAGGGGAATAGCCTCTGGGTACCTGGTGGCATGATCCACTACCACCAGGATAAACCTGTGCCCAGATGCTGTTTGGGGATCCATGGGACCAACAATGTCAATCCCTACCCTTTCAAAGGGCACCCCCACCACAGGTAGTGGTATCAGGGGGCCTTTGTAGTGCCACCTGCCTTGCCACTGGCCTGGCAGGTTACACAGGAGCGACAAAACTCCTTGGTGTCTTCAGACATGTGGGGCCAGTGAAAGTGAGGGACAATTCTGTCCCAAGTCTTGTTCTGGCCCAGGTGACCTGCCAAGGGAATATCATGGGCTAGGGTCAATAGGAAGCCCCTGAACTTTAGAGGTATAACCAACCTCCTGGTAGCACCAGGCTTGGGGTCTCTACACTCTGAGTACAGGAGTCCATCATCCCAATACACTGTATGGGGACCACTAGCTTTCCCAGCAGCCTCAGCAGCAGCTTGCTGTCTGAGGGGTTCAAGGGAGGGGCAGCTCTGCTGCTCCTGGCTCAGATCTGCCCTGGAAGGTCCCCCTGTCCCCAAGAACTCAACCTGGTCAGGTTCAAGCTCCTCTGGGACAGTTCCTTCCTCAGGACTGAGATCATCCCCCTCAAGGGACTGATCTTCCTTCTGAGCCAAGGGGGAAGGCACTGCCTTTACCCTACTACTCCTCCTCTTGGAAGGCACTTGGTCCATTATTCCAGGATCAAAGGCCTGTTCAGTGCTAGACATTTTGGCTTGTGACCTGGTCACAGCAAACACATCTGCAGGGATCCCCAGCATTTCTGCATGGGTCCTGAGCTCCACTTCTCCCAAGCAGAAGTTTCTAAGTCATTGCCAAGCAAGCATTCGACTGGTAGGTTTGCACTCACCACAACCTTCTTAAGGCCAGTTACCCCTCCCCAGGAGAAGTTAACAACTGCCAGAGTATGGTCTGTTCTGACGTTGCTAGCATTGGTCACTTGGTACATCTCACCAAGTATAACTTGCCCAGGATTCACAAGGTCTTGTGTCACCATGGTGACACTTGCCCCTGTGTCCCTAAATGCCAAAGCCTCTCGTCCATTGATTAAAGGCTGTTGTCTGTACTTGCCCAGATTACTGGGACTCACAGAGGAGGTCACATCCATGCCTCCATCACAGACTAACACAGCCTGAGTGAGTTCTCTGACTAGGTCAGAGCCCAACTCAGTACCCAGGGTGAACCCTACTAAACCCTTGGCTGGAGCACTCCCACCAACTGTAACTGTACTAGGGGGAACAGGTGCCTTAGGGGCATTGGTGGGTGCTGGACTTGAGTCTTTGGACTTGGTGCAATCACTGGTCCAGTGGGTCTTTTGCTTACAGACCTTGCACCATGGTTTTCTTTGGCCTTTCCCTTTTGTAGACTGTGAATCCCCACCTGAAGAAGATTTTTGGGGGCCTTGTGAAGACTTTTGATCTTTACCCTTCTCCCCACCCTTTTCAGAGTTCTTAGCATCTTGCTTCTTAGGGTCACCACCTTGGTTCTGTACCTTCTGCCTCACCCTGGTTCTGACCCATTTGTCGGCCTTCTTTCCCAATTCTTGGGGAGAGGTCAGATCAGAGTCCACCAGGTACTGATGCAACAGCTGATTTTGACAGTTATTAAGAATCTGCTCCCTCATTATCAGATTGTACAATCCTGAGAAGTCACACACCTTACTGCCCATCAACCAGCCTTCCAGAGCCTTAGCAGAACAATCCACATAGTCTACCCAGTCTTGAGTCTGTGCTTTTTGGGTATCTCTGAACTTCAACCTGTATTGTTCAGTTGTTAGGCCAAACCCATCAATAAGAGCACTCTTCAAGATCTTGTAATTATCAGCATCCTCCTCTCTTACAGTGAGGAGCTTGTCTCTACCTTTGTCTGCAAAGGAGAGCCACAAGATTGCTGCCCACTGCTCTTGAGGGACCTTCTGTACTTTACAGGCCCTCTCTAGAGCAGTTATCCATTTGTGGATGTCATCCCCACTCTGGTAGGGAGGGACAATCTTGCTCAGGTTCCTATGGTCATAGGACCTTTCCCTATCTCTAGGGACATGGCTGCCACCATGGGACTCTAGTCCCAACTTTCTTCTCTCTTTGTAGAGATCTAGGGACTCCCTGTCTATAGCCAGTTGCTGTTTTCTGAGTTCAAGTTGAGCTTCCTCATATTGAACCAGCCTCTTTCTTCTCTCATGAGAGGATTCCCTCCTATGAGAGGAGACAGAGAGTCCCTATGGAGGTGCCAGAGTGGTTAGACTCCTGAGAAGGAGACCTAAACCTTCTGGGCACACTCATAATCCTTCCTGGGGGACAAAGTGGGGATCATTCTGATCTTCCTCTTCATCGTCCACAGGAGGGATTGGGTTATCCAGGTCAGGGTCATTGTCACCCTCCTGGTCAGTTCCAGAGGGGGGGCTGGGGGTACTGCTACCCCTAGCCCCATCCTCATCTTCTGCCCCACCCTCTGCTCCTACCCCTTCAGTCCCTAAGGGCCTGCGGAGATCATAAGCCTCCAACATCTCTCTAAGATGTTGGGTGGTGGGACTTTGTCCTGTCTTCAATTTCCTCAAGTTACATAATGCTCTCAATTCCAAGAATGGGAGTGTATCATACTTGGAGGGGAGAAGCCCATGGGCTTCTGGCAAGGACTCACTGGGTCCTGGCTTTGAAGACATCACTAGTGAGGTGTGGTGTATGCACTACCTACTCTAGTGTGGCCTACTAAACTCTCTTGAGTTGTAGAAAGGGTGTGCTATCCCTTAACACACAACTCTAAGTTCAGTAGAACTTACTGTATTCTAAGCTTAAATTATATGTACCTTAGGTACCTTTAGTGGTTTTCAGTTGATCAATTCAATTGAGATTATCTGGTAAAACAATAGCAAGCTGGAATCCCACACGCTGCACACCAATGTGAGAAGTTGGCCTGGCATATGCTGTCCACTAATTATAGTGGGCACCTTGCACCAGTCCAAACAACCCCTTATTGGAGATAGGTTAAAGACTACCTTATTGAAAGCTATCCTATTGGTAGCTATGGAGAGCAGCCTTCAGGCTAAGTCTTGAAGGAATGTAAAGCAGCTTGTTTTACGAGTCTATAATCTCTTGAGTGACCAAATGAAAGAGCACCACACCAGGTATATATTCAAAATATATGTATTTATTGCTAAACACACCCCTCTAGTCTCTTTATGAGGCTAGAGTTCAAAGTACACAAGTTATAAGTTATTTAAACACAGTAATAGCACAAATACACGTTTGGGCCCTAGGGGCGTACCAAACCATATACCAATAAAGTGGTATAAGAACCACGACCGAACTAGACACTAGGCCTAGAGCCTCTAGAAGTGCTTGGACCACAAGTAACCACCCAAGGTAGTGACACAGGGGACCCACGGGGGACGCGTGCAGTGTAAATACACAACCGCGATACGCCTTTAACTTCTATGGAGAAAGTCGCGATCAGGAAATTAAAGAAAAGGGACACTTAAAGGAGGACTTGGAGCAAACCCTTTGAGAACTAGGTCGTTCTAGAGTCTCTACCCACGGGAGCACCGGAGTACTCGTGTTACCTCACCCAGGGAAGCCGGTGCATAGGTGCCTTTCGGGGTCGGGTTTCGTCGTCGATTTGAATGGCGATCTGCTGCAAAGTGCTGCTGACGACCAAGTGGAAAGTGTCCGGGTGGATCCAAGAGTGGATCGGAGATCTGAAGAACCTGAAAGCAGAGGGGACAGAGTCTGGGTCACTAGCCAGTGACCAGGAAGGCGATGAGCAGATGCCCACCGATGTCGAGTGCTTCAGGTAGGTTGACGGTCGTCTTGACTCTTCAGCCACGAGGTCCAGGAGGCGTTGTCGGTGACTAGGAGCAGGATTCGGGCTGGTACACGATGTCTGTCGAGTGCTGAGGTGTCGGCGACCGGATTGGACCCAACAAGCCTTGGCAACAGCAAGTCTTGATGAAAGTAAAGAATGACGATGATGCAGACCAGCAAGGTCTGAGAAACTCACCCAGCAAGGGTAAGTGAGGGAAAGCCTGGAGCAACCAGGGAGCCCAAGAAGAAAAGGATTGGCCTTTGTGAAGGGCTACTAGCCAACGGGCTAGCGACTGCAAAGGAGCCTCGAGACATCGCACGTGGAGCTGGCTCACAGGATACTCGTGGAGTGAAGGCCAGTGATCTTCGGTGCAGTTTGTGCTGGAGGCTAGGGCTACAAGGAGCCCAAAGCACAACTTCGTGGGAGACCCAGAAGAGGATACACTAGCAAATGCATGCGGTGTCCATGGGTCACGGTTCCACGTTACCCACGACAGCTACGAGCCTCAGCTTTGCTGGGGACTCAGGGCAGCCTCGGGGAAGTTTGGAAATCTACCTCTGGTGATGCAAAGACTTCGGCGTCCGACGGGAGCTTAGGCGATGCAGACCGGACAATTGCTTCTTTGGTGCCTGCCAAGCAGGGGAGTCACTCCTTGACCCCAAGGGAGATTCTTCTGTCCTCTAGTCTTGAGTAGAGCATCGAAGGTCCAGGATTCTGTTTCAGAGTTTCGTCCAGGGATAATCTAAAGTCCTAAGGACTGGGTTCCTATACTTATACTAAGTTTAGGGGTTGGACTACTCTGTGGCCCCACCTATGGGTGGGTCAGGGCAGAGGGGTGGCTACACCTCTTTCCCTTTGTCCAGTTCGCAGCCAAATCAGGGGCTGCAAGCCCCTGATCCGGTTTGAACTGGGGTATGCACAAGGACACCAAGTGTGCCCCCAGTGCAGGACTTCAAAGCACCCGAAAGTGCTCCCGCCCAGCCCCAATATACACTATCCTGTCTGGGGAGGTGGTCACACCTCCCTGGGACAGGAAACCTATTGTCCAGGCCTCCCCTGCCGGAGTTTCGTCCAGCAGCAGGAGGCCAGACTTGTGTCTGTGGCAGCAGCATCCATTTTGTGATGCCAGGACTTTAGAAAGAAGTTACCGGCCAGGCCAGGGTTAACATGTCTCTCCCTCTAGAAGGGTGGAATGCTACCCCCACCGCCAGAATTGGCGGGGGTAGTATTCCAAGATGTTTGACACCAAACACGACATGTTTAGGTGCAGCCATTCCAAAGTTAGCATTTAACGCGAGGTTATAATGCGCTTAAGAGTATATGGTCAGGCTGCACTACAAACAGCATCAGAGAAGGGTCTCCGAATGCTGCAGAGGGGCCCTGCTCATGCAGGGGCACCCTCTCACATAGGAACCATGCACTCTGCCTTCAGGATTGATAAGGCCTGCCATAGGAGTGACTTATAGGTTTATATGTGTGTATGTATTTAGTGATATAGGTAACCTATATCACAGTAAGAGGTGCATGCACCACCTTACCCAGGCTGCAGTAGCAGACCTGTGGTGTCAGTTTGGATGGCCTTCCAGGGGTGGCATAATACATGCTGCAGCCCCTGGTAGGCCTCTGAGGTACCTATGCCCTTGGTACATAGTATACCATATACTAGGGACTTATAAGGGCACTCCAGATTCCAATCAGTGATGTGCCTAAGGCACATGGAAACCATTTTAGAGAGGAAGCAGCTAGGCTGGGGTTCTGATTAGCAGGGCCCCAGCCAGACTAAGGTCGAAAAACAGTGAAGCATCAGCAAAAAGTGGGGGTACCCATGTGAAGCAGATCCTACTCTCCTACACTCGTGTAAAGGGAAGTTACATCGAGTGTGATCAGAAGAAATGTCTCTTTCCATGCCAAGTTCTCAATCTTGCTCAGGAAATCTCTCGTATCCTGTATATATGCAGGAAGTTTTTAACAAACTCCTGCAGGAAATGGTCTATGTATCTGGAGGTGGGTTCAAATAGGCTCCCAATTGCAGAATTATGGGCCTGCCAGGTGTACCTCTTTATTCTTATGCACCTTGGGAATAAGGTACAATATTGGTGTAACTGGGTAGTCAACTTTTAAGTATAAATACTCCCCCTGAGATAGCATTCCTAACCCTCTCCAACGTGTAAGGTCTTTATGAAATTTATTTCTCACCTCTACAAGGTTACTTAGTGGTACCTTTTGGTATCATCTGCTATCCCTCAATTGGGACTTGGCTTCTTCATTGTACATTCTAAGTGGCCAAAGGACCACATTCCCTCCTTTATCCGCCTGCCAGATAACTATGTCTTTCCTGTTTTTGATTTTGTTCATGACCATTGTATATTTTTTGTCATTGGGGTTACTGCCTCTCATAAATCCCTGGCTGGATGTTAGGGATAATTCTTTCAGATCTTTTCTAACTGACTCTGAGAATATGTCAATTGAATCTTTCGGGACATTCGGAATGAAGACTGATTTCGGTCTGAATGTGGTTTTGACACTATCAAAGCTGTCTAACCCTAGGACACCAGCTGTTTCTTTTATAGTGCCGGGGGGGGGGTAAGCCCTCGCATTCTCTTTCAAGTTCATTCAATTCATGCAGAATATTAAGATCACCAACTTCTAGATTCAATACATCCTCTGGATTTCCTTGCATGGTACCATATTGTTCTTTAAAAAAGAAAAATGTCTTAATTTTAATTTTCTCACAAACTTGAAAAAGTAAATGCGGGTTTGGCTGTAATTAAAGTTCATCCTTACACAGTATGATAAGCCTAATGAGAGTATGTTGGTCTCTTCTTCTGTAAGATTTAAATCCGTCAAATTGATTACTGTGGCCGGATCACCTACTACTTCCGTTGGTGGGGTTCCTTGACTTTGGCACCTGATCGCAGTTCCATTACCTACCCGTCGGGCTTTGCGCTTCCTTGGTAGTTTTTTCTTTTTTGGCACTGCGGTTTCTGTCATTTGAGATGTCATGAGTGATGTCATCAGTGATGTCACTGACCATGTCATGAGTGATGTAATATGTGACGTCATCAGCAGTGCATTGCGGGGGTGCGAGTTGTAGTTAGCTGAACTAACTATAACGGCTGAATTTCTCTGGTTTTGTACGAGTGAAATGTCCAACTAACTATAACGTCCCTGAAACCTGTGGTTTTTTCAGTGAATTTCTAAGGTTTTTTAAATTCTAATTTCTAACTATAACATCCCTGAAACCTATGGTTTTTTAGTGAACTTCTAAGGTTTTTAAAAATTTTATTCCTAACTATAACGTCCATGAAACCTATGGCTTTTTCAGTGAATTTCTAAGGTTTTTTAAATGCTCATTTCTAACTATAACGTCCCTAAAACCTATGTTTTTTTCTGTGAATTTCTAAGGTTTTTTAAATGCTAATTTCTAACTATAACATAGTAGTCACGTTTGCAGAGTGGTGCAGAAAGGGGCCTGGGCCTCCGACCAGCGCTCAGGAATTCCGCTGCGTAGGACTTACAGGAGGTACCAGGAGGGCTACTTGGCCGCCAAAGTCCCTCAGAAGTAAAGTGGACTTCATCCCCCAACCAGTACTGTGCTGACATGCAGCTCCCCTTGTCCAAAAGCAATCTGCTTTGCTTCATGGAAGCGAGAGCAGGTTTCCTGCTCTCGCTTCCATGAAGCAAAGCAGCGTTTGTAATGACAGGGCGGGAGCCGTGCTGAGATAAAAGAAGACAAGGGCGTTGCACCCAACTCAGAGAGTGCACCACCAGGGCACCAACGATCCATTGCAGGGTTTACAACCTAGTTCCAGTCCCCACCTAGCACAATCCCCAAAGCTTCGTACTTTGTTCCATGAATATGGGACCTAAGGGGGGAGGGGCATACACACATATAAATGTGATGAGTTCCCAATACAGTGCTCCAGTAATTTCAAGGTACAGGCCCTGGCGGTCCAACCATGTTGTAGTATGAGACAGTATTTTTAATCAGAATTCCGGTACCCCTAGACCCCTCATGAACCCAGAGTGGAAAACCTGAGAATAACCAAACCGAGCCAGGCATGGGACCTTGTTGCCTAGTAGGTGTGTGTCTTGGAGGAGAAGGACATCCGCATCCACCCGTTTGGCCTGTTGCAGTACCGCCCCGCTCTTAACCTTGTTGAGCAGGCCATTTTCGTTCCATGATACTATCCGCAGATGGTCCATATGAGCTTTGGGTGAAGAGTCACTCATACAGAAAGAGAATGTGAGCATCAACAGCTCTGGTATGTGAGTAGTCGGGTGTGCGGCAGACACTGAACACATTAAATAAACCAAAATATTCAGAATTCCTCAAAAAGGAAACCCTATCTTTCAGGAATAGGAAATTCCCCCCCTCCTATAGTTTGAAAACCGGAAGTATATGTCGCGTGGCAGACCACTCCTGTGTCCCAACGGGGAGCACAGTCAGGCCTGACCCAAGGATTCCACATACCCAACCAAGAAAATGAAAAGAAACAGTGGGGGAACGTAGGCAACCACTCCCATGCTCTACTGCCACATATAGAGCAAAATTAGATCGGAATGCAAAGAAAACACCCCCAGGATTAAGAGATCTCAACAATGATAGTTGGAAGGTACTGTGGGCAGGGCCTGGGAGTCCGGCGCTCCCCCTCCAACCGCCAGAGAGTCTCCTGTCCGCTGGCGATTCCTCCATGAGGAATGTGATCTATTGCGACGCTTCACCCGGGTCTTCGCTGGTCAGTTACGCCTGTCTCCCCTGAGAGAAATCTAAGTCTATTGGTAGGGGAGTGTGAGGTTTCACACTCACCCTCTCATCTGTCCACTAGAAGACCCCTTCTGGTGTTTTGAAGAAGAAGATTTGGGATTGATACAGGACTTTGATCTTAGCCGGGTACAGGAGCATATACCGAATGTTGAGGTCCATGAGACCTTGTTTTAATGCCTTAAAAGACTGATGCTGCTGGACAAGTCTGGTATAGTCTGATGGGTAGTGAATAATGTACTTTTTTGTCCTGGAGCCCAGCAAACTTGAGTATACCCTCCCTGTCCATATATAATAAAGGAGCTTTGCAGGAGGGGGATGCCGCACCAAAGTCCTGTGGGCCCACTCAACCATGAAGCAGGAGGATAGACCCTCCGGGGACATTAATGTGCAAAGCCAATGACCAGGTAATGTTCCATCGAGGGGCTCTCACACCACTCTGGAAATCACAAAAAACGCAGGTTGTTGCGGCAGACCCTACCTTCAGCGTCTTCAACCCTTGCCGCTAACTCCCTAGTGACTGCTTTGAGCTTTGTCATGGTTTGCTTCTGCACATTAATTGTGTCTTCGACCCCAGAGACCCTACTCTATGCCTCAGTGATCCTCTCAATGGCATTCCGCATGTCTTGACGGAGGAGGTTTACTTCGGTGACCACTGCACCGATCTTGGTGTCGAGCATGTCCCAAGATTGCGTGATGGCTGCCAGGAGGGCAGCGTTGTCAGGGACCGAGTCGGCAGGGCCGGTTGCCCCCAGGAGCACAGGGGACCCCTCAGGTTGGATGTGTTTATCCATAGTGTTCTGTTTGGCCCCGGATGAAACCTTGACCTTGACCATGTTGGGGGTGACGGATCTGGATGTAACACAATTCCACTGAAGATGTCCTAGGCTCCACAGTTGACCCCCCTTCCCCCTTGGCAGTGCTGTGTGGGAGGTGGCATGAGCAGTCAAGAGGTCCAAGGAAGGTGCCAAGGATGTGTCTACATCTGCAGCCCAGGAGATGAGTCAATGTAAGCAGGGTCTGAGATTGGGAAGTACACTGCTGCATACTGCATCAAACCTGGTTCAGCAGTCTCCGCAGCAGTAGTATCAACCCCCTGTGTAGCTCCCTTATGGGGGAGATGCACACCTGATGTCCAGGTGCACTAAATTATTGTGTCCACAAAAGAGGGCAACAGATACAGCACTGCCAAGGGGAATAGAAACGGCCCCAGTAACCAAACTCCACAGAATCGGCAAGCAGGGCCTCGATCCCCAGGTCTCCAAACCAAGTGGGGCCACTAGCAGTCTATATTCTCATCCAGGCAGTCTCAGGGTCCCCAGGAAGTCTTCTGCCCCAACGGCAATTGAGTGGCTGGCGGGGCAAGCCACTACACCCCAGGCCACAGAGGCTCCGTGTCAGAAAAACCATGCTGTATCTTCAAGGCATCCAGTCTGAGATAAACAGGGTCGGGGACCACTCGTACACCAGCCGGGACCCCCTTACCTCCTCAAGGAGCACAGCCTCCACCACTGCAAACACCTGCTCCTCCATGCCCCCACTGACAGGATCAGAGCAGCAGGGCAGCCACC
The DNA here is from genome assembly GCA_963921515.1 of Calotriton arnoldi. Taxonomy (NCBI): domain Eukaryota; kingdom Metazoa; phylum Chordata; class Amphibia; order Caudata; family Salamandridae; genus Calotriton; species Calotriton arnoldi. The sequence goes on from CAWUFW010016833.1 coordinate 14,158, forward strand.
CCGCTATCAAGGTGACGGGGCTCCGCCAGCTTTCGTGACCCCGCCCAGCACCCATCAGGCCGCAGCATCCCGGAGCACAGTCCTCTAGGCTGCCCAGGACCAGACACTCCAGCAGCTGAGGGCCTGGATCAGGGAGGCTGCCTGCACCCCTGCCGAGGCACAAGCCAATCAGGGGGAGTCCCCCAGGGCCTGCTGCCCACTTACGGGCAATCCTGTGCACCGCGGGCGGCCCGGCGAGCACAGCTGAGATGGAGCAGCAGCCACAATCCTCCACAGATCAGGGAAGGTACCACCGATGGCTCAGCCCCTGCTGGAGGCCCGCCCACAGGATGTAGGCAGGCCCCAGCCACCGCCGGGAGATGCTGGGACCACCCCCAGCTGGGGGTGAGTGTTTGATTGGCTCAAACGTTCCGTCCATCATCCCCTTTGGTATCGCTTTGTTCGCCTTAAGTTGGCAGGGTATGCCCAGACGTGGGTCCCTTGCTCACTTTGCCACTGGATTCAAGATAGCCTGGCTGATGAGGGTTTTAAACCCGAAACCGGTCCCAGGATGCTTGTTTCCGGTCCAGGGAAGACATGGCTTGGCAGTTCGGGCTGGACTGTTCCCATGAGGCACAGGGTCAGACTGATTTGCATATGGCCATGTCTGAACTGGGGTGGTGGAGTGAGCTAAAGAATGATGATGGATTAAACCCAGATCATTTGACTGGGGGTGAGTGTTTGATTGGCTCAAACGTTCCGTCCATCATCCCCTTTGGTATCGGGACCACCCCCGGCAGCGCCAAGCTAAGCGAGAGTGGAAGGGCAATGAGGTCAGGGATAGTCAGGCCAGGTAGACCCCCACGACGACCACAAAAGGGCTTCAAGCAAGGCAGATGGCATTGGATTATGGGTGGCCATACAGAGCCATTTATTTTGCGCCCGCCATGTTTGGCGGCAGGCCACGCCCCCCCACAAGCATATTTCTAACAGATCTTCCCTGCCTCTCTATTTAAATAGGTAATTCCTTCACCATGCATCCATAATGCATGGTGAAGGAATTTCAGAGCATTGATCACACCATCAAACTGCCAACAAATCTATATTATTAAATATATATTTTGTTATCATTCACCCAAAATCATCTTCCTGTAAGCAGTTTATCTCTACAGTGTCAAACCACCTACAGATCGTGCCCATATAAATACAGTATCATTTAGTCTCCTTTTCAAATAACAAAATACATACACAAACCAAAGCCCTTTCTCATTACATTCAGCTCCAAACAGGTCCGTACATACAAAGTAAATTCTATGGTACTTATTTACAAGCCCCTTGCGCTGCGTCACTTTTTGTGATGCACCGTCGGAGCATTTTGCTGCCCCATATTTACAAGGACACAAAAAGCCACCCTGCTTGGCTTTTCCTGTCCTTGTAAATGCTGCCCTTTTATACGTAGCACTTTGCGTCAAAGGGGCATTCCATGGTTGTTGCTGTGGGTGTTCCCACGCAACACCCATGGACCCTGACAAATTTCCAGATTTACGAGGAATCGTAAACCTGGAATTGTGTCTGAATGCTACGCCTCCCCAGGGGAGTCTTAGGGAGGGGCAACTAGGAGAAATGTATTCATTCTCCTCGTTTTTTTCTCCTCTTTCTAAGCGTGCTGAATTCTGCAGCACACATAGAATGAGGAATTCACCTCTTGTGATTGTTTATGTGCAGGAAAGTGTCCCTTCCTGCACATAAACAATTATTGAAAATAATGCTGTTTTTCAACTTCTATGTGTGCTGCAAGAAGTTTAAAATGGCATTTAAAGATTGTTTATGTGCAGAAAAGGACACCTTCCTGCACATAAACAATCTTCCCCGTGACGCAGGCATCCTTACACCATGGTTCAAGGGTGCCTGCATCGGCGCATGGCAGCTAATTGTGCGCCAGCGCAGGGGTGAGCAAAGGGATCCGTCATATCTTGTAGATATGACGCATACCTGAGCTTCGAAATTAACACAGCGTGGCAAAGCCAAATGGCTTGCGGCGCCGCGCTACGTTCATTCTTTGTAAATTAGGCCCTATATATTTATCTTGTGAGCGCCAGCAACAAAAGAAGTAGGAGAGCTGCGTGTTCCTGAGTTTTGTATCTTACTAGAATTTTAAGAAAGTTCTAAATTCTTTTCTTTGTTGCTGATGTGAGCGCAGCAATAAAAGAATAATGCATGATGTTAGTCTCCATGGTTTGCCATAAAAGTAGCAAACAATACCTCCTTCTTAGCAGAAGCATGAGAATATTTCTACATAAAGAATGTCCCAACTACAGTGATTGTATTTGATAAGGAGGAAGCATTTGAACTTATGAGCAGGAAATGTTTCTTTAAGATTTTGACGTTCTATAATTTTATCTCCTAAATCATGAGGATAATTGTGTCTTTTCCTTTATACACAAAACCTCCTCTGCTCAAATATTGATAACTACATCAATGTGGGATTGGTCAATGCAAAAAGAGGCACCAAACTAGGTTGTCCTTTATCCTCAAAACTTGTTGCTTTATTTATACAGGGCCAGTTGTACGACCGGGGTATTTAGCAACTCGCAAATTGCGCTCAATTGCGAGTCGCAATTTACGAGTCGCTAAATGCCATGTACAACAGTGTCAGAGACACTGTTTGCGATTCCCAATGGGGTCCAAATTGCATGCCTCATCAATATTCATGAGGCACTCGCAATTTGCAACCCCATTAGGAATGGCTGGCCCTCCCAGGTATGGTAGCCTGCTGGGCTCAGCAGACCTCCATGTCTGGGACTGCTTTTCAATAAAGCAGGTTTTTAAAAAAAAAATGCAGCCCGTTTTCCTTAAAGGAAAATGGGATGCCTTTAAAAAACAAAAAATGAAACGTTTTTGTTTCATTTTTTAAGGGCAGGTAGTGGTCCCTGGGACCACTGCTTGCCCCTAAAAAATATTTTCCCCAGCATTTGCAAAGTTTGCGAGTGCATTTGGGAGTGCATTACCAAACTCTTGAAGAGGGCGGTAAATTGCGAGTGTTTTGCGACCGCAATTGCGGTTGCAAAACATTCTTACATAGGGTAGCGAGTCGCAATTAGGAAGGGATGCACTTGGAACACCCCTTCCTCATTGCGAGTCGCAAATCCTATTTAGCGAGTCGCAAATAAATTGTGACTCGGTAAATAGGGTTTGTACATGGCCCTATTAGTTTTCGCATGCGCAAACGGGTCGCTAACCCGTTTGCGCAAGCAAAAATGGGTCGTACATCTGGCCCTAAATCCTTGGCAGCATTTATTCAATCATTGGTAGAAATATCACCACTTTTGGCGGACACCTCAGTGATGAAGCTTTATGCAGATGTCATTGCCTTATACTTAAAAGGCTGATTTAAAAACATTTACTTCCACGATGGAAGCAATTATGTATTATTTCAGTTTCCATAGGCTATTGAATAAGCAATTCTAAAACAGGAGATCATACTTTTTAATACTTCTAAAGACATGTTACCATCAGGGTTGGGTTTCTACTATAATGCCCAAAATAAACAATATTTAGGAGCTGAATATTCTGAAGATCCAAATGCCTATTTAAGCTAAATTATGCTCCTACTCACAGAATGAAGTAATTTGTCATCTGCTGTCACTACCACTTTATGCAAAAATAAATGCAAAAAGAACAAATGCAAAAAGACTAGAGGTGAGTCTCTGAAAAGTTTCAGAGCTCCATCCATCATCTCCTTGTGTTTGCTTTGTTCACCCTAAGTTGGCAGGGTATGCCCAGACGGGGGTCCCTTGCTCACTTTGCCATTGGATTAAAGCTAGCCTGGCTGATGAGGGGTGATACCCCGAAACCGGTCCAGGATGATTGTTTCAGGTCCAGGGAAGACCTGCCTTGGCATTTCGGCTGGACTGTTCCCATGAGGGACAGGATCAAGGCTGATTTTCATATGGCTGGGTCTGAACTGGGGTGGCGAAGTGAGCTAAAGAACGATGATGGATTCAGCCCAGATCTGTGACTGGGTGTGTGTCTGAAAGGTTTCAGCGCTCGGTCCATCATCTCCTTGTGTTTGCTTTGTGACTCCCACTTTAGTCAACCGATGGAAAGTTGTTGGTGTTACCAAAATTGGATATCTTTTTCCCAGTCCAGTATTCAAAGATTCCACAAAAGTTCTTGTTCTGTTACTTGGGAAAAATGGTGCTGGTTGGCTTCACCTAACATATTGGCACTTGTGACATGCGTTTGGGCTCCGTCAGGTGATGATAGATCCACTGTCATGTGCAATTTTCCTCTCTTTGTACCCAGTAATACAAGAGGCAGTGGAGGAACTGGCGTGTGATGCGCCAACACACTGAAGCATTTGGTTAAAACAAGTACAGCTAACCACCCGCCTTTCGCAGCACAGACATAAGAAACATGCATCTACCAGGCATAGGCCTGACACTTCCAGGGAGTGATTAAACAGATTACATGCTAGCTCTAGTAGCCCTCTGGAGCACATGTGATGTTATTGTTGCCTTGTGGAGCACTAGCCCCACCAAGGATTCCTCCTGGGTCCCCTGAACCATCTCAGCTTAAGTGTCTGACTCATTAAGACAACAAAATAATTCTCATTAAGCTCACCCAACAATATCAGAAATTCTTGCCATACCGATCTACAAGGTTCAACCTTTAATGACCAAACAGGCAGATTTACAGCATAAATTTGCAGGTCAATTAGACCTCGGTGTGCAGAGACCCCAAGCCAGCCCACCAGGATAGTGGTATCCCCTCACTCTGCACCTCTTGCTGAGGACCTCCAGCCATATTTAGACATCCCCGCATTCCTGGAGGGAAACTCTGTAATTAAAGGGCATTGCATGTGTTGCACTTTCTGTACTCTTAAATGGTCAGGAGCCTGCCCAACATCCTCTTTTGCTCTGAAGAAACAAACCCCCAAAACAGGGTTTGTTGTTGCAAAGCAAACAACAAATTTTCCTGACACGGAGAGAGGTTTTTCCTGTACAGTTACAACATTTCAACATTTGCCTTCCCAAAACCACCGTGTTTTGCATGGGGATTCAGAGAAGGCAATAACAGTGAGGAACGTCCGTCCTAAATTGTGCTGGGCAACTGTCTCTGTGATCCAACGGTGGTGCTTCCACTCTGTCAAACTCTAAATATGCCCCTTTAGATAAATGAAATATATACAGTGTTAACAGGGAAATAATGTTCTGCGTGCTCCAGAATAGTTATTTATATAGCACTTACTACCCTGATGAGGCATTGAAAGGGTATACAATTCTGAACAATAGCATTTTTTAGCAACCCAAACTTTTTCTGAAATAGCTGGTCTAACAATTGAACGCCGTCTTAATACATTCTTAATGAGCTTGGCATGATGACAGCATCCATAGGTTAACTCTGAATTTGAAAACAAGATATTTTGCGTTCGATTAACAGAGATGATATTCCGCACATATATAAGCTTTTCTGCAAAAGTTCAATTACATATCAACTGTTCTTATCTTTTGAATTGGCATGGATTATTATCCCAATCAGTCGGAGAACTGATGTAAGCTGGTGCACATGTCTCTTCTTTGGCAGGCCTGGTTCTAAGATTGAGGCATTGAGGATGGACTGGTGAGATGTGAGCCCAACACCCAATTTGCAGTGAGCGTGAGATTAACAGAAAACAGCTAACACAGAAAAAAAGTCATGCGAAACAATAAAGTGCAGAAGGACAATCAGGTGGGTACCAATTTTATTAGATTTAACATTTTGGAATTGTGGCGGAAAACCATCACCAGGGCAAAATGAATTGTAGTGGTACCAAACAGCCCTCTGACGTCATGCCTAATCTCTCGTTTCCTGCCTTCCCAAAAAGAGTGTCCAATGCAGTGCATTAGCTGCAGCACACATTAATTTATTATTTTTTTAAATCATTTATAGGGCTGCTAACACATAGAATGTGGGTTCCTTCTTACTGCCCTCTGCAATGGAAGTTGGTAGGTGCCTGAGAAATAAAAGAAGTTTGAATCAGCTATAATTTCTCAGTAGAATCCTGAGTCAGCGGATAGAATTAATTATGGAGTTATAACAAATTTTAAGTCAAGCTGATATAAATCAGCCTCAGAAACATAGTATAAAAATACAGAATCACTAATGGATATCCAAAACGTTGGACAAAATTGATCCTCAATAACAGAAAGCAAATGAGGACTCCATAGCCGCAATACAAAGAATGAGAACAAATGATGAGTAGATTGAAAGTTTCGATCCTCCTGCCTATACATGAGGTTGTTTAAAAACTCTATTAAGCCATATTCTAAACTAGGGATCAGTGAAATCCTATTTAAGTCAGGGAAACAAGTAAAGTGTCAGCATAGCAGAACCTCTGTAGATGTTCTGTAAAGGGAATAATATTACATAGCATGAAGCCACACAACAGAGATGTCGCAAAGAGGTCTGTACCTCCTAAAGTCTAAAGGGAATCTGAATAAAGCTGAAGCGTGTTCATCAATTATACCCACAAAAGAACCTTTGAGATTCTCATGTCATATGTCTCATTATTTTCCATCTTCAAACAATAAAACTTGGCAACTACACTCGAGATTTCTTTCCTTTGGTCCACACTTTAGAACGTCCTTGGATTCCTCCCGACTCCCAATTCCATACAAACAGCAGTCCTCCCTTCGTTTGTTAAAACTTCTCATCCTTGCCAAAAGTACTCCTTTCAATCCTCACTATATCTTTCACCCCATGTGCCTTGTCTATTCATTAGACCACACAACTGCACCTGCAGAGCAGAGAAAAACATTGCATGCAAAGTAAACGTTCACGTTGAAGGTTAAACATTAAAAAAATCCAAATGATTAAGGCCTTTGGTTAAGTTAGTGCAGCAAGCATTTCAGCACACGTCTAAATACATGATTACAGACACATATGCGGTCATAATTTAGATGTAAAGTACTATTCAATACATACATTTTCAAATATAAAATAAAGGATAGTGTTATTCAAATGAGTATGCGAATATATAAGAATTAACAATATTATTCAAACCACACATATGCAGATATATGTGAGAGCTGCAATTCGTTGTTACCATGAAGAAAACATTAATATGCACGCTCATATAAATGTTGAGATTTTACAGTGAATGCACTTTCTGTAACTATTCAAGTGCACTATATTTCCTTAATAATGGCGAGTTACACAAATACATGAGACCATACGTAAACCTATATGTGACCTAGTCAAACAGAAAAGGGTGGAGCCATAATTACGCTGCTCCAGGTTTTTTGTGTAGAGATGCAAACCACTGTTGGGGGAGGCCTCTGAGTGCTAAGGGCTAGATACATCGTTACATCACATAGTGTTATGCAATCAATGCCTAGCAAGAAATGAAAGGTCTGCTCAGACGTTGTGCAGCGCAGCATAAAAATAAATTTCAGGTACAGAACCGAATGCATAGCTGCATTAACATGTCACAGGGTATGCAAATTGCATTTGTGAATGTAACATTTTTAAACATGTATATACCAAATTAGAAGAACAGTGTTAGATATGTTATATTAATTGGGCTATGGGGGCGAAATACACTACTGAAAACTGGAGGGAGTGAAAAATGAATAATTGTCACTGTAAGATGGTCAGAGACTATACAAGCAGGATACAGAGAGGCAACAGACAGTTTATCATAATGGGGTTCTTCATATAGCTATGGCTGTTTCTCAATGTAGCAGGGCTGGACAGGCTTTTTATTCCACTGGGCCGTTCCCTCATGGACAGGAGTCCTTGAAGGCCAGTTCTGAAAGCCCAGGGCCGTACCTGGTGCCTCTGTCACTTTCCCTAGCTCTCTGGGTTAATCACAGCAGGCAGGGGGAGGCTTGAAGTAAAAGAGAAAGAGAGGGATGGAGGGGGAAGGTAGAGTGAAAGTGCTAAAGAGGGAGAAGGGAGAGGAGAGAAGTGCAGGAAAGGAAAGTGATGTGCCCAAGATTACATGATGTGGTACATTTAGTCACCAGGGTTGCAAAACTGGTCATTTCAGAACAAGCACATATTTATCGAGTTGAACTGATCTACTTCTAAATAGAGGCTTGCTTGTCCATGACTAAACACATTTACCATTTGTTCTGTACCCCTGTAAGGGGTGTGCAAATGTATGTCTGTGCAAATGTAATGGTCATTTCAATTGAAAATGTGTTGTCTGTAATGGCAGTGTGCTACCACACCATGCATACTCTACTCTACGCCACTCCAATCTACTCTGCACCACTCTACTTTAGACCACACCACTGCACTCTACATCACTGCACTCTACTACACTCTACACCACAGCACTCTATGCCACTGCACTCTACTCCACTCTGCACCACTGCACTCCACACCACTGCACTTTACTCTGCACCACTCCACTTTAACCACTCCACTCCACGCCACTGCACTCTGCACCCCTCCACTCTACGCCACTTCACGCTACACCCCTCTACTCTACCCTGTTCAACTCTACTCTATGCCAATGCACTCTTCACCACTCTACTCTACACCACTGCACTCTTTGCCACTGCACTCTACACCACTCCAGGCTACACCAATCTACTCTGCAGAACTCCTCTCTGCACCACTGTACTCTATGCCACTGCACTATATGCCAATACACTCTATGCCACTGCACTTTACTCTAACTCTATGCCCCTGCACTCTACACCAATCCACTGTACGCCACTCTAATCTACTCTGTGCCACTGCACTCTATGCCATTGCACTTTATGCCACTGCACTCTACACCACTTTACGCCATTACATGCTTAGCAACTCTACGCAACTTCACTCTACCCTTCACCACTCCACTCCACTCTACGCCACTTCACTCTACTCTGAAACAATCTACTCTACACCACTGCACTCTATGCCACTACTCCACTCTGCACCACTCCACTCTATGCCATTGCACTCTACGCCACTCAACCCTTAACCAATGCACTCTGCGCCACTGCACTTTACACAATTGCACTCTATGTCACTGCATTTTCTACCACTGCAATATACTCTGCATCACTGTCCTCTATGCCACTGTTCTCTACTCCACTCCACTATACACCACTGCACTCTTGACATTCTACTCTGCAACACTGCACTCTCAGCCACTGAACTCTACGCCACTCTACTCTGCACTACTCCACTCTACGCTACTCCACTCTATGCCACTGCACTCTATGCTACTGCACTCTGCGGCATAATACTTTACTCTGCACCACTCTGTGCTACTCTACTGGACACCAGTCTATGCTACTGCACTCTATGCCACCCAACTCTATCCTGCGCCACTGCCCTCTGTATCACTCAACTCTATGCCCCTCCACTCTGCACCACTCTACGCCACTGCACTCTATGCCACTGCACTCTGCACTACTGCACTCTGCACAACTGCACTCTGCTCCACACTGTGCCACTCCACTCTGTGCCACTCCACTCTACTATGCACCATTCTAATCTACGTCACTGCATTCTATGACACTGCATTGTACGCTGCTGTATTCAATGCCACTGCACTCAATGCCACTGCACTATGCACCACAATGCTCTGCAACACTCTACACCAATGCACTCTACACCAGTCCACTCTACTGTATGCCACTCCACTGTACACCACTCTTCGCGACTCCACACTATGCCACTCCAATACACTACACTCTCTGACATTCCACTCTACAACACTCTACTCAATTCTTCGGCATTCAACTTACAACACTCCACGCCACTCTCCTCTATGCCACTAACTTTTAGGCATGCTGAACAGCAGCCACTCTGGTGTACAATATGGCTAAAACACATTGGCAAAGCCAATAACTCTTGCACAGGCGAGACCTATTGGATTTGCCAGTGCTTGTTTTACTGGCTATTCCCATACAAAGTGCAGCATGGCCATCATCAGCTCCAGGTCCATGCAGCCAGCAGCCCGTCATGTCTTCGTAACTAGTGCTTTGGTGCCCATCATAATGGATGGAACCATGCAAAGAAGAAGCAGCCCCAGCATCTTGGCCTTGGACCCTTTGCTGTGGGCCAAACATTGACCAAGACATACGTACGGGTAAGTGCTTCATTTGTTTCAAGCACCAATGTATGTGCATATCATGTGCCCATGCTGTTAGGGTAAGGGAAGCTTGCACTCCTGCCTATGCTTCTGCTGTACTAGTTGTGTGTCCACAGGAGTATGTGTGAAGAAAGGCTGTTCTGCTGCTTTTCCTGTGGTACGTGTGATCTAAGAGTAAGGAAAGCGTGTACTGCTGCTGATTTTTTGTGAGCATTGATTGACCAATGTGAATTTGTAAAGCACCACTGACAGCCAGAAACTTCCCGTTGCAAGAGCAAAAATTAAAAAATACAGAGAAGAGCCACTTGGTTTGTCTAAGGAGCTAAAGGAAGTGAATAATTTTATTTCCTTCCTGAAAGACCTGAAAGATTGGTGGTCTGAAATAAGCCTCATATCAAGCAAAAGTGAGAACATATCGGTGAGGGCTATGACAGAGAGTCAGCGGGCACCCTTGCAGGCCCTTTTTAACCTAAGGATAGCTCACTATGCTTGACTGTTACATTAAAGAGCACTTGAGATAAGATAGCATTACAATTTTTTAACCAGAACCGAAAGAAAGGTCTGATAATATGTCGATGGTTGATACATCGGATCACTGACAGAATATCGGTAACAAAAATATTGTGTGGACAGAATATTGGGTCAAAAATATCGAGGACCAAAATATCAAGAACATAAGTATAGATTTACTCTTCTTAAGTCCACATCTATGTACCTTGAAGATATACATATCTTCAAGGTACATATATGGAGAATTATATAAAGTAAAACTTTGCTTATCTATAGAAACCTACCTTCAATTTATTTTCGTCCAAGATTTTCTTGACACAATATTTTGTCCATACAATATGGGGCATATTCTCAAGGAGCCATCGCCGAGTTAACGGCACTTTATCGCAGCCAAAGTTGCGATAAATGTATCGCCCCATTCACAAGCTGGTGCTAACAGCCGACAACACCAGTTTACCTGCGAAAGCATCCTCAAAAAACATCGCCACAGATGACCCCTGCAACTATCGCTAATGAGATGCAGAGTAGGCGTTCCCGAGCAAAAAGCCGCGACAACACCACACCTCAACATTCTCAACGACCAGCCCGATCAGCGATAAGCCCACAAAACAGGTGATAAGGCGCGTTAGCAGCAGGAATCTAACACCTGCTCTGACCTGGTGTAAAGTCGGACGACAACCTGCACCATCATAGGGAGCCCAGCCCACAGCCACACATGAAGAACAACAGATGCCATGGAGATACTCACCATGCATCCCGGAGCCCCGAGAGGGCAACAACACCCACCGCCACCACCACCCCACCCCCCCGGACACCCACCGCCCCCCCCTGGACCAACACTGAGGCAGCGCAGACAAAGACAGCGACCCTCCGAAAATGCACCAACCCCACAGACCCAACACCAGAGAATGTCATTGCCCACTATATGCCCAAAGGGACAACCCTCCTCTGCATCCTGACCACCATAGCCCACAGGCTGACGGTACCAACACAGCGGACAACCAACATCCCACCACAGACAAAGCTGCTGGCCGTGCTGCACGTGTTGGCCTCTGGTACCCTCCAACCAACCTCCGCCTGAGACGGAGGAGTCACACAGCCTGGCAAATCCAAGTCCCCCACAACGGTCATGGATGACACCATCAGCTTGCTACCCCACTATCCATACCTCACACACACTGCGCAGGAACAGCCGGAGACCAAGCAAGGCGTGTACACCACAGCTGGCTTTCCGCACGTGTCAGGGGGCAAGTGACTGCACACATGTCCTACTAGTGGCCCCTTGCGACACTGCACACAAGAAGCACAACAGAAAGCGCACGGATCCCACCAATGTGCAGGCAATAGTGGACCACTGTGGAATCTCCGCCAACGACGTCGCCAACCACCCAGGCAGTGTGCATGATACCTGCACCTCCCGACAGTCCATCATCAACCTGCACCACCAGGATGGCACCCACGGAAATGCACTGCTCATTGGCCAATACCAAATGCACACACCACACACCTCAACTCCACAATCATGCAACACACAACACAGGAAATGCACACGTCACAGGCTCACATACAACATGCACACCCACCAGACACGACAGCACAACTCACTGTGGGAACCTGTGCCAGCCATGTACATGAGCCATCTATGGCATGGCACCTCGGACACACAATAGCAGATTGTCGGAAGAGGTGGGGACCAGGCATGTGCGAAGGAGGCAAGGGACCGATGAATGAGAATGTACACAATGCCAAGTGTGTCGTGGATGTGCTGGCCAGACTGCAGTATGCAGACCACACACATATCCATATCGACACACACCGCTGGTGTTTGGAGTGTAGTGGACAGTGGACGCAACCATGTCACCCCAGCCAGTGGGGAAGTCGTGGAAATGTAGCTTGTGACGTCCCCCCGTAAGCGTGAGCGGAGTGGGCTGGCCCGGCGTACGCCAGGCCAGCGTAGGGGTGTGAATAAAAGGCACGTAACCCTGCACGTGGTCCTCTTCCGGAATGGCCAATGTCTCTGCCAGGGGAGCGCCCCTCACCCCGCCACGAGGCCGATGCCATGAGCGGTGTTGCCAGCGATCCTGTGCGCCTGCTGCACCACTGGACGCTGGTCCCCGAATCAGTCCTGCCCGCCCCTGCGCACCCAGGCCTCAATGCCCACCTTCCGACACCGGCGTGTGTCGATGAGGGCCCACCACGTGACGGTGCAATCTCCAAGCCCAAGGCCTGCGACCTTGGCAGCCTCCTCAGACCATCACGGCCTCCGCAACACAGGCCCGCAGTATTCCTTTCACGTTGACGTACTCCACCGACAAGTAGGTCACACATTTGGAACTGAGTCTTGATTACACCATGGCAGAGCACATAAATCATGGCTGAGTGTATGTCACTATACACCCTTCGATGTGGTGCCAACAGGTCTTAGTGTTACATCACAGCCACAAGATTCTGTGGGCCCACGCGGACTACTGCTCTCGGCCCACGCTGCGCTCGAGTAGGTCACAGAATTGGAACTGAACATCGATTATTCAAAGGCAGAGTAGGAATCATTGCACGCAAGGAGGGGCATACGAGGATGACGCGTTGCAGTTGGGAGGAAAAAAGGATCATCCTTACGGAGGTGATCGAACACTACCGACAACTGCCCTGATGTCACTAACTCGGTGGATCGCGAGCCTACGACACGTGGCTGTGGCCCACTGTTGACCACTGCCTCCGGCCTACACTGCGGTCCAGTAGGTCACAGAGTCTGGAATCGTCAATGCCGGAGTTCATATCAGTGTACCGGCATCATCGCAGACTGCATCCCCTCTCAGCCCCGGTGCCACTAAGTCTGTTCCCCGACATTCATGGACACTCTCTGGACGTACATTGGTGGTGTTTGAGTCTATGGACTAGGTGGTAGTTTTCATCCTCATGCAGCTGATACCGAATTGGTGGTGGCAACGAGGCAGTCGCTTTCCACTCCTCCATTTGCTGCTTCCGGATAGCTTCTGCCCTCTGCATCATGCCCTGGAAGAACACCTTCCACTGTCCCCCGAAACACTCCGCGACATTCACCTCCTACATCGACGAGGACCCGCACAGTCTGCATGGCCCTACCTCATTGGACCGCAAGTCACAGTCCCGTGGCGGTGTGCCTGTGCCTGCCGCTGTGCACCCGGGGCCACTAACTCTGTGCAGCTCAAGTCCAGGACCCTGTCTGAATGAATATTGGATGACCTCTGTGACGGTGGTCTTGGGGTCATCGACGCCATGTGCATGTGGCCCTGCGCTGTCTGCTGCCTCCGGCCTCAACTGCGGACCACCAGGGCTCACACATCAAATCGAGTCCTGACCGGCCCAGACGTCGCATCACCGCAGGAGGCACACGCCACCATCACCAGGGCCAACTCCAACCACCATCTGCCAGAGTTGAGACAGTGGTACTGTCAGACTGACGGAGTTGCTCAGACCTGTCGTGAATGCCATGATCTGCCTGATCCACTGCTCAGCACTCCAGGTGCCACTGACTCAGTGCACCGCAACCAATGGATAGTTACTGATTGAGTTTTGTGATGTGGAGATGTTGCGCAGCAATGTCACCTCAGGCAGTGTGGGATACCTGGGACATTGATGAGGAAGTTGCTGCAGGTCTAAAACACCCCACTGCATCTGCATCAGGAATATCCCGAATGGACACAATCCAAGTTATTTTCATCACATGAGCGCGCACAGCTCTAGTGCCCCAACCTCAGTGCACTGCAACTCATGGACACTTCTGTTTCTATGTTGGGTGACCTCTGTACTTGCTCCGGCTCCCACCATGTTGCTCAGCAGTTGACTCTGTTATGCATGTGTTTTCTGTTTCCATTTCACTGGTGTCCACTGTTCAAGTTGTTGCCAGCACCGAGCACTCCGTGCTGGCTGGCTTATGCTCACCCCACACACATCCAGCACAGGCGTCACTGTACATGTGGCCCTGCCAATAAAGGGGCCGGGCGCACGTGCCCGTAGCCAGTTCAACATAATATCTGCGTGTGTCTCTACGGCAGTATGGGTCTCCTTTGTGGGGTGTAGGTGGTCCCTGAAGGGTAATTGACACCCACGTATGTGATCTAGTTCGCCTTCCATGGGTTCGGACCACACCCACACCTGTTCGGCCACCTCCTTTTGGCGTTCTGACACCTGGCATTGGGGTGCCATGTGTGGGTCGGTGAAGTGTTGTGGGCCAGCCTTGCTTGCGTGTGCTTCATGCTGTGTGGTCTGTTGCAGGGGCTGGGTTCTCCTCAAAGTGGGTTGTCTGCCCTGGTCCTGGTGGTGGGTTGCGTGGGATGTCCATGGGCTGTTGTAGGGCGTCGGTGTCGAAGGTGTGTTGGTCGTGTCCTGCATCACTGATGGGTTGTCTTGTCTGACCTGCTGGAGGTGTTGTTTGTCCCTCTGCAATGTGAAGGGGAGATGCATGTTGACATTGTATTGGCATTTATGTTGGCGCATTGTTCTTGTAGACATGCAGTCTGTGTGACAATGTACATTGTGGCTGTTTGGGCGGTGCTGGCAATTTGAGGGGGGACAGTGGACATTTGGACTACATGACTGTTGTGAGGTTGTACCCGTACATATGCATCTCACAGTTCCCTGCTCTGTCAAATGTGATTGGCCTGTTTATGCGCATGGGCGGACCCAGTTGTGTTCCCTGTTCTGCAGTGTCGGTATTGCACTTTGTGCCACATTGTCATGGGATGTGCTGTGTTTGCCATGTGTGTGTGCTGCAGTGTGCCACGGGGATGGGGGACATGACCCTGGATTATTGTGGGTGTGCAGTGTGCTACACGTCGTTGTGCATGTGTGCCATTGTGCCCATCTCCCCCCGTCCCCCAGGACCTGTTCATTACTCACCCTGTTGTTGTTGTGTCAGGTCCTCTCGAGCTGTGTCTGTACTCCCACCTCCTTGCACCGTCTCCACACTGATGGCTGGCCTCCATTTCCTCCAGCTCCTCCTGTGGCGCAGGACTCCCACCTCCTGTCGCCGTAGCAGCCTTCCTGTTGACAGCGGCTTTGGGCCTGGTTTAGGTTTTCACGTCATGCCAGCGCCTCTTGGCCTCCTCCATTGGCCTCCTCGGCACTCCGGCTGCATTCAAGGTGGTCTGAATGTGGGTCAGTTGCTGGTAGTGTTCTGTCACATCCGTGACGCTGGTCTTGTTTTCCTACGGTCTGCACCCCGTCTTCCTCTCCCTCTTCTCCTTCCCGACCCAGTTGGTCCTTGCTGGTGGTCTGTGGGGCTTGTGGGGTTCGCGTTGGCCTCTGCACTGGGTCAGGGTGCATCCATGTTGCTACGCACTTTGGATTGTTTCTGGTGCGTTGTTTTTGTTGCTTCTATGGTGCATTTTCCCGCCAGACGCGTGGGATTTACAGGCCTGCTGCTGGTTTTCGCTGCTTTTTGTATCGCATTCGGCCTCATCGCAGCTTTTTTGGCGTTCGTGTTTCGCATTTTTGCGGCGTGGCGTTGATTTTAACGCGGTCAGTTGACGTGTTATCTGGAGACTATCGCATGGTACCGCCGTGTTGTGAATACTTGGTTAACAGGGCATAAATGTCCCGCGATGGACTGCGATTTTGAGGGTTGCATTAAGTCACTTTTGCGATGGTTATCACACGTTCTTGAGAATATGCCCCAATATTTTTTTTCTGATATTTTGTCTAAACACTGAAGCATCGAACCATAAAAAACTTGCAGTGGAACCAAAAGCCAGCAACATTTCTTGCAAACATCAGTGAGTAATTGCAATTTCAAAGACTACAGATAAATCTTCTAGTTGGATTCTGAATATGCTGGGGTTTCATAAAATGGTAGGCGAAACAGGGGAGTAAGGCAGGGCCACCAAACCCTTGTGGTGTAGGAGGCCACAAAAACCTGGTTCTGGATGGGTCCTGTCAGCCAGCGGTCATTTTCACCTTGGAAGTCTGTCTGGATATGAGCAGGGTCTGCCACATGCTTCACAGAAAAGATCTGCCTGCTCCTCACTCAGATTTTGAACATCCCTTAGCTCTGGAGGTCAGTGTACAGTATTTCCATAATCCATCTTAGAAAATCTATGATATGCACACAGAGAGGGTGTGTGTGTGGGTGTGTGTGTATACACGTGTGTACACATGTGTGTATAGAACAGTAGGACTTCATGCAGCCATTATTATACAAGACCTGAGCACAATAGACTGTCTAGTATCACAGCAGTGACAACTATGAGACAGCCAGAGTGCCAGAGTATTACATTGACTTTGGGCACGTAGAAAATGAGTGCTCTGTCTTATAGCTCCCTGCTCCTATTCCCAGCGAAGGTACTGGAAAAGATCATCAACAATCAACTCATGACACACATAAAGCAGAACCAGTTATTCAACACCTCCCAATCCGGCTTCCGCAGCAATCACAGTACCGAAACCGCCCTGATCGAAGCCACCGACCACATCCAAACCCTCCTTGACTGAGGAGAAACAGCAGTTTTGATTCTCCTCGACCTCTTGCCAACCTTCAACACTGTATCCCACCACACACTGATCGAAAGACTCCACCACATCGGCATCCAAGGGGACGCACTCAGATGGATCACCTCCTTCCTCACAGGAAGAACCCAGAGGATCCACCTCCCACCTTTCACTTCTGAACCCAAGGTGATCACCTGCGGTGTCCCCCAGGGCTCAACCCTTAGCCCTACGCTCTTCAATGCATATATGACCCCCTGGCCAACATCGTCAGATTCCATGGTTTCAACATAATTTCCTACGCAGACGACACCTAACTCATCCTGTCACTCACCCACGACCCCACCATTACCAAAACCAACTTCCACAGATGCCTGACAAACGTCGCCGACTGGATGAAGAACAACTGCCTGCAGCTAAACACAGACAAGATGGAAGTACTGATCTTCGGCAACACATGGAATGACTCCTGGTGGCCATCAGACCTAGGACCCGCACCCACTCCCCCAACCACGCTAGAAACCTAGGAATCATCATTGACAACAAGCTCCCCATGAAATCAAAGATCAACGCCATCTCCTCTGCCTGCTTCCTCACTCTGTGCCTGCTATGTAAGATCTTCAAGTGGCTACCCCTACACACGAGACACACGGTGACACAAGCCCTCTCACCAGCCGACTGAACTATGGCAATGCCCTCTATGTAGGAAACGCCGCACACCTTCTACAGAAACTTCAGACCATACAGAACGCTGCAGCCAGACTCATCCTCAGCCTTCCCCGTTGAACCCACATCACACCCCTCCTCAGAAAACTCCACTGGCTCCCCGTACAGAAGAAATGCCAGTTCAAGCAGCTGACCCACGCACACAAGGCTCTACACAACCAAGGACCCACCTACATTAACCACCACCTGAACTTCCACCAACCATCGAGAAGACTACGCTCCACCTCCATTTCACTTGCCCATACTCCCCGCATCTACTGAAGCAGAAGTGGAAGATGCTCCTTCTTCCACATCACTGCAAAGACCAGGAACAGCATCCCCATGCACCTATGTACCATCATCTCACTACTGGAATTCCGAATAGCCCTCAAGACCTGGCTGTTCAAATAAACCTCTGGGGCCTGCAAGTGCCTTGATACCCTATCGGGTGATTGGCCGCGCTTTATAAATCCTGATTAATTGCACACAGGAATCACAAGAGTGTCCACAGGCATAAACTACCACACCTTACATTATTGAAAGGAGCACTTGGAGGGTTTGTAACGTGTGATATTGTGCTACCTCTCTGTGCCTATCCTGCCTTTGCTTCATACCTCCCAAGTATGTTACAATGTGCAACAATGTAGGTTTGTTGTCATTGTATACCTCCAAAAACAGTGAAAAAAGTGGACAGGGTGAGAAACATCCAAGTGAATGAGGACTGTGCTATCTGAATTGTTTAAGGATTTCTACCCTTCAGATCCAGTACTAATGTGACCACCTCATTTTCCTTTATTTAGGGGACGTCATCGAAGCGTTTCTGCTGCTTTGTCAAGAAATGTTACAGTAAGTGTTTTGTTATTTGCCCGTGCTTCAGTCAGATAATATTTAATGAAAGTTTGAGGGTTTGTAATGCTGGGTGGCAGTAACAGTGAGCAGGAATACTGTTTCTAAGTCATTAGCTATTAAATAACAGATCAGCATGGTGGTAGCACTTGCTGCTCACCTTAATGTACATCTGGCCAGTAAGAGGAGTTCAGTCACCAAGTCCATTCAGAGCACGCATAGTAAAGGGCCCAGCCAATGAATGATATTACAGTTGATGTCAAATCCCAACCAGACGTCATCAAAGGAACATTCTACAATGCTTATTGCTGGTGATTGTTAGTGAATCAGGACTGGATCAAGAAAATTGTTTTTTTTTCTCCTCACTGAATGGCCCCTTTAAATGATATGCATCTCTAGCTCAGTAGGTTCAATCACCATATCTGTCTATGACATCTAGAAGAAGAATTTATAGGTTAATTTAGACTTTGGCAGGTGGTCCAATGGCCTGAAGGAGGACTACCTCCCTTATTTAGAGAGTCCTGTCTGCCCTGTGGCATCTCTTTGCCAACAGTACAGCAGATGCTATTTCTGCAAAATGAATGCTGAGTGGATGCCATCTGTTTTTTCAGCACACTATTCATTCTTTTTTGTTTTTCTAAACAAACTCCCAAAGGCAGAGTTTGTTTGAGAAAATTGAAACCAATGGCCCTGACATGCATGAAGCCCCTCACTGCGCGTCAGGGCCATTGTTTGTTTTTCGTTACCAGGTCCACCATGCCTTGCATGTCATACACAGGCATGGATAACCACTGATAGGACCACATACTCAACAGGGTGGGGGTACAGTTATTGTGACCAGATGGCCATCCGGGGTATGGGTTGCAAGGTCATAGGTTTCCAGTGGGAGAAGCTCCCTTGACTCTACCATTTGATTCTTGACAACTACCCAACCTCTAAAAGAAGTGAGGCAACTATTATTTTGGCAGGCTGGAGCTGCACCAACATATTTTTAGAGCTCCTGCTCTGCCAAACAAGGCCTTTAGTATTTGTTTCAATCAAGGTATTAGGCTTTTTTTGGAATGGTTACACCGAAGACAATTTTGAGCAGCCAGTCGCCATCTGAAGTCAAACATTAGCATCTCTCTTGAATGGACACCTACAAGAGATATGGACAAAGTTTAGCTCCCTTGTCTCTTTAATCATGTGCTTCTTCCTTCAAATCTTTCTGGAGTGTGGAGTGCAAGTTTAATACTATGGTAGCCGCCATTTACCTACCGTGTTGGAGGCAATATGTTTGCCACCCCAGTCTTGGTCGGCCTGTTGAATTAAAAAAAATGTGTTCTGCAGGTTGTCTTTTATCTCCAAAAGTACGCCTTCCTTCTTAGTGGGGATCTTTTCGAGAGCTAAAAAGCTACGAAAGCACATTCACTATTGGATGATGGCATGGCAGACCTGCCATCCCTAATGCCATTTTGGAAGACATATCCTTAAAGCAGGAATTTTTCTTCAAAAACTGCATGACTGTCCTCCACAGGGGAACATTTCTGTACTTTTGTTGCCCAAGGCTCCCCTGGTTAACATGGTGGTCCCAGATTGAATGGGCACAGGCAGAATTGCTTTGAAGGGCCATACTGAATAGGGTGGGCCCTCTGATGCTGTTCCCTCCAGTGATGGATACACTGCAAGGTGTTTCCTCTCTCTGAAGCTTTAAGTGGCTCATCTGCCATAAAAACCACAGTTTCTAGACTCTGAATGAGGTGGGGGAACCAAGAGGATATCAGATGTTCCATTACGCCATCATCTAAATATGGGTCTCAGTCTTTTCCGTAATCATCTTTCTCAAAAAAACATCTTTAGTGATGAGATGGTGGGTTTGGCCCCATGCCTATGAATCTTTTCACAATTTGACACAATCACTGATACAAGATTTGAGGGTTGGTCTTCAGGGGCCGTATTATGAGATCCCTTGAGACCAGTACACATTTGGAGCGATCTGTATTACCTTCTGTAATACAAAAGGGGGTGCAAAAAGCAGGCACATATTGCAATATCAGTGTAATAGAGCCCCAGTTATCCATTTGATGCGGGTATTCTTTAATTAGAAATAGTTTCAGGAAACAGACATGGAAGTGACCTCAAGATCCTAATTTCTAACTTTCTTGATACGTTGCATAAGCTATACTGGACTAGGACATTCTTGCAGTTGTGTAGGTCGTGTTCGAAGATTTTGAAAGATGGTCTTCAAGTTGCCTCCTATGAAACATATTTACAATAGTGATCTACTCTAATGGTCAAAAAGTGTTTCCTAATATCTGATGCATCTGGATTCACTTGGTGATGTTTAAATGAAACATTTCCCAACTTTTTGCTGTCTTCTCCTGGAAATGCAACCCTGCTTCCTCTACAACTCCTGCCTGAAACTCATCAAGAGCTTTTAGACAGTCTTCCCATGTGAGGTTGATCCCAATGTTTTGAGGTTTGCCCCGTTTTTGGCTCTAAATAAGATGATACCAGCTATTCATATAATCCCGTCTATGAGCCAGGGGGTATATTTATTAATATTTCATGCAATGCAATACAGCAAGACAACTGGCTGTGCTGCACAGCGTGAAAGGGAGACAGCAGAAATGCACCCTATCTGCCAAGATATGGTGCATTTCTTATGTCTCCTACAGTGGCGGCTCCTGCATACGGGCGTTTGGGCGTCGCCCCACTGCTTTCTCGCAGTGCGAGAAGCAGAAATATAAAATGGTAAAAACTACCATTTTATGTTTCTGCTTCTCGCACTGCGAGAAAGCAGAAGTGCCTGGTTGGGGGTGGGAGGGTGGGCGGTCCTGCTCGAGGGCAGGGGGGGTGGCTTGCCCACTGTTGTGGGTACTGACAGTTTGGTCGGCCCTGGAGCCGACCAAACAGTCACTACCCACAACAGTGGGTAAGCCACTCCCCCCCTGCCCTCGAGCAGGACCGCCCACTCTCCCTTTGCATGCAGCCTACATAGAGAAAATGGCGCGGCTGGGGCGCTCTCCCCTGCGCCTCACCAATCACAACGCTGCCATTGCAGCGTTGTGATTGGTTTAGGGTAGGGGAGGGAGGCTGCCTGCTAGCTGCTTCGGTGCTGCTTCCTGTTCCCTGCAGGAACACGCGGGATCCGGCTGCAGCATTACACCGTCTAGGAGCGGAGGCCAGGCAGCGCGCACGGTACCCGGTGGTAAGGTAGGTAAAGTTTATTTTTTTTAAATTTTTATTCCCCACCCAGCAACCTCGAACACCCCCCCCCCCCCCCTCTCTCCCGCGAGCATGCCGGCCGCGGCTGGTCCTGTGGTGTGTGGATCCACCTGCGTGTCCGGCCTGCGTGTCCTACCGATGTGCCGTGGCCTGCAAGCCATGTGTCACTGCTGCACCTTCTTAATCAAACGAAACGAACGTCAACAGCGGAGTCCCAGCAGGGTCGAAAATGTTTGGGTTGCCACCTGCAATGTACAGTTAAAAATATGTGAGATAGGCAGCCTTTTTCTGCAGGGACATATTAGTATGACAACACTAAAATTCAGCACGAGCCCTTTGGAGCAAGCAGTCTGCTTTCAGCAGTAAGACTCACGGGTAATTAATTAATCTAATCTACATATTGTTTTTATTTGCTTTAAAATGCAGAGGGTAGCCTAAGCATATTGCGCAGTTGTAAAACAATCAAACTAACGCTTTTAAAGAAGTCTTTTCTTTTTTGGTTAGCAATATAGTAAGATTGAAATAAAAGCTTTCCATATTCATGTTTAAAACTATTGGCAGATAAGGGGTTTTATTGTAACTCCACGTTTGAGGCTAATGTTTAAAATATAGTCCGTTTTTTAAAAGCAACTGTTTTTCCATAGTAGGAAGAGGCGCTACCTAGCAGGACAGCTGAAAGTGTTTTGTTTTTTAGGTAAATAATACGCCACGCTAAAGGGGTGACTGCTCCTCCGGGCTGTGTCACAATCTGATGTGCTCTGTCTGCGCAGTTTATGCGTTATTGCTCATTCCAGACTCCCACACATTTGCTTCGAAAGAAAACTGCACTCCAAATTAGTCTCCCAAGCTTCTTTGTTGTCAGTAACAATATTTACTGATATAGCGCTTCAGAACGCACTTCTCTCGTTTTTGAGCGCTGTAAACTGCAGGTTTATGTGTTTGCATTTATTTATTTAGCTCATGTTTTGCTAATGTTCAGTCAGCGACTGTATTAGAATAGGTATATGTAGAGACTGAATAAGAAAAGCAGTGATAGACACAATAGAGAGAGACAAAGGGACACAGCCAGGCTTTCACAACCTTCATTCTGCAGCTGGCAAAATGCTGGTGAAGAAACGTGCGCTGAAATGAATATAGTTTTAAAGCGGCTTGATAAATGTTCAACAGACATTTAGCCTCTTGGGTTTGTATAGTCCCAATACCGGCAACATCCCCCCACCTTCCCATAGGCGAACGTGCATAAATAAACCACAAGACACTTTGTTTATGGGAAAAACTTGTCGCAGGTTTATTCCATACAAGAGTATGCAATAAGGTGGGTTATCTTACGGGCGATCCATGGGCAGGCAGACGTCCTACCTATGCTGCCCCTGCCCGCCTGATGAGCCAGCACTGTGGGATGTATGCCCGATCAGCGCTACACCTTTGTTGATCCACCACTGGATCACGTGTCCCTTGTTACCATCCTACTCACGCCCCTTTCAGGGCGGAGCGTATCAGGGCAAACTCCCGGTTGGTCAGGCCCCCAACCATTTAGCCTCTTGGGTTTGTAGACTAGCACATCGCCTTTTAATTGCTCAGAACGGGAATGAGCATGTTTGCAAAGCCTGGTCATGAGTCACGCAATCTGAGCAGTGAATAAGAATGTTTAGAGAGGGGTGGGGTATTTAAAAAGAGTTAACACTTAAACTAATAATCAACTGAAAATGCAAACGTGAAAGGCTAAGGGGAGAAATACGTGAAGCGGACACGCTATTAGTCATTCTCAACCCTAAAATACTCGTCTTTTGTGTTAGTTCATCAGCGGGCCTTCATCTTTTTTATATTAGTTAATATGACATTATTACTGTTATTGTAGTCAGACTCTGTGATTTAACATAGTCCTGCTGTTACTCATTGTTTATACTAGACTTCATTGGCAAAAAAAAGTAGTTTGTTGCAATAACTTCATTGGTGAACGTTTGCGGCCTGCACCAGAAGCGTAAGCTCTTACTTTCGTTGGTGTGTGTAAAGATTTTCTTGAAAATCTGGGTTTGTCGTTTGCTTACATGTGACCGTTCTGAATGCCCTGATCCCTTCTCTTTATCTCATTTTTTGTTTCCGTTATTTTCATCACCAATTCCGTCTGTTCTTCTCATTATTACAATTTGCTAACGGTGGTGATAATGAAAAGAGCTTAAATTTTCAGTGGCCTTGTGTATTATTGAGATTATGTGGGGTTCCCTTTGTAGTTAGTGGAGGCGGGGGAGCAGAAACCAGTGCTAGACTGTTTGCATTGCCTGGATGCATGTGTGCCTTGCTAGTGTGTAATGCAGTAGAGATCACAGGGGTGACCTTAGTAGGACCGGCGGGGTGTGGAGGGGCCGGGCCGGGGACTGGACGGGGTCATCAGACCTCAGAGTGGTTGACACCTTCCTGCTTTCTCAAATTTGCTTGAAAATGCACCATTTGCCCACTTTTTTTTCAAAATTTTCTGCCCCTCCCCCCCCGAACCCCCAGTAGGTGGTTCAGGCTCGCTCACCGCAGTGAAGTACGACACTTGTTTTACGCCCCACCACTTTCAAATGTCACCAGCCACCACTGGTCTCCTAGCGCTGGTGCACTCGTGGCAGCCTAGTGCCAACACAAGCACCCGTACACCATGCTGCAAGGGTGCCTGTGTTACAAGTAGGATTGTTCTAGTGCAGGAAGGGACACCTTACTGCACAAAAACAATCCTTTGAGGCATTTTTCCCATTCTATGTGTGCTGCAGAATGCAGCATGGGTAGAATCAGGAAGTAACAAGGAGAAATAAAGATATTTTCTGTTGTTTTTAATGGCGCGAAAATGAGTACACACTGATAACCACTGTTTTTTTAAGGTTTTGAAAAAACTGAAAAAACCCCACCAGAATTTACCAAAAATAGAAACTGAAAACAGGAAAGCCTACTCATACCTTATAACCCTCACTGTCTTATATAACACATCCTGTACATAGATTTACTCAGTTATGAAAAGAGCACTGACACTCTGCATTGGGATGAGTGGTGCTATAAAAGGAATATAACAAAATAGTGGTATTTAAATTGTTATTTGTGTAAATAATGGGACAGACCAACACATCTGACATTCTTACAGTACATGCATATCTCTTATATATAGGGACTGAAAAAAGTAAAAAATCATGCCTCTCTTTAGTACTTGTGAAGTAATAATAAGCTGTGTGCCTTTGTTTCTCCTCCATTGCATTTACATCAAGGTGTGAGGCTCCAGATAACTTCCATCCATTGTAATGGAACAAAAGGAGGCCCGATGACCCGTTAACTTCGGCCTTAGTTTAGGACCCAGCTGGAATTTAAAATAACAACCCCCCCTTGCTGCATGCATGTTGCTACTCAGAACGAAAGCAGACAACCTGCAGGCACTGTTGAATATGTCCTTATATCTGAAAATATCACCGGGACAGTGGGGCCCAACTTCTTGGCAGGGTGGACGGCGTCTATACTGTGGAAACAGTGGGAGGAACGCCGTCTACCCGCGTGTACCCCCAACTTGTGCCCAGCTCTTTTATGCTATGAAACCACAATTGGGTAATGCGATCACTGCAGATGTCTGAGTCTCTAACCAGGCAGTCATAGAACTGAATCCTGTTTGGCACAGTGGGGAATAGTGTTGTTGTGAATCTATAGTGCTCTGAGGTCCCAGCCTATGAAGGAAAGGCCTATGCATATGTAAGTCATCATTTATATATTTTAGTAACACACAACCCAGTCCAAGCATTTTTTAGAAGTGTCCATTAAAAGGATACACTCTAGGCCCAGCTGGTAACACCATTACATTACCTCTCAAAAAGAATACATCTTTGTCAGTATGTAGCCACAAATTACTCCATCAGTTAAAGCCTGTACAGCCTCTTGATTTGCTGAGAAATGAATTGCACGCTTTTACATTTCCTGTGGGTGCCTAGCACCCAGGTGATTAGGTTTGTTTCTGGTTTAGCTCCTGGTCCCTTTCTTGGCTTTACAGCACAGGAAACCCACTCCCTTCACTCTCAGGCAGAGGCACCTCAAGATTGCCATTCACCATCCAGGGATTATTAATTTTCAGTAAAAGTATGGGAATGGTTTTGTATGAAATTAAAAAAAGTAAAAGCAAGTCTTTCCCCATAGATCCCGCCCACTTCTACCTGTGATGGAATTTGAGAATGAGGTGTCTGTCCTTTTCTGGTCGATAGTAGGCAGCTCATCATCCAGACGCTTCACTATTCATGTGGGATCTACTTTTGTGTACATAGAGTACTGAACAACACATAAAACACTGGCCTCACTAAATAGCATACCACACATACGTACCCTTGTAAAATGAACCTAGCTTGAAGTGTTAAAACTTTAAAAGGTCTCTCAGTATTCTATATGTATTGAGACCTTTGCCCAACTGACAGTAAACGTGTGCATGTTACAGATATTACTACAGCCTCTGGTAGCTTCGTTTGCTGCAGAAACTGAAATGCCCAGAGCTGAATGAGACCGAGGCTTATATACTCTTCACTTAAAACTTAGAAATCATCTGGGGGCATATTTACTAAAGGCCTGGGTTGCCCTTGCGTGACGGAAGTCATCGCACGGCAACGCAAAGTCTTAAATGGTATTTACTAAGCCACGCTAAGACATCTTGCATGGCTCTGCGGGGTTTAGAAAATCCAAAGTAACACAATGCAGCACATATTGCTGCCATATACTACCTTGAGACAGGGAGGCGACCATGAGTCGCCTGTAAGGGCTCCCATGCACCCACCCACGGTTTTTGACACAATCCCAGATTTACTAAAGTCAGTAAACCTGGGATTGCGCCAGAATGCTGGGCCTCCCTGACCGAGGCTTAATAAGGAGAACAGTGTTTTTACGGTGTTTATGGAATTTTAATTTAATTTTAATTATTGCTTGCTTTCTGCACTGATAGTGCATGTGTATAGATAGCGTGTGCACAGGGTATATGAGGTCCAAATACATTTTTACTGCAGCAGAATGGACTACAAAGTCAATAGCATTCTTCATTAACTCTGAAGATTGTAAAGATGCTTTCAGCATACCATCTAGCAAGTGACAAGGATCTCTTACACTTCAGCTCAGGTATCGATTTTGACAGACCATCATACAACTTTTTCACATACGTAGCTGAATTACTGCAAATACAAACAATATCACTCCAATCTTTATTGAACTTGGTAGGAACTTTTTTCAGCAGCATTCCAAGTGACACTGCGTTCCATGTTTACCAAACGTCTGGGGTCATGTTTTCGCCACTATCTCAGATGCTTGATGACAACATTCTTTTCACATATACCTGTCACTACATCTTGCATTGAATGTTTAAAACTTGGGGTGTTTGGCAATTCACTTACAATCAATACTGACTCACTAGAAAAGGGGGCTGATGCATCAAAGGATTTCACCCATTCTCTGTCTGTGGGAAAATGTGATGGTCCATATTAGGAAAGATTCTTATGAAACCAGCCATTTTACCTATCAGTGAAATCAAATGAAGCCAAAATATCAAATATGATTTTGATATTTTCCGATTCTCTATAGTTTATAAAATAACTAAATAAGACCTAAAACATGCTTCTAAACACTGCATCTTTAGACGAAAGACCACAAAATTGAAAAAAGCAGAAGGAAGAAGAGACAATGTTTTAGTGACATCTCTAAACAACAAAATTCAAGCAGAATAATGTTAGCCCAGTTTTCTTGATGCTACTACTTTGTATAACAAAGTTACACTGTATTGGCCCCTTCAGGAAGAAATAAAAATGTCTCTTTCACTCGTCTTTTCCTTTCTTTGAATGACACGTGGTTTGTGGTTGCAAAGGTGTTTTTTCAGTGTTTATATGTTTACACCGGTGATGGCTATTTTCCTTTCGGTGGAGTTTTATCAGTTATTATAGGTTTAAACCTAAAACCAGATAGCCTAGGTATGAGTCACGTGTCCTTCATAGCTCACTGTGCTGTATTAGAAGGATTGCAACTGATGAATAAAATGTGTTAAAATCAATAACCCACCTACCTATCAACATATAATAAAATCTATCATCTGCATGTGACATGATGTGCTTAGCAGAAGACACATTAACTCTTTATGCTACTTTGATTCAAAATTGGAACTAGATAAAACACAGATCTCGCCAGCAAATACATTAACCTTCAGAGTTATCTTACCATTATTATTATTTCCTGAGATTTACTGGGCACACTAAGATCTCTGCAGTAAGTGCCTTAACTCAATAAGATATTTTAAAATGCAGACTTTGCAACCAATTGAGCAGAACAGATTTACTGCCACATTTCTCCTTGTTGGGTGAGCATGTGTTTTTCACACATCTTTGTCACGGCTTGCTCTTTTCCTATCATGAACATCTCTCCTGGGCTCTGGCATCAGCTGTATATGTATCACCGATTTTATTAGTTGCTCATGCCTCATATAGACAACCCTCCTTATATGTTCAAATACATTCCCTTCATCGGTCCTTGTTTTGTCCTGATGAGGCCCTTATAGAGAAACTAAAGAGGTCGAAACGCATCAAATTGTGTGTTCGAAGCCCACCTTCTGCATAGCGAGTGACAAATTAACTGAGCTACAGGGTGTTTGTGAATTAAGGCATGATTAAAAAACTTCACCAGCGTCATGTCCAGGCTTTGTTTTGATTGAAGCAGCAGGAATTCAACATACTGGTGTCTATCAATTGATATAAATTAATTGGTTATTAATTTTTGTTTAATGTATGTTGTTTTGTGCTCAATGTATGTTTTATATATATATTCACTGAAAAAACCATAGGTTTTAGGGACAGTTATAGTTAGTTGGACATTTCACTCGTACAAAACCCGTGAAATTCCCCCGTTATAGTTAGTTCAGCTAACTATAACTCGCGCCCCGCAATGCACTGCTGATGACATCACATATTACATCACTCATGACATGGTCAGTGACATCACTGATGACATCACTGATGACATCTCAAATGACATCACCGATGACATCACTGATGACATCATCCAGTGACTGTGTGTTTCTATAAAGTTTAAATATGTTTAATATATATGCCAAGGTGTATTGAAGAATGAGTGGGTGTATAAGTGTCTGGATGGATGATTTAGTAGGTGCGTGACTGACTCTATAAGTGAGTGATTAAACGTATCTTACTGAATGCATGGGTTAGTGACTAAACTGTGTGAATGTCTGTATCCGTCTGTCTGTTGGTGTGTAAGCAGCTGCATGGGTTTGCGAATAGCTACATGAGTGTCTATATGGGTTATTGATTGGTTGTCTGAGTATCTGTATGGGTGTCTGAGTGTTTGTGTGGGTGGGGTGTGTGTGACTGCGCATAGATGTGTGAGTGGGTGATTCACTGGGTGCATGGTTTCAAGAGTGCATCTGTGATGGACTGTATGGGTGGGTGAGTGTGTGTATGGGTGTGTTAGTGAGTGAATGTATATCTCAGTGGTACATGTGTGAGTAACTACATGTGTGAAAGGCAGTATATATGTGTGTTGGAGTATATAAATGGCTATAAGTGAGAGTGTGTGATTGTGAGAGTGGCTGTATGGATGAGTGTGTACTTGTATCAGTGATTGTATGAGAGCGTAAGAATGTGCTAGTATTTGTATAAGTAAGTGAGCTGGTGTGTGTATAACTGTATAGGTGAGTAAATAGCAGTGTGATTAATTATTTGCATGACTGACTAGGTGTGTGAGTACCTCTATAGATGAGTGGCGGTGTGTGAGTGTCTATGTAGGTGTATAAGTGCATATGAAAGTCCTGTACTGAGTGACCGTAAGTATGAGTGACTGTAGAGGTGAGTGAGTGGATGTGTGTGTAGACATAAGAATTAGTAAGTGTGTATGTAGTTATTGGTGTTGTAATGGCAGTCTGTAATTTAGAGTGGGTGTATCAAAAGTTATATTAGGGTGTGAGAAGATGCATCAAATTATCACATGGATGATGTCATCAGTGATGTCATCAGTGATGTCACTGACCATGTCATGAGTGTTGTAATATGTGACGTCATCAGCAGTGCATTGCGGGGGCGCGAGTTATAGTTAGCTGAACTAACTATAACGGGGGAATTTCACGGGTTTTGTACGAGTGAAATGTCCAACTAACTATAACTGTCCCTAAAACCTATGGTTTTTTCAGTGAATTTCAAAGGTTTTTTAAATGCTAATTTCTAACTATAACGTGTCTGAAACCTATGGTTTTTTCAGTGAATTTCAAAGGTTTTTTAAATGCTAGTTTGTAACTATGCCTACAGAGGTAGGACATGTGAAGAAAGAAGAAAAAACACACAGAAAGAAGCAAAAAAAATGCAGAAAGAAGCAACAGAAGTCCACAAAGACGAAGAAAAGTGCAGGAAGAAGCAAGACATGTGCAGAAAGAACAAACAGAGAAGCAGAAAGAGGCCTTGTTCCAAAATCATCCTGTGCCCACAACTTTTTCCGACATGTACTGGTGGTAACTGACTCTGACTAACCAGAGCCAGTGCTATGCTAAAAGACACTTAGAATATAGTGAAAACACCTACATACACTAGGGAACACTATGCGTTGGGGTACCCCTGTGATTAGCATGACCTCCTCTGTAAGTCCCTAGTACATAATAGGGCAGGGGATTAAAACTACCTCTTAAAACGCGCTACATGGCGCGTTTGCACAGTGATGAAGGGAGGGGAGCCTGAGGTGACATGTGTGCAAACGCGCCCCATGGCACGTTTTAAGTTGCAGGATTAAGTCCCCTTGAATCCTGAGTGTCCCTGGGGCCCAACTAGCCCCCCAGGTACCTACAGTTAGGACCACAGAGCAGAGTTGCAGAGAGGCGTTCCGAGGCCACGCACCTTTTTTCACCTCTCTGCAACGCAACTCTGTTGTGCTTACTGAAGGTACCTGGTGGGCTAGTTGGACTCCAGGGACCCTCACGATTGAAGGGGACTTAATCCCCCATCTTAAAACGCGCCACGGGGCCTGTTTGCACACATGTCACCTCAAGCCCCGCCCCCTTCCTTCACCACTGTGCAAACGCGCCCCGTGGCGCGTTTTAAGTTGGGGGATTAAGTCCCCTTGAATCCTGAGGGTCCCTGGAGTCCAACTAGCCCACCATCTACCTCCAAAAAGCGCCACAGAGCTGCGTTGCAGAGAAGTGTAAAAAGGGGCGTGGCCTCTGAACACCTCTCTGCAACGCAGCTCCCTGGCGCATACTGGAGGTACCTGGTGGGCTAGTTGGCCCCCAGAGGCCCTCAGGTTTGAAGGGGAATTAATTCCCCATCTTAAAACGGGCCACGGGCCTGTTTGCACACATGTCACCTTTAGCCCCGCCCCCTCCCTTCACCACTGTGTAAACGCACCCCATGGCGCGTTTTAAGTTGGGGCATTAAGTCCCCTTGAATCCTGAGGGTCCCTGGGGTCCAACTATCCCACCAGGTACCTCCAGTAAGCGCCACAGAGCTGCGTTGCAGAGAGGTGTAAAAAGGGGCGTGGCCTGGACCACCTCTCTGCAACCCAGCCCTGTGGATCTTACTGGAGGTACCTGGTGGGCTAGTTGGCCCCCAGGGACCCCCAGTATTGAAGGGGAATTATATCCCCAATTTAAAACGCGCCACAGGGCGCGTTTGCAGAGTGGTTAAGGGAGGGGGCGGGGCCTGATGCTCGATCGCGTCTTTTTCTTTCTTTTGTTTTTTTTTTTAAGGGGGGCTGTGTGGCCCCCCTTCTTTTTTACTTTTTGGGGCCCTGGGGACCCCATCCCCCAGGGCCTGATGCCTTTTTTCTTTTTTTTTTTTAAATACTTTACGGGATGGGGGCCGCGTGGCCCCCCTCCCGTGGCCGATTCCGGCCCCGGGGACCCCATCCCCCAGGGCTTAGCCACTTTTTTAAAACTTATTTTTGGAGGAGGGGGGCTGCGTGGCCCCCCTCCTAAGGCCTCTATTGGCCCCGGGGACCCCATCCCCCGGGGCCGGCCTTTATTTATTTATTTTTTTAAATGTTTTATTATTTTTGGGGAGGGGGCCGCGTGGCCCCCCTCCCGGGCCACTACTTGCCCCGGAGACCCCATCCCCGGGGCAGGCCCTATTCTTTGGGGTCCGTGGGGGGACCCCAACTCCCCCACGGACCATGCCGGCTCCCCGCCTCCTGCGGGAGCCGGCATTGCTTTTCCACATGGGGAGCTGCTAACATGCAGTTCCCCGTGTGGAAAAGCAATGTGCTTTGGATATTGGAAGCGAGAGCAGGTTTCCCTGCTCTTGCTTCCAATATCCAAAGCAGTTTGCAATGACAGGGCGGGAGCCGCGAGGCTCCGTCCTGTCATTGCAAACAGCAGTGTCCCGGGGTAGGCACCCCGGGACACTGCAGGAGCCGGCCCTGGGGGTGGCGGTCCCCAGGGCCATGGAGGGCTCCAGGAGGGGGCCGCGCGGCCCCCTTCCAACCTTTGCACAACCCCGGGGAGGTGGTGGTCCCCGGGGCTCGGGGGTCCTAAACGGACCCCCACATTTTATTATTTAGTGCCCCGGGGAGGTGGCGGTCCCTAGGGCATGTGGGGGGGCTCGAGCCACCCACACAGGTAATGTAAAAAAAAAAAAAAAAAAAAGCCCCGGGGGGTGGCGGTCCCCGGGGCTGCGGGGGGCCGTGTGCCCCCCCGCCACCATTTTTTTTATAAAGCCCCGGGGGTGGTGGTCCCCGGGTCTTGGGGGGGCTTAGAGGCCCCCCCATGTCATTATTAAATAAACCCCGCATGCCCCTGGGACTTGGCCCACCCGGGGGCCAATTAACCAGGAAGCGCGGGAGCCCGCGCTTTGTTTTTGTTTTTTATCGGCAGGATCCGCGCACCCAGCGTGTTTTTGCCGATTTAAAAAAAATTTGGGGCCCTGGGGGTCCTTGTAGGACCCCTGAGCAGGCCTAGGGGTCAGGGTGTTTCTACCCTGCCCCTTTTTGCGTTTTGCGCCCTTGTTATTGTCTTTTCTTGTGCCTCGGTTCTGCCGAGGCACAAGATGGCTACCAACACTTCCTGGTTTGGAGTGTTGACAGCCAATTAGCATACAGCTCGTGGTCGGGAGGGTGCGCGGATCAACCGCGGCCATAAATATTGAAACTTTTATTTTGGATTTTCTCAGCAACTACTGAACGGATTTACACCATTTTTAAAAAGGGTGCTTTCTGAATCAAGTACTACCTTTTTGCCAAATTTGGTGTAATTCCGTTCAGCAGTTTTTGCTGTAGCCTTGCATAAAGTTTCCTATGGGAAATTGATTTTTTCACTCTTATTTTTTAAATTTATCTGCAACTACTGAACGGATTTACACCATTTAAAAAAAAAGGTCGCTTTCTGAACCAAGCGCTACCTTTTTGCAAAATTTGGTGTAATTCCGTTCAGCAGTTCGGGCTGTATCCGTGTCTAAAATTTCCTATGGGAATTAACATGGAGAAAACACGTTTTGGGACCCCCCTTTTTTCTCGGCCCCCGCTTGATGAATCACCCCGAAACTTTCAAGACAGGAGCGGACCGGAGCGCCCCACTAGTTTTGAAAATTTCGCGATGATTCGTCAAGCGACGCATAAAGTTATTGGGAATAGAATGTTACGAATTTCCTATGGATAATAGGTCCTAACTATAACTATCTACTGGCGACCGCCAGTAGATAATATATATATATATATATATATATATATATATATATATATATATATTCACTGAAAAAACCATAGGTTTTAGGGACAGTTATAGTTAGTTGGACATTGCACTCGTACAAAACCCGTGAAATTCCCCCGTTATAGTTAGTCCAGCTAACTATAACTCGCACCCCCGCAATGCACTGCTGATGATGTCACATATTACATCACTCATGACATGGTCAGTGACATCACTGATGACATCACTGATGACATCTCAAATGACATCATCCAGTGACTGTGTGTTTCTGTAAAGTTTATATATTTTTAATATATATAGGAAAAGACGTATTGAAGAATGAGTGGGTGTGTAAGTGTCTGTATGGATGATTTAGTAGGTGCGTGACTGACTCTATAAGTGAGTGATTTAACGTATCTTACTGAATGCATGGGTTAGTGACTAAACTGGGTGAATGTCTGTATCCGTCTGTCTGTTGCTGTGTAAGTGGCTGCATGTGTTTGTGAATAGCTACATGAGTGTCTATATGAGTTATTGAATGCTTGTCTGAGTATCTGTATGGGTGCCTGAGTGTTTGTGTGGGAGGGGTGTGTGCAACTCTGTGCATAGATGTGTGAGTGGGTGATTCACTGGGTGGATGGTTTCAAGAGTGCAACTGTGATAGACTGTATGGGTGGGTAAGTGTGTGTAAGAGTGTGTTAGTGAGTGAATGTATGTCCCAGTGGTACATGTGTGAGTAACTACATATGTGAAAGGCAGTATATATGTGTGTTGGAGTATATAAATAGCTATAAGCGAGAGTGAGTGATTGTGATAGTGGCTGTATGGATGAGTGTGTGCTTGTATCAGTGATTGTATAAGAGCGTAAGAATGTGCTACTATTTGTATGAGTAAGTGAGCTGGTGTGTGTATAACTGTATAGGTGAGTAAATGGTAGTGTGTTTAATTATTTGCATGACTGACTAGGTGTGTGAGTACCTCTATGGATGAGTGGCGGTGTTTGAGTGTCTATATAGGAGTATGAGTGCATATGATAGTCCTGTACTGAGTGACCGTAAGTATGAGTGACTGTACGGGTGAGTGAGTGGATGTGTGCGTAGACCTAAGAATCAGTGAGTGGGTGTGTAGTTATTGGTGTTGGAGTGTCTATGGTTTTGCGAATGGCAGTCTGTAATTTAGAGTGGGTGTATCAAAGGTTATATTAGGGTGTGAGGAGGTGCATCAGATTATCACGTGGATGATGTCATCAGTGATGTCATTTGAGATGTCATCAGTGATGTCATCAGTGATGTCACTGACCATGTCATGAGTGATGTAATATGTGACGTCATCAGCAGTGCATTGCGGGGCGCGAGTTATAGTTAGCTGGACTAACTATAACGGGGAATTTCACGGGTTTTGTACGAGTGCAATGTCCAACTAACTATAACTGTCCCTAAAACCTATGGTTTTTTCAGTGAATTTCAAAGGTTTTTAAATGCTAATTTGTAACTATAACGTCCCTGAAACCTATGGTTTTTTCAGTGAATTTCAAAGGTTTTTTAAATGCTAATTTGTAACTATAACATGTCTGAAACCTACAGTTTTTTCAGTGAATTTCAAAGGTTTTGTAAATGACAATTTTTAAATGTATTAATTGTTATATAAATTTTTTTCATACTGATTTCCAAATTTTTTAGAAACAATTTTTTTTTACATATTTTATTTTTTAAATTACATTGTAATTACATTATACATTACATTACAAAAATACTTTCTCAGAATGAATTACTTTAGTTTAATTACTTTGCACATAGGCAATAGACTTTTAAGTACAGTAGTTACAGTTGTTGCAATGGGCAACACATTTTCAAACACAATGCAACATTCAGCTCAATGTGAATTTCTAGTTAAATACAATTAGTTACTTTATGGATTACTTTTCTAACCACATTACTGGATCCTAGATTCAGTCCTGGGACATCTCCTGTAAACAGTTGAGTAAAAGCGTTTTGGTTACAGTCGTGATTTTTAAGGAATATTATTGTACTTTAAAAGTTCACACTTAGAAACTTTTTCTCATAGAATCACCAATGTTATCCTATGGAAGGAAATTCACTTAGAAGTTAAAAACTGTTATCGTTACTTTTTCTTACTCAGTGTTGGATCCTGGATCCAGCACTGGTGCATCTCCTGTAAACAGTTGAAAGAATGCGTTTAAGTCATACAGGCGATTTTTAGGAATATTTGTAGTTTGTGAAAATCGACACTTTGAAACTTTTCTGCTGAAAACCAGACAATGGATTCCTATGGAAGGAAATTCAAGTTACTGCTAAGTACGGTTAAAATTACTTTTGAGGATCAGTACTGGGCTGAAAGATGCAGCACTGAGGTCTCTCCTGATAACAGGTGAGTAAATCGGAATTCGTATTTCGGCTGATTTTAGAGGAATATTTTAAAGTTCCAAAACTTCACACTTAGAAGAATTTCCAAGTGAAACCAGTCAATGTTAGCCTATGAAGGAAATTCAAGTTACCGGTAAGTACGGTTAAAATTACTTTTCAGGATCAGTACTGGGCTGAAAGATGCAGCACTGAGGTCTCTCCTGATAACAGGTGAGTAAATCGGAATTCGTATTTCGGCTGATTTTAGAGGAATATTTTAAAGTTCCAAAACTCCACACTTAGAAGAATTTCCAAGTGAAACCAGTCAATGTTAGCCTATGAAGGAAATTCAAGTTACCGGTAAGTACGGTTAAAATTACTTTTCAGGACCAGTACTGGGCTGAAAGATGCAGCACTGAGGTCTCTCCTGATAACAGGTGAGTAAATCGGAATTCGTATTTCGGCTGATTTTAGAGGAATATTTTAAAGTTCCAAAACTCCACACTTAGAAGAATTTCCAAGTGAAACCAGTCAATGTTAGCCTATGAAGGAAATTCAAGTTACCGGTAAGTACGGTTAAAATTACTTTTCAGGACCAGTACTGGGCTGAAAGATGCAGCACTGAGGTCTCTCCTGATAACAGGTGAGTAAATCGGAATTCGTATTTCGGCTGATTTTAGAGGAATATTTTAAAGTTCCAAAACTCCACACTTAGAAGAATTTCCAAGTGAAACCAATCAATGTTAGCCTATGAAGGAAATTCAAGTTACCGGTAAGTACGGTTAAAATTACTTTTCAGGACCAGTACTGGGCTGAAAGATGCAGCACTGAGGTCTCTCCTGATAACAGGTGAGTAAATCGGAATTCGTATTTCGGCTGATTTTAGAGGAATATTTTAAAGTTCCAAAACTCCACACTTAGAAGAATTTCCAAGTGAAACCAGTCAATGTTAGCCTATGAAGGAAATTCAAGTTACCGGTAAGTACGGTTAAAATTACTTTTCAGGACCAGTACTGGGCTGAAAGATGCAGCACTGAGGTCTCTCCTGATAACAGGTGAGTAAATCGGAATTCGTATTTCGGCTGATTTTAGAGGAATATTTTAAAGTTCCAAAACTCCACACTTAGAAGAATTTCCAAGTGAAACCAATCAATGTTAGCCTATGAAGGAAATTCAAGTTACCGGTAAGTACGGTTAAAATTACTTTTGAGGATCAGTACTGGGCTGAAAGATGCAGCACTGAGGTCTCTCCTGATAACAGGTGAGTAAATCGGAATTCGTATTTCGGCTGATTTTAGAGGAATATTTTAAAGTTCCAAAACTCCACACAGAAGAATTTCCAAGTGAAACCAGTCAATGTTAGCCTATGGAAGGAAATTCAAGTTACTGGTAAGTACGGTTAAAATTACTTTTCAGGACCAGTACTGGGCTGAAAGATGCAGCACTGAGGTCTCTCCTGATAACAGGTGAGTAAATCAGAATTCGGATTTCGGCTGATTTTAGAGGAATATTTGTATGTTTCAAAAATCAACACTTAGAAACTTTTTCAGCAAAAAGCAGGCAATGATATCCTATGGAAGGAAATTCAAGTTACTGGTAAGTACGGTTAAAATTACTTTTGAGGATCAGTACTGGGCTGAAAGATGCAGCACTGAGGTCTCTCCTGATAACAGGTGAGTAAATCGGAATTCGTATTTCGGCTGATTTTAGAGGAATATTTTAAAGTTCCAAAACTCCACACTTAGAAGAATTTCCAAGTGAAACCAGTCAATGTTAGCCTATGGAAGGAAATTCAAGTTACTGGTAAGTACGGTTAAAATTACTTTTCAGGATTAGTACTGGGCTGAAAGATGCAGCACTGAGGTCTCTCCTGATAACAGGTGAGTAAATCAGAATTCGTATTTCGGCTGATTTTAGAGGAATATTTGCACAATGGTGAAGGGAGGGGCGGGGCCTGAGGTGACATCTGTGCAAACGCGCCCCGTGGCGCGTTTTAAGTTGGGGGATTAAGTCCCCTTGAATCATGAGGGTCCCTACGGGCCAACTAGCCCACCAGGAACCTCCAGTATGCGCCAGGGTCTGCGTTGCAGAGACATGTACAGAGGCCACACCCCTTTTTACACCTCTCTGCAACGCAGCTCTGTGGCGCTTTCTGGACGTACCTGTTGGGCTAGTTGGCCCCAGGGACCCTCAGGATTGAAGAGGATTTAATTCCCCATCTTAAAACGCGCCACGGGGCCTGTTTGCACACATGTCACCTGAAGCCCCGCCCTCCCTTCACCACTGTGCAAACGCGCCCCGTGGCGCGTTTTAAGTCGGGGATTAACTCCCCTTGAATCCTGAGGGTCCCTGGGGTGCAACTAGCCCACCATATACCTCCAAAAAGCGCCATAGAGCTGCGTTGCAGAGAGGTGTAAAAGGGGCGTGGCCTCTGTACACCTCTCTGCAAGGCAGCCCCTGGCGCATACTGGAGGTTCCTGGTGGGCTAGTTGGCCCCCAGGGACCCCAGTATTCAAGGGGATTCGTTCCCCCTCTGCAAACGCGCCAGGGGCGCGTTTGCAGAGTGGTGAAGGAAGGGCGGGGCCTACGGGCCCGATCGGTTTTTTTTTGTTTGTTTTTATCCCCCTGAAGGGGAGCTGTGTAGCCCCCTTCCTTTTTCCTATTTTTAGGCCCTGGGGACCCCATCCCCCAGGGCCTTTCCCCTTTTTTTTTTATTAAAATAAAAAAAAATGGGAAAGAGGCCGCGTGGCCCCCTTCCCTGGGCCTGTATTGGCCCCGGGGACCCCATCCCCGGGGCATGGCCTCTTTTTTTATTTGGAGGGGGGCTGCGTGGCCCCCCTCCTCAGGCCATTTAAGGCCCCGGGGACCCCATCTCCCGGGGCCGGCCTTGCACTTTTTTTTT
The DNA here is from genome assembly GCA_963921515.1 of Calotriton arnoldi. Lineage (NCBI taxonomy): Eukaryota > Metazoa > Chordata > Amphibia > Caudata > Salamandridae > Calotriton > Calotriton arnoldi. The sequence continues at coordinate 52,857 of CAWUFW010016833.1, forward strand.
TTTTTTTTAAATTTTTTTCCTTTGGGGAGGGGGCTGCGTGGCCCCACTCCTGGGCCACTATGGCCCCGGGGACCCCATCCCCGGGGCCTGGCCTCTCGTTGGGGACTGTGGGGGGTCCCCAAGCCCCCACAGTCCCGCCGGCTCCCCGTGTCCTACGGGAGCCGGCATTGCTACACATGGGGAGCAGCTAACATGCTGCTCCCCATGTGGAAAGCAATCGGCTTTGGATATTGGAAGAGAGAGCAGGTTTCCTGCTCTCTCTTCCAATATCCAAAGCAAGTTTGCAATGACAGGACGGGAGCCGCGAGGCTCCCGTCCTGTCATTGCAAACAGCAGTGTCCCGGGGTAGGCACCCGGGACACTGCAGGAGCCGGCCCTGGGGGTGGTGGTCCCCAGGGCCATCAAGGGCTCCAGGAGGGGGGCCGCGCGGCCCCCTCCCTACATTTTGAAAGCCCCGGGAGGTGGTGGTCCCCGGGGCTCTGGAGGTCCAAAACGGACCCCCATTTTAATTTTTCTTAGTGCCCCGGGAGGTGGTGGTCCCCGGGCGTGTGGGGGCTGGAGCCCCCCACACAGGTTTTTTAAATAAAAAGAAGCCCGGGGAGGTGGCGGTCCCCGGGGCTGCGGGAGGGCTCAGAGCCCTCCCTCACCATTATACATAAAGCCCCGGGGGTGGTGGTCCCCGGGGCTTGGGGGACCCTCAGAGGCCCCCACACATAAAATTAACCCCCAGCATGCCCCCGGGACTTGGCCCACCCGGGGGCCAATTAGCTATCGAAGCGCGGGAAACCGCGCTTCGATTTTTTCCGGCAGGGTTCGCGCTCCCTGAGCGCATCCTGCCGATTTAAAAAAAAAAAAATTTTTTTTGCCCAGTGGGTCCTTGTGGGACCCCCTGAGCAGACCTAGGGGGTCAGGGTGTTTCTACCCTGCCCCCTTTGTGCGCTTTGCGCACTTGTTTCTGTCCCTCGGTTCTACCGAGGGACAAAATGGCTGCCAACACTTCCTGGTTTGGAGTGTTGACAGCCAATTAACATAAAGCTCGTGCTCGGGAGGATCCGCGGCCCTAGATATCACTATCTTTTTTACTTTTCATTTTCTCAGCAACTACTGAACGGATTTACACCATTTAACAAAAAGGGTTCTTTCTGAACCAAGAACTACCTCTTTGCCAAATTTGGTGTAATTCCGTTCAGCAGTTCGGGCTGTAGCCGTGTCTAAAGTTTCCTATGGAAAATTGCATGGGGAAAACGCGTTTTGGGACCCCCCTTTTTTCTCGGCCCCCACTTGACGAATCCCCACGAGACTTTCAGGGTAGGAGCGGACCGGAGCGGGCCATAAAGTTTGAAAATTTTGCGAAGATACGTCAACCGGCAAGAGAGTTATTTCAAATAGAATGTCGTGGATTTCCTATGGATAATAGGTTGTAACTATAACTATCTACTGGCGACCGCCAGTAGATAATATATATATATATATATATATATATATATATATATATATATATATATATTCACTGAAAAAACCATAGGTTTTAGGGACAGTTATAGTTAGTTGGACATTTCACTCGTACAAAACCCGTGAAATTCCCCTTTTATAGTTAGTTCAGCTAACTATAACTCGCGCACCCACAATGCACTGCTGATGACGTCACATATTACATCACTCATGACATGGTCAGTGACATCACTGATGACATCACTGATGACATCTCAAATGACATCACTGATGACATCATCCAGTGACTGTGTGTTTCTGTAAAGTTTAAATATTTTTAATATATATAGGAAAAGACGTATTGAAGAATGAGTGGGTGTGTAAGTGTCTGTATGGATGATTTAGTAGGTGCGTGACTGACTCTATAAGTGAGTGATTTAACGTATCTTACTGAATGCATGGGTTAGTGACTAAACTGGGTGAATGTCTGTATCCGTCTGTCTGTTGCTGTGTAAGTGGCTGCATGTGTTTGTGAATAGCTACATGAGTGTCTATATGAGTTATTGAATGGTTGTCTGAGTATCTGTATGGGTGCCTGAGTGTTTGTGTGGGAGGGGTGTGTGCGACTCTGTGCATAGATGTGTGAGTGGGTGATTCACTGGGTGGATGGTTTCAAGAGTGCAACTGTGATAGACTGTATGGGTGGGTAAGTGTGTGTAAGAGTGTGTTAGTGAGTGAATGTATGTCCCAGTGGTACATGTGTGAGTAACTACATATGTGAAAGGCAGTATATATGTGTGTTGGAGTATATAAATAGCTATAAGCGAGAGTGAGTGATTGTGATAGTGGCTGTATGGATGAGTGTGTGCTTGTATCAGTGATTGTATAAGAGCGAAACAATGTGGTAGTATTTGTATGATTAAGTGAGCTGGTGTGTGTATAACTGTATAGGTGAGTAAATGGCAGTGTGTTTAATTATTTGCATGACTGACTAGGTGTGTGAGTACCTCTATGGATGAGTGGCGGTGTTTGAGTGTCTATATAGGAGTAAGAGTGCATATGATAGTCCTGTACTGAGTGACCATAAGTATGAGTGACTGTACGGGTGAGTGAGTGGATGTGTGTGTGTAGACCTAAGAATCAGTGAGTGGGTATGTAGTTATTGGTGTTGGAGTGTCTATGGTTTTGCGAATGGCAGTCTGTAATTTAGATTGGGTGTATCAAAGGTTATATTAGGGTGTGAGGAGGTGCATCAGATTATCACGTGGATGATGTCATCAGTGATGTAATTTGAGATGTCATCAGTGATGTCATCAGTGATGTCACTGACCATGTCATGAGTGATGTAATATGTGACGTCATCAGCAGTGCATTGCGGGTGCGCGAGTTATAGTTAGCTGAACTAACTATAACGGGGGAATTTCATGGGTTTTGTACGAGTGAAATGTCCAACTAACTATAACTGTCCCTAAAACCTATGGTTTTTTCAGTGAATTTCAAAGGTTTTTTAAATGCTAATTTCTAACTATAACATGTCTGAAACCTATAGTTTTTTCAGTGAATTTCAAAGGTTTTTTAAATGCTAATTTCTAACTATAACGTACCTGAAACCTATGGTTTTTTCAGTGAATTTCAAAGGTTTTTTAAATGCTAATTTCTAACTATAACGCCCCTAAAACCTATGGTTTTTTCAGTGAATTTCAAAGGTTTTGTAAATGACAATTTTTAAATGTATTAATTGTTATATTTATTTTTTTGATACTGATTTACTACATTTTTTAAAACTATTTATTTTTATATATTTTATTTATTAAATTACATTGTAATTACATTATACATTACATTACAAAATATACTTTCTCAGAATGAATTACTTTAGTATAAATAGTTTGCAAATAGGCAATAGAGTTTTAAGTACAGTAGTTACAGTTGTTGCAATGGGCAACACAATTTCAAACACAATGCAACATTGAGCTCAATGTGAATTTCTAGTTAAATGCAATTAGTTACTTTATGGATTACTTTTCTAACCACAGGACTGGATCCTAGATTCAGTCCTGGGACATCTCGTGTAAACAGTTGAGTAAAAGCGTTTTGGTTACAGTAGTGATCTTTAAGGAATATTATTGTATTTTAAAAGTTGACACTTAGAAACTTTTTCACATAGAATCACCAATGTTATCCTATGGGAGGAAATTCACTTAGCAGGTAAGTAGTGTTATCGTTACTTTTTCTTACTCAGTGTTGGATCCTGGATCCAGCACTGGTGCATCTCCTGTAAACAGTTGAAAGAATGCGTTTAAGTCTTACAGGCGATTTTTAAGGAATATTTGTAATTTGTGAAAATCGACACTTTGAAACTTTTCTGCTGAAAACCAGACAATGGATTCCTATGGAAGGAAATATAAGTTACTGGTAAGTACGGTTAGAATTACTTTTCAGGGTCAGTGCTGGGCTAAAAGATGCAGCACTGGGTTCTCTCCTGATAACAAGTGAGTAAATCGGAATTCGTAGTTTGGTTGATTTTAGAGGAATATTATAAAGTTCCAAAACTCCACACTTAGAAGAATTTCCAAGTGAAACCAGTCAATGTTAGCCTATGGAAGGAAATTCAAGTTGCTGGTAAGTACGGTTAAAATTACTTTTCAGGATCAGTACTGGGATGAAAGATGCAGCACTGGGTTCTCTCCTGATAACAGGTGAGTAAATCGGAATTCGTACTTCGGTTGATTTTAGAGGAATATTATAAAGTTCCAAAACTCCACACACAGAAGAATTTCCAAGTGAAACCAGTCAATGTTAGCCTATGGAAGGAAATTCAAGTTGCTGGTAAGTACGGTTAAAATTACTTTTCAGGATCAGTACTGGGCTGAAAGATGCAGCACTGAGGTCTCTCCTGATAACAGGTGAGTAAATCGGAATTCGTATTTCGGCTGATTTTAGAGGAATATTTGCACAATGGTGAAGGGAGGGGCGGGGCCTGAGGTGACATCTGTGCAAATGCGCCCCGTGGCGCGTTTTAAGTTGGGGGATTAAGTTCCCTTGAATCTTGAGGGCCCCTGGGGGCCAACTAGCCCACCAGGAACCTCCAGTATGCGCCAGGGGCTGCGTTGCAGAGACGTGTACAGAGGCCACGCCCCTTTTACACCTCTCTGCAACGCAGCTCTGTGGCACTTTTAGAAGTACATGGTGGGCTAGTTGGCCCCCAGGGACCCTCAGGATTGAAGGGGATTTAATTCCCCATCTTAAAACGCGCCACGGGGCCTGTTTGCACACATGTCACCTGAAGCCCCGCCCCTCCCTTCACCACTGTGCAAACGCGCCCCGTGGCGCGTTTTAAGTTGGGGGATTACGTCCCCTTGAATCCTGAGGGTCCCTGGAGTCCAACTAGCCCACCATGTACTTCTAAAAGCGCCACAGAGCTGCGTTGCAGAGAGGTGTAAAAGGGCGTGGCCTCTGTACACCTCTCTGCAACGCAGCCCTCTAGCGCATACTGGAGGTTCCTGGTGGGCTAGTTGGCCCCAGGACCCCCAGTATTCAGGGGAATTACTTCCCCTTCTTAAAACGCGCCAGGGGGCGCGTTTGCAGAGTACTGCAGGGAGGGGCGGGGCCTCCGGCACGATGCCGGTCGTTTTTTTTTTCTTGTTTTTTTTAATGGGAGGGGGCTGCGTGGCCCCCTTCCCTGGCCACTTTTGGCCCCGGGGACCCCATCCCCCGGGGCCTGAGCATTTTATTTATTTTTCAAATAAAAAAAAAAAAACGGGGAAGAGGGCCACGCGGCCCCCTTCCCTGGGCCTTGATTGGCCCCGGGGACCCCATCCCCCGGGGCATGCCCTCAATTTTTTAATTTTTTTATTTAGAGGGGGGCTGCGTGGCCCCCCTTTTCAGGCCATTTAAGGCCCCGGGGACCCCATCCCCCGGGGCCGGCCTTGCCCTTTTTTTTTTTTTCTAATTTGGGGAGGGGGGCTGCGTGGCCCCCCTCCCTGGCCACGTATGGCCCCGGGGACCCCATCCCCCGGGGCCTGGCCTCTCGTTGGGGACTGTGGGGGGTCCCCAAACCCCCCACAGTCCCGCCGGCTCCCCGCCTCCTGCGCGAGCCGGCCATTGCTTTCCACATGGGGAGCAGCTAACATGCTGCTCCCCATGTGGAAAGCAATCAGCTTTGGATATTGGAAGCGAGAGCAGGTTTCCTGCTCTCGCTTCCAATATCCAAAGCAAGTTTGCAATGACAGGACGGGAGCCGCGGGGCTCCGTCCCTGTCATTGCAAACAGCAGTGTCCCGGGGTAGGCACCCGGGACACTGCAGGAGCCGGCCCTGGGGGTGGCGGTCCCCAGGGCCATCACTGGCTCCAGGAGGGGGGCCGCGCGGCCCCCTCCCAACTATTTCACAGCCCCGGGAGGTGGTGGTCCCCGGGGCTTTGGGGGTCAGTAACGGACCCCCATATTCAAATGTTTAGTGCCCCGGGGAGGTGGCGGTCCCCGGGGCATGTGGGGGGGCTGGAGCCCCCCCCCCCCACACAGGTCAAAAAATTTTTTTTTTAAAAGAAGCCCCGGGGGGTGGCGGTCCCCGGGGCTGCGGGAGGGCAAAGAGCCCTCCCGCACCATTATTTTCTTAAGCCCCGGGGGGTGGCAGTCCCCAGGGCTTGGGGGCCTTAGAGGCCCCCACATTAAATTTAAACCCCCCCACCATGCCCCCGGGCAAATTAACATCGAAGCGCGGGAGACCGCCCTTCGATTTTTTTCGGCAGGATCCGCGCTCCCTGAGCGCATCCTGCCGATTTTTTTTTTTTTTTTAAATGCTTTTTTCTACCCAGGGGGTCCTTGTGGGACCCCCTGAGCAGACCTAGGGGGTCAGGGTGTTTCTACTAACCCTGGGCAAAGCACTACGCTACGCTCGCGTAGTTTGCGAAGTTTGCGCTACTTCGCACAACGCGAATTGCACGTAGCACAGTGAAAACACGCGTAGCGTAGCGTAGCGTAGTGCAGCGGTCATTTTTTGCTTGCTCGCGGTCCTCAACGTCAAGTTGGCGACCGCGAGCAAGCAAAATGACATCCCGGCGAGACTTTTCCCTCGTTCGCGATCAGCAACATCAAGTTGCCGATCGCGAGCGTGAAAATAAACCTGCCGGCGAGATTCTCAACGCGGGAGGTCAGGTTTATCATTGCGAGTGGTCGCGTATGCTCGCGACCGCTCGCGATGAGAAACTACCAGTCCGCGTTGAGAAAGCTGCCGCTCGATTAAAAATCTACTCGAGCGGCAGTAAAGACAGCTCGCACTGTGCAAGATGCCCTTTTCAATGATTGCACAGTGCGGACAAGCATCCGGCACTGTGCAATCATCGCGAACAGCGCACTACGCAGTTTGCGTAGTGCTACGCGTAGCTCGCGTAGTGCGAACTGCACTTCACGTAGCTTCGCGTAGCGCTACTTCGCGAACTACGCCCAGGCTTAGTTTCTACCCTGCCCCCTTTGTGCGTTTTGCGCACTTTTTTTACTGCTTTCTTGTTCCTCGGTTCTATTGAGGAACAAGATGGCTGCCAACACTTCCTGGTTTGGAGTGTTGACAGCCAATTAGCAGACAGCTCGTGATCGGGAGGGTGCGCGAATCCAACGCGGCCATAGATATATATGTGATTTTCCTTTTGATTTTCTCAGGAACTACTGAACGGATTTACACCATTTAACAAAAAGGGTTCTTTCTGAACCAAGATCTACATCTTTGCCAAATTTGGTGTAATTCCGTTCAGCAGTTCGGGCTGTAGCCGTGTCTAAAGTTTCCTATGGGAAAATGAATGGGGAAAACACGTTTTGGGACCCCCCTTTTTTCTCGGCCCCCGCTTGACGAATCACCCCGAGACTTTCAGGGTAGGAGCGGACCGGAGCGGGCCATAAAGTTTGAAAATTTCGCGAAGATTCGTCAACCGGCAAGAGAGTTATTTCAAATAGAATGTCGCGGATTTCCTATGGAAAATAGGTCCTAACTATAACTATCTACTGGCGACCGCCAGTAGATAATATATATATATATATATTCACGACCAAAGTGATCCCAAGACCTTCCCTCGTCGAAAAGAGAGCAACGGACACCCGGATAGAATGGCAAGTTGTTGTTTATTTCTCACTCCTCCTCTGACGATGCGTTTCGAGCAACTAGTGCCCTTGATCACATACAGAGTGCAGTACGCCATACTTTTTATAGATGCTTTGTGTACACCCCCCTACAGTCACGTGATAATAGACACAAAGAAAACACTATGGATTTCATTTGAGCACCTATAGTTATATAACAGTATATGTCCTTTACATTACATTATAAATACAATGTATTGTTATAACATTACTAAAATATTATTTAAAAAATCAGTAATGTCATGGTAATAAAAGCGTATAAATACACAAATAAATACACGTATAAATATGTATATAAAAAAATACTCATAAATATGCATAAATAAATAAATATATACACATTATGACATCAGTACAATATTGTATGACCAAGAAAATATTGCGGCATAAGTGCCCATTTCATATTTCACCATATTGCACTTGTAATTATTGTGGTACCTCATATCAGCTTAAATGCTGTTACTTATAGCTTTCATTCAATAATGTTATAACCACATTGACTAATGTACTCAAATATAAGGTGCTCAAGATTTGTTTTTCGTGTTTTTGTGATATTCATAACGGCTGAATATCTAATTTTTCATTTGTAGAAAAAAGTGCTTCCGTGCTTAGCAGTCCCTGCTGATTGTGCAAAAATCGCTAAACCTAACTAAAGTGCCTAGTGCTGTGCAAATACATGTTTAAAATATAAAAGTGCTAGTGCCTATGCTAAAACCTTATTGACTAAAAAAATGTTACATTAGGGATGTTTAAGAACCATTATTTACATTAGGATGGCAGCGGGTATAGTCTCACTACTATTTCAGATGTAAAAATTACCCTGCTCCAGTTACAACAGTGCTATTGGTCTTCATGGCAATAAAAATTAATAAGAATTAAAATTTAAGATTCTGTTAAACCACGGTTATTCTGGAAAAGAATTAATGAGTTTCACAAGAAATTGTGCATGTCCTCAGTATTATTTAGTCCATTAGGCATTTTACTGTCAAATTCTAAAATCATGCGGGTTTCCAACTGCCTTAACCCCTTCGCTGCGTTCGTCGGCCAACGGCCGTCACGAGCACTACCTCCGTAGTGCTGCGCACGTCCGTTGGCCGACGCGGCCCCGCCCACTCCGCTAAACTGCCGCACCGCCGCGGAATTGCCGCTGCGGTTAAGCGGTTAAAAGACGTTCCCTATTCCCTCCTCTCTGGAGGGTGGGAATGGCATCGACCACACAGTATGTTAGGCAGTTGACATCATTGTTGTGTGTGCTCTTAAAATGTCGTGCTACAGGATAAGAGGGATCGTTGTTAATGATAGCTCTCAAATGCTGCAAGATTCTGACGTGCTCCCAACATACCTTAAGCCACAGGTGCACGTCAGAACATATACAGCATTTTCTGTCCTGCAATTATAGCTGCCTTTTATTGCAGTTTCCTCCTGACAGAATGGAGTAGTAAAATTAGTCATGTTTACTCCAAATTTGCACGCTCGGCACGATGAGCATTTGACAAATCCTGGTTTGGGTTTTAGCCATGTACTGATGGGGCCCAGTTCCGGACTATTTCTATTTAGTTTGGACCCCATAGATCGTGCTTTTCTAAATGTAATGTTGGGAAATGTGGGGAGTCTAGTTCCCAGAACATTATCAGTCAGAACAATTGGCCAATTCCTTTTTATTATAAACCTTATTTTGCTCCCAACATACCTTATGCCACAGGTGCATGTCAGAACATATACAGCATATTCTGTCCTGCAATTATAGCTGCCTTTTATTGCAGTTTCCTCCTGACAGAATGGAGAAGTAAAATTAGTCATGTTTACTCCAAATTTGCACGCTCGGCACAATGAGCATTTGACAAATCCTGGTTTGGGTTTTAGCCATGTACTGATGGGGCCCAGTTCCGGACTATTTCTATTTAGTTTGGACCCCATAGATCGTGCTTTTCTAAATGTAATGTTGGGAAATGTGGGGAGTCTAGTTCCCAGAACATTATCAGTCAGAACAATTGGCCAATTCCTTTTTATAATAGACCTTATTTTTCTTTCCTGATGGCTAAATGTAGTTATTAGTCGAGGATCTTCATCTATGTGTGGGGGTTCTATCACTTCTTCCTGTTGTGGTAATAATGTTGCCCTTGGCCGCTCTTTAGCTTTATTGACCGCCTCTCTCAACATTCTAGAGCTGTAGCCTCTCCTCCTTAGTCTAGCCAGAGTCTCTTGTGTACATTTATCAAAGTCTTCCTCTGTACTGCAAATATGTTTAAGCCTTAAGATTTCCCCATATGGAATGCGCCGTATGAGGTGCTTGGGGTGCGCACTGCTAGCGTGTAATGTCGTATTCCCTGCAGTAGCCTTTCTAAAAAGTGTTGTTTCCAATTTTCCATTGTTCACATAAACTACTACATCTAAAAATTCGATGCGTTCCTTGTTCAGGTGGGATGTAAAGTTAAGATTGGCAGAGTTGATATTAATGGTCCTAATGAACTGCCTAGCGCTTTCTTCATCCCCCTTCCGTACTAAAAAAACATCGTCAATATAACGAAGCCAGTACATTATCTGTTGTGTGGACATTTCATGATGGTCTTTTTTAAGAACCTGTTCCTCCCACCAGCCAACATTCAAGCACGCATAGCTAGGGGAGAAACAGGCTCCCATGGCTACACCTCTTAATTGTTTAAAAATCTCCTTTCCAAACACAAAATAATTGTTATGGAGACTCCAGTTAATGAGGGCAAGCAGCATCTTGTTGTGCTGGTGGTATTCACAGGGTCTTGTATCAAGAAAATGCCTTACTGCATTTAATACTGTTAGATGTTCAATACTTGTGTACAGTGACTACATATCTAATGAAATAAGAATCAAATCCTCTGTCCACACAATATCACTGATTTTAGTTAAAAAGTCCCCTGTGTCTTTCACATATGTGGGCAGTCCTTTAACCAAATCCTGTAAAAAATAGTCCACATATTGTGCAACATGCTCGCCCATATTGTTAATTGCAGAGATGATTGGTCTGCCTGGTATTGGTACAACGCCCTTATGGACTTTTGGAATAAAATATATAGTCGGGAGGACCGGGAATTCTTTGTGTATGTACTTGTATTCATCCGATGATATTAATCCCTCTCGTTTGTACTGTTGAAGATCTTTTTTCAGGACTTCCTTTGCCTTGTTGTACTCTCTCATAGTTGTTCTCTCATAGCATAGTTTGTTGTTCAAATGTCTCATGGCTTCTTGAATATAATCTTTCTTAGGCCACAACACAATGTTCCCGCCTTTGTCTGATTTTTTAATGACAATTTCTAAGTTATCCCCCAGTTTTTTCATCAATTTGGCATATTGAAGTTTATTATGTTGTTTAGTTCGTTTTTTATGCTTTACCTGGTGATACAGCTTCTTGATATCCTCTGTGACTCTCTCATGAAAAATATCAACTGCATCCTTAGGCATCATCGGGAGGAAAGTAGATTTGGGTTTAAATGGGCTGCTCCCTGCCCCTCGTTGCGGTATATTGATGCTCTGTAGTCTTATTTGAGTTGCATTTTCTCCATCCAGTACCCTGTTTGCTATATTGGTGCCATTGCTAACCTCATTGTTCAATTCGTGTAGTGTTAGCAGAGTTGGGATGTCTGATACCTGTAACCCCTGTATATCACTTCTCTCAACAGGTTGTTCTGTATGCGCTTTTTCCAGACCTGTTTTAATGGTGAAGAACTTTTTTAACTTGAGCTTGCGTATAAAACAAAACACATCAATTCTAGTGCTGGAGTAGTTAAAATTGCTTTCAGGTCAAAAATTCAATCCCAGCGCTAGCAGTTGTTCTTCAGCTTTTGATAGCGCAATAGATGAGAGATTTATTATGGTTTTTTATCATCTACCGTTGTTTCCTGTACCATTGTGTTCTTTTCTTTGGTTTTTGATTCCCGCCTTTTGCGCCTTGCCCTTCTTCTGGCATTGCGTCTTTTTCGGTTCCTCTCTTTTGATTTCTCGGCCTGAGGGTCTGCTGATGTTCCAGGACTAAAAAATCCACTTCTTCCCCCAAACTGAGTTTGGTTTTCTCCATTGCATTGCTCACGCTGCCGCATTCTGAGCCTGATTCGCTTGTTAAGGATTCTGCATCTGTGCTGGATATTTCCACAGCACTTCCAGTTTTTTGAATACCTCTTGTTTCAGTGCTTTTTGTTGCATCTTTAAATCTTAATTGCTTGGCATTCTCATATTTGCGCGCGAAGGTAAATATTTGTCCTTGCTCGTAATCATCCTGATCACGCGCAAATTTATGCACCTTGCGAATTTAAATTTTGTCCTCCTGTTTTTTCAGGCGCTCTTTTATTTCATTTCTTGCTGTTGCTATATAATCCTTCATTTCCAATTTGCTCAATTCCACATTTATGCCTTCAATTTCTTCCAGCAATGCCTCGCGATCTATTTCAGCATATTTGATTAAGATGTGCACAAGATTCATTGAGGCTATCAAATTACTTTCACCCCACTCTTTCAACATATTTGGATTCAGGTTATCGAAACTGGTGGCAAGAAGAATTCTTAGTCCGCGTGGGACTCTCCCCACTTCTGCATACTTGGTCAAGGACTTATGTTCCCACCATTTTGTAATCTCGTTTCTCATCTTCTTTTCCAAAGTTTTTAAGAATGTTTTGACATCGTTATCTTTATTCACCGTGTTGCCATGAACATTCTGTAAGTTTGCACTTGACTTGGGCAGGTTACTAAATAATTAATTTCCCGCTGCCTCTCTCTCGTGTACTGCGTCCGCAGACATGCTGAGGTTTTTATACGTGTGCTTAGCTCGACAATGTCAAAATTCTGTTGTTACGCTGTCTCCCCAACTACGCCTTATGCCGTCTCACTCACCAGCTCGATCACGATCATTGACGGGTCCTCCGATCCAGCCGTTGTCGTCCTCTGGCTGGTTCAAGCTTTCCTCGGCTGCAGTAGGGGGCCACTGCCAAAATTCCTCCTGGATTCACTGCTTGGTTTGGTTTGCCTGCTTGAAGGGAGGGGTCCGTTCCCGGAAGCAACCTTACTTCCGTATTTAGATTCACGACCAAAGTGCTCCCAAGACCTCCTCTCGGCGAAAAGAGAGCAACGGACACCCGGATAGAATGGCAAGCTGTTGTTTATTTCTCACTCCTCCTCTGACGACGTGTTTCGAGCAACTAGTGCCTTTGATCACATACAGAGTGCAGTACGCCATACTTTTTATAGATGCTTTGTGTACACCCCCCTACAGTCACATGATAATAGACACAAAGAAAACACTATGGATTTCATTTGAGCACCTATAGTTATATAACAGTATATGTCCTTTACATTACATTATAAATACAATGTATTGTTATAACATTACTAAAATACTATTAAAAAAATCAGTAATGTCATGGTAAATGAAAGCGAATAAATACACAAGTAAATACATGTATAAATATATTAAAAAATACTCATAAATATGCGTAAATAAATAAATATATACACATTATGACATCAGTACAATATTGTATGACCAAGAAAATATTGCGGCATAAGTGCCCATTTCATATTTCACCATATTGCACTTGTAATTATTGTGTTATATAAATATGTTTTGCATTATTGTCTTTGTTAAATGTTAAATGTTAAAAGCAAGGAATATGTTTTATATAATCAGCACAATTTGCACTGATTTTTCTCAACTGCACCAATGCAAAGTTGTACTTCCCACAGGTCAAGCAACAGGGGTGATGTTCACCTACAGGATGTTGACTTAATAAATATTGAAGCACGGGTGGAGGGTAAGGCTTGTCGGGGTGGAGAAGGGTGGTCTAATTTGGTAGGGAATTAAATAATAGGCTAATGGGCAGCCCAGGGCCTTTCCAAGTGATACAGGCTCTGATGTGGCGGGTGCCAAGTGGCACCAACTGATCTGCTGCATCTTATAGTCCCTCGTGGCGGCATGAACAGTTTCCAACTGCAGAATGTCTCTGAGGATGTCTCTCTTTAAAAAAGAAAAAAAGTTGAGAGCTTTGTGCGTTGTAATTCTCACAGAGTTAAAAAAAAATCGTAGTTGCGAGTTGAACGACTTTGCTAATTTGCACACCTCTATTCATCATTCCTTTTGTTTCACAATAAAAAGGCTGGTGCAAATAAAAGTATCCTTTTCATATGATGACATAGATTCTCCTCTCTTGCAGTGTGGCTGTGGATAATCCTACTGGTTTGGGTGTTGCTGAGCATTTCCGGGATCCTTATTGGTAAGTTAAGAAAGACATTCCCCTTTTCCCGCCGCCCTCAAACTATCTCCTCAGACTTCCAATCCTTCATACACTCATTAGGAGTTTGGTGAGATATAAAGGGATAATACCCTGATGCGGTAATAACATTAAAATATTCAGGTGCTGTGGTATTACCCTTCATTTAGACTTTACCACTTCAGCTTTGCAAATACATAATTTAAAACATGCTGGACCCCATAGTTTTGCATATTTTGCTACAATTTGGGTTGTGACTTTACGTGGGTCAGATCACATACACTGGATATCACACATAAAGGAAAAAGTAATGAAATTAGGTATAGCTAATTTGCATCCCTGTCAGTTGCAATCCCACTATTTGCAATTGTTTGTGTAAAGACCTTTACTGGTGGTGGTAATTTCTCATGGTATTTTTTTCATTTACATGCCTTTTTATGACTTGCCATCAAGCAGAAAAGCAGCATATTTCAAATGATAATGGTAGAAATGTGTGGTAATATTCCTACTGCACATATGTTCCATTACTGTCCAACGCAAAGAGAGAATGACACTGGCTTGCTTCTATCATCCTAACTTTAGTCCCATCTAACAGCGTATTTTCTTCTTTCTTCTTGAATGACGACTGTCTGTTTCTTTCTGTCTCTCTCTTTTATTCTCTCTCACTTTCCATTTCCCAATTTACTGTGGTAGCACTCCACCTCAAAGGAGAATGGGGGGGACACCATCTATCCAAAAAACCTTGAGGACTACTTCTTCATTGTCTTAAACCTGATGCAATCGAAGCTCCTCTCTGAGGAATTGCACCAGTGTTTCATTTTGCCATATGGGTAGGACTTGGCCAAGCCCCTTCTGTGCAATAGGCCATATCGGTGGGGCTTGCTTTAACCTTTTTGTTTCTAGTGAGTGAGGGTTTTTTCCTTTTCCTTTTAGTCATTCACCTGAAAGATATTAATGTTTCATATCTTACAGCTGTTCCGAGTTGCCAGAGGACATCTGCCATGTAATGGGGTTATCGGGATGCCCTGGTTTGTCAATAAAGCCATGGATTGAATAATGTGTAGAGTGTGCTATCTGAAAATGCAATGCATTGTCAGAGCAGCAGCAAATTTAAGGAGTGTAAAGCAAAGCCCTGCAAACCTATTGAAGATTCCTCTAACGTTTTTTAGTTAGTCCTGCTCCAGGAAGATACATACTTGCAAAATGGAGATGCATGCTTGCAATAGGGAATCTCCCTTCTTAGAATTATTAGATTTTCTAAACTGATTTGTAGCTTCATGCCAATATTGCATGTGTTGACCACACATAAGTGTGTGAGAAATGAGGTCACTGCCAAGAGCACCAGCAGGTCCTGAGACTAGCCCCCACCCACCAGACACCGTCCATTCCTCTAACCCCTCAGAGGCAGTACTGATTCGCCTTGAACCTGTTTCAAACAGCCCATAAGAGTGGACATGTCTCTGTTATATTCCCCCACTCGTAATCCACTTTACTTGCCACCTATCACACTTCTGATCACACTTCTGGTTAGTGACTGAATGCCTTTCCCACCAGGACCAAATACAATTTATGCTCTCTATTTAGAGGTACATCTCAAAGCAAACAATATGTGCTCATCACAGTTATATGCTTTCTGGTCCTGGACAGTCCCTCTTACCCTGTATCTGCCTTGCACCAATTGAGTCCACAGCTCAGGTTGATGGCTCTTCGTCCCTGACTAATAAGACCTCCATATCATTCACACCTACCCTGTCACCGAGGCACCATCTGCTGTTTCCCCCAACCAGTGGCCTTGCACCAGTTGTCACTTCTCCGCAGGTGCTCACATTTTCCTCCACATACTTCTTCTTGATTGTTCTACTCACACCACTGTCGCTTCACCTCCAAGCCCAGCTATCTGTCAGGCAGAACCCTGATACATTCTTCTCATCCTGCCCTCACCTAGCATCATGGAAGCCGTTAACTCGACCACCAAGACCCTCCTACACAAACTCTTCCCCCTTGTGAAATACAAGATCAATTAAAAACAAAACCTCATATATCTGTAAAAAAAAATCAACTCCAAAACAACCCTGTATTTCATAGCACAAACAATAGAGTCATCCCAATAGTCAACCCTTCACACAGACAGAACCATCTTTATTCACATCCCATGGGCATTTTGCAAAGATAGCAGCAGAAACTTTCCATTCATCCAAACCCAGTCCACATCACTGACTGACACCTCAAATGATGTCCCATAGTTCTTCAAAATTATCACAGTCATTCTCCTCTCCTGGGTTAATTCTGTACCATCTACTTTCTCCTAATCCACCCCAATCGCATTCCACATATAACCCAATCCACCCCATGGCAAACTCTTCATTCTCCTCCTCATCTTAGACTCACTGCCTGCCATTGACCATTCCTCTCTAAAAACAACTTCCATCACTTTTCATCCTGTCCCTTTTCTCCATGCATACCTCAGGCCCATCTAGCGTGGCAATTCACCCTGATTCCGTCTCATCCACCTTACCCAAATTCATCATGAAATCTCTACCTCGCTCTCCATATCTCTCTCAGATGTCTTTGGTACCATTATCAGAATAATGTCATCAGATTCAACACCTTTGACCCACCTCACCGATTAACAACCCCGCCAGCAGCTCTGAACCACCCCCATAGTTTTCACCCTTAAAAACCTTGATGTGTCATAATCCAGTAGACATTTCAACTTTAGACTTTACACCTTGCAGGTAGCCACTCACAGCCATACTGCATCCCTTGATCATGTAAAATCCACCCACAAACCTGATTTGACCTCTCCACTTTCCAGAACTCATCTGTCTCCCCTTGTAATCCCTCCTTACACAAAATATCCACAAAGATCACCTGACTAAGGGAGTCATTTAGACCCTGGTTGGCAGGGATGTGTATGGCTTCAGAGAGCCACCACTACAGTCCTCCAAAGGCATTGGGAATTTGCTGTGCGGCTGCCATCTTTTATGCAGCTGCTCAGCAAACATTTTTGTTTTATGCAAACCAACCCCCAAAGCGGGAATATTATTTTTGTGAAATAAAAACCTAACTCTATTCTCCAAGAATGTGAGGGTCACTTTTTTTTGGCGGTTCAGAAAAGAAAAAAATAAATAGGGTAAACGGTCTGAGACACTTACTGCGACACCCCAAGTTAGTCTGATCTTCAATGTAAGGTTTCAACTGGCGGAAACATGACAGCCCTCTAGACACTAGATTGAGTGAGCAGACTGTCACGTTTGTGGTGGAGTAACAAGTCTACCAACCTCTAAATGAAGCCTTAAGTACATAGGGGCAGATTTACAAGAAAGTGACGTATCTGTAAAGATGCGTCACTTTCCCTGCGCCACCCCAAGAAACACTTGCGCCACTATGGATGCGCCGTATTTACAATACGGTGCACCATGGCGCAAGGATTGACAGATGCGTCAGAAATTCTGACGCATCTGTTGATGCAAAAGTCGCGCATTGCTGGCGTAGTGTCGCAAGCACGACGCAACTCCAGCAATGCAGGGGGAGGCCTATCCTCATTGTGCTGCGTCACTCCTTACGCCTGCTTCAAGCAGGCGTAAGAATTTGACGCAGTGGCGTCCTAGAAGTGGCGCAGTGAAATCTTGTAGATTTCACTGCGTCACTTCTACGAGGCTTTTTTGCGTTGGAACGCCCACCCTGCATACATTATACCTGACGCAGGTATAATGTGACGCAGGGCTTTACAACGTGACGCATCTCCCTAGATGCGTCACGTTGTAAATGGGCCGCATTTTTACGCTGCTGCTGCGTCACAAAAAGTGACGCAACGGCGGCGCAAAAATGACGCAAGGGGTTTGTAAATCTGCCCCTTAGACTGTTTTCTTTAAAAGAAACGCGCTTCCGATAACAGAAGTGTCAATTTGGTGAGCTATACCCATCCAAGGATATTCAGATTAATAAACCACTAATTGAACAGTGTAGCTTTAAAAATAGTTTATTTTTCGTTTGTAGTCACATTTATTAACAAACACGACCAGAATTCCCTTAATGAATCTCCAGGCTTGTTTCTTTGCAAATGCTTACTGAATAATCTTTGTTTGTTACAGCTCTTTACAGACAAAAACCCTGTGAGGCATTTGCAAATTAAACTAAATGACTGCAGGGCAACTAAAAATCATAAACATTAGCCCTCTATGCCAATGGCGGAGTAGGAAACTGCGCCACGGCTCCTTCACATCCTGGAAACTTGAGGGGTGACCTCTGGACTAAAGGTCCCATATTGGTGCCATTGAGAGGAGACAGTAGAAACGAAAGCTGGCACCCACAGATCCCGATATGCCACCTTAATTTTAAATATCTTGGGATACATATCTCCTGGGAACCGGGCCTCACCTTGGAGCCTTAATCATGATCCCCTGACATGGCGTACTCGAGAGGACATGACGAGATGGGACAAGCTCTCCCTGATTCTTATGAGTAGGATACCCCTTTACAAGATGATGATCCTCCCGAGGCTCTATAAGTCCTTCAGAACTATCCTCACCACATCCCAAAGGCCTGGTTTAACGCCTTGGCGGACATGGGGTGCAGATTCATCTGGGCTGGTAAACCGCCAAAAGTAGCGTTGCGTAAGTGCGTCCGATCGGTTTATGATGGCGGCCTCGCCATGGCGGATGTCCCTCTTGGAGCCTAATTGGTACCTTTCAATGAATGGATGCATGGGGGATCCATCATATCAGGGTGAGTTGTCCCTCCGAGACTTGTATATGGTGATGAGCATACTTTATGGCACCCATGTACCAACCTCCCTACTGGAGACGACCCAGTTGGTGTTTCAGTCATGGAGAGAAGCACTGAGATGGACTGGCTGGGACCACAAATTCATGCTTGAAACCCATATGTGGGAGGGCAGATGGCTGGCACACGTGTCAAATTTACACAGCTTTAGGGGCTGGGACTCCATAGGGATCTCGAAATTGGGGGATGTCTTGTAATGAAACATCTGGGTGTTTCAGGACCTGCATGCTGAATACCAAATGCATGGAGTGGAGAGGTGTGGTGCAGCAGCCAGGGCAGCTGACTTCGGAACACAGGGCTCGCGGTTCGATCCCTGGCTCCGGCAGCAGCTCAGCACCATGTGACTCTGGGCAATAGCTCACTTAATTTCCACGATGGTCCCCAGCGCCTTGAGACCCGTAAGGGTGAGTAGTTCGTGCTTTACAAATACGGATTTACATTTTTTTTTTACAAATGCATACCTCCCAGTTCATTAGGTACCTCCAGCTCCACCATGCACTTCATGAATACCACAAGGAGTTACAGTCCACTTGAGGGGCACTTACTTATGAGTCACTTACTTATGAGTCACTTAGGGAGTCACTTAGGGAAAGGTGGGATCTCGCAGATCTACATAACTCTTGTGGTGCACTCACCTGACCTGATAAGCCCCCTGAAAGAGAGGTGGGAAGTGTTTGAAGGGGAGATGGATGAGGTGGGTTGGCGGGACGTGTGCATGGCTCCCCAGGTCTTGGTAATATCGGCAAGGATCCAACTGGTGCAATTCAAATATCTACACCATACTCACCTCACACCTCTCCGGTTATGGAAAGCCGGGATCTGGGACAGCCCTGCATGTCCCCGGTGCCGGGACCCGTGGGGAGACTTTTATTATATGGTGTGATCCTGATCAGTCATACACAAGCATTGGGCTGCTGTAATAAATACCCTTTCCAAGGGAAAACAATCATGTACATTGATAAACAAAAAAAGGGGACCAACTAAATAAAAATGCAGAGCAGTGGACCACTTGTAGTGTACACAGTCAAAGAACAATGTATGTAAATGTGTTCACTCAAGATGTTCTCTGGGCCAGTAAAAACTTACTCCTGGAAGATAAATACCAATGCAGCCATGTTGAATGGCTTGAGAGACTAATGTGAAACAATCCTATGTTGCAAATCTAGGGGGCATATCTTTCAAAGGTTTTGCCTCGCCCTGTGCCATGCAAGACGATGCAGGGAGGCACAAATCCTACAATGCGATTTATCATGTCACGCAAGGCCGCCCTGCGTGGCCCTGCATGGTTTGGTAAATCTAGTGTAATGCAAGGCAGCACAAGTCACTGCCTTGCATTACACTGCATGGTGAAGGCGTTACATGTGTGGAGCATGGGTGTTCCCACACATCCACCCATGTATTCTGATGAATTCCCAGATGTACCATGTGTGGTAGCACATTGCGCACTAGCACTGCAAAATGACATGAATACGCTGTACAATTTTCAGTACGGCGCATTCCTGCCCTTTCCCTATCATGCAGCGCTGCATGATAACATGATAAATATGCCCCCTCATGGGTAAATATATCTGATCTTCACATGCCGTGCAACCACCATACAAAATAGTTGCTCTACTCCAGGCTTAATATGTGCTGATGGTTGCAGGTGGGTGCACCAGCACTCACTTAGTTTTTGGGAAGCAAGACTTATTTTTAATATTCAAACTTTGATCTAAAGCAAGAGAAAGAAAAGCAGAAAAGGGAAGAGGAAGACAAAGATAGGCAAACAGCGATAAGGGGAGAAATCAGGGGTGAAAAACAACCTGCAAGAGTGAGATAAAAAGAGAGAAAGTGTAGAGAGGTGGAAGAAAGGAGCATGAGGTGAAGTCAACACTAGAAATCTTTGAGCATTCGGCATTGTGGTTGAAGGTTACTAAGAACAATGATGGGTCCCGCACGTATTTATTTATTTTTTTATTTACAAATTAGGCACATTGTTTCAACTGACAGTAAAACAGAAAGTAAAGAGAAAAAGAAGAAAATGGAGAACAAAGAAGGATGAAAGGGAAATCAAGGGGGTTGAATAGCGATAGGAGACGGGAAACATGGAGGCGTGAGATCATGACAGCCACAAAGAAAATGGAACCCTGAAAAAGCACAGCAGGACTACAAGGAAGGCTTAGACATCATGACTCTTGCTTGAGAACAGAAATGTTTAACAACCTCTAATTTCCTCAGGGAGAGTAAACGTAAAAGACTCATGATCTCCCTAATTTAATTTGCATCAATTTACACCATTTTGGTAATGCTCTTATGGAGCCTAGCATATGTTTACAGGATGGTCTCTGTCACTCTTGCAGGTTCTGTGTTTTTGCATCAGTGCAGCCTCCAGCGCTACATACCCCTCTACCTCATCATCAATGGGATCACAGTGACTGTTTGGTTCCGCCTTGCTCTTTTGGATGGATGGAGACTAAACAACGTCATCATCAGTCTCTTCACATTGCTGATCCTCTTTTGGCTTGCTTGGCTGATCACAGGTAATTAGATTTTATGATGTATAGTTTTTAGGAAAATGTACCATGAGTCACCCATCAGAGGATGTATACCTCAACAAATATTACACTGAATTCGCTCCTTTCCTAGACAGACCCAAAGCAATGTATGGGATTCTTGAATTAATAGGAAACACTGGTAATTAATCTGAACACATTCTATTCCATCATTTTAGCTTCTCAATGTCTTTAAAGACAAGAATCTACCAACGGAAAATCAGCCTTGACCCTGTCCCCAAAGTGACAGTCCAGCCTTTGCTGTAGGCCAAGTCCCTCAGAGCTGGAAGACACACAACCCGGTTGCATGGAGGACAAAAACAGTACAGCAGATGTAGCAAGAGTCGCCCACTGATGATGTCATTGACAGCACTCACATTACAAATGGGTGTGCTCCATGACAGTGAAACACACAGAAGGCCAGGCAGGGTCATTTAAAGACACAACCCATTTTACCCCTACTTGCACAAAACACACATAAAGGACGTGGAGGGTCTATCTTAAAAACAAATCTCTGCTTAACCTCATCAACACCTAACAGCTCACATTGGTGTAACCATCCGTCACAGTAGGGTAAGTGGCTCCTCTTCTGTTAGTCTGGTAGAGTTGTAGCCCACTCCGCGACCACACCTGCTAGTGGTGACAGGAGGAACCCGATTATGAATCATGCCATCTAACGGTGGGTGAGGGGCTTTGTCCTTAAAGTACTATATTCCAAGAGAATCCAATTGGCTTTACACCAGTTTTTTTTTTTTTAGATAGACCCTCCACGTCCTTTATGCGTGTTTTGTTTTGTTCTCCATGACACTCAGCCTTTCACTGTGGTGCAAGCGTGATCCAACAGTGTCTAGCACAGCATTTGTACTGAAGATATGTTCTCCAGTAAAAAGTCATACATGTAGACCACAGCGATCAGGCACACAAGATGTGTGCTTTAGAGTACAGAACACATTAGATGCATGTATATTAAGTGATCTACCCCTTGACAATTTGCTTGCGCCAGGCTGCCTTTGGTGTTACGGTTTGGTGCAAAACAAGGTTGTGCTACTTAAGTACATTTTGCTTTGCGCCAAAAAGTTTGGTTTTTGGGCTGTCCCACCCCAAACATACCCCCTCAGCTTAAAGTAAATGAGAGTTGGTGCAAAGGCCTTTGGCTCTGTGCAAGGGTATATTTTCGGTGCAAAATAGCTTTCACTCATCAGAGCTTGTTGTGGTTCCTGTTTCAGCCAATTTTTACTGCTTTGAGCTACTCTGCATTGAACAAAAACTAGCGCAAATCTTGAGTAGATATGGGCCCTTTATATATATGGCCAACTCATTCTGAGACCAGGTTCACCATGTGGAAGCCTGAACACAACCTGTATCCCACCCAAGAAGAGTGGTATGTGACTGCAAAACTGGACACATGGATGAAGTGTATATGAAGTCACCGTTCTGCCCCTCCTTTTGTGGTCTTACAACATCCATTCCTTTCCAGCCTCCAGATAAAAGGGTAATATGGCATTCCAAGATAGTCTTTTCATGAGATGATGCTGCATTACAGGGTTGTATGATCCTGTAATGTAGTGATCCATTAAAAACTTCCTGAATGGAGGATGGCTGAAGATCCAATCAGGCCAAATAACACAGACATGTTGAGTGCAAGAGAAGAGCTCTAGACCTTGTCTAGGAGAAGATGTGTACAAAACCTATGTTAGACTCACGCACACACCCTTGCACTATGGCACAAAGGTTTGTATGTTGCGCTCAGCAGCAAAATTCTAAGTCAGCACAAAGTAGAGGAGAGAGCCATACCTCTATAGATATAACGCTCTCCTGCTCTCTCCTTCTCACACCATGTAGCGCAGCATTTTTGGCGGCTGCATTGCATTGCAGGAGAATTTGGAAACTCTGTCCATAACTGTCCTCCACCATGCCACCAATCAAAGAATTTACCATTCCTCAGTAGCACACTTAATGAATGTTCACATTAAACGCCCACACATCATACAAAAATACTTTAGAGAAGGAACATACCTGCAAAGTAGTGCAGCATTGCAGAAGTGTAGGGGTTTAAATGGTGTTTAGAGAAGAAAATGATATATGAGAACTTGACAAAGGTGGAGTGAGAGAGGTTTAGAGTAATATATTGGGCAGCACAGGGAAGGGGGAATAAAAGGAAATATTGTTGTCGGTGGGAGGGTATATTCTTCAAGGGGAGTTTCGTAACCTGATGGTCACAATGTGACAAGGTGGCTGCAGGTGCTATGTGATCCCGGAGATCTTCATGCAGGATGGTATGCACTGTAAGATGTTTGAGTTCACCACCTAAATGATGCAGTAGTTTTTGAGTGTGATGCCGGTAGACAATGGGATCCTGTGGAGTTCTCTGAGAGTGATACTATCATGTTTCTGAAGGCCATTGATTTGGCTCTCCATCCCATAGGGGGCGCTCATGAGGGCAGGTGAGGCAAGTCTCAGGGATGCCACAAGCAGGACATTACCCATGTTGAAGTGGGGCAGAACTATTGCTTGGACAACAGTCTTGAGATTTATTTTGATAGAAAAGTCTTCACTTTGAGGAGCACATGCAGCTTGTTTCATGTAGCTTTTGTTTTGTGTCCAATTTGTCTCCTGAAATTTAGGTTTCAGTCAATGTAGAAACCTAAAGTTTGGTGATACCAAAGAGATGTGGAGTCAATCAATCAATCAGTCATGAAGCATTGCTGTGCTTGCTGTTGTATACTGTCATCAATGACAAATGCATTTTGTGTCCTTGCACATTTGAGCATGAGGTAGGACTTTGAACTTCATGCTTGATTCATGATGAGGCATTCCTTCAGACAATCAATGTCAAGCTCTGTGGTGTCCTTCATGTAGAAGATGGGTGTCATTCACCGGCTGATACATACTGATACACATCTTGACCTTCAATGCTCCCTGGGACTTGCTGAGCAACCTAAAAGCACATGAATAGACCACCAAAAGACAGATATGTGTGGAGTGCTTGTTGGCTTCCCTATGGCTCCTCACTTACAAGATATATCCAATCCTTTACAGTATTCACCTCCCAGAACATATGTACCATGTTCCACGAGGACCTACCACCTACACCACCCAAAGAACCAGTCTACCCTGCCTAACACCTTCTCCATGTTTCACATACTACATCAAATGCGTCCTACCTTGAATATAAAATCCATGAACAGAAAACAACACCACTTACATCTACTAGCAATATCTGCCAGTAACTCTCAATTTGACTACACAACACTCCTGCCAACAACCCAAAGGAACATAACCCAAGCACCTCCCCCAAGCCATTACAACATCCGTCTTGTACCCTTTCACAAACATCAAATGCACTCTACATTCGGACCCCTAAACACCCCGTCAGTCACCTCAGTCTCATTTCATTTGCTTTATTCCTCACTATTAGTCATAAAAGCATACAATAAATACAAAGAAAGAAGGGAAAATGAAAACTATATAAATAAGCATAATAAAAACAGTTTGATAAAAGAACAAAAAGGTATAACATCACAAAAAGCCAAATAAGAAGGTATTATATGGCAATTGTTTAGAACAACTGCACAATCAAAAAGAGAAGGTCATCTTTTCACACCCATTGTTTGCATGGAAGAGGCACAAATGAGCACAAGAGTAAGGACTGCAGAGTGAAATACAAGTGATATACATGAGCAGCAATAGCCCATCCCTATGGGATCCAGTAACATTCATATAACAATAAAATACAAAATGTCTATAATTTCCCCTTAAGGATTAATAGTAGATAAACTAGACGAGGAGATGTGTTATTTGCTAATACAGACTGGTAGATAATAAGAGGCAATGGCAAGCCTGAGACGTGTTTAAAAGGCTACTTAGGTGGAGGGCTGGGGCACAATTAGTCCTGCAGGCAAACCAGTAGCATTTAAGTTACAGGCCCTTGGTACATGTCGTATCACTTTACTAGGGACTTACAAGTAAATTAAATGTGCCAATTGGGTGGAAGCCATTGTTACCCTGTTTTAGTAGGAGAGGACAAGCACTTTAGCACTAGTTAGCAATGGTAAAGTGTGCAGAGTCCTAAGGCCAGCAAAAAGGAAGTCAGCAAAAAACAGGAGGATGGAAGGTGAAAAGTTGGGGAAAACCACGCCAAGTACGTCAGGTCCAACAGGAAGCATGGGGCATTCACTTCTGAAGCTCTAGCATTTTGAAAACGTAACTGAGTAGACAAAAGCTGAACTTTAAAATAAGTCAGGAGATTTCCATCAAAAGAGGAAAATACCTAGATCAAATATGGTTCAATCCGATTACCGCTTTTAAAAGGGATATGAACTCTGACTAGGGTTTTTCCAAGTTCAGCTGCTTTGTACTCTTCACTCACTGTAGAAAAAAAACAAGTCACTGAGACAAACTTTGTTTTTTAAAACAAGCATTGGAAAAGCCAATAGGTCTCGCCTATGTGAGATCTATTGACTTTGTCGTGTTTTTTCAGCCATGTTGCACAGGAGCAGAGCCGCTGTGCAACTGACTGAAACTAAACAAAATACAAGAGCTATGATGCGGTCAATGCTGGCTGTGTCATAGCGCTGTTTTTTAAACTTTCAGCATGTTGTACAGTTATGCAACATGGCTAAATAAAATATTATGCCCAAACTGAATGGCGCAGCGAATGGGAGAGGGAAGAAGGATATGGTGTTACAGCCAAAGATGCCAACTTCGAAACTGAGGAACCAGCATCGCCTCAACATCCTATGATTCTTGGCAAATTACTTAATCTCCCCTAGCTAAAAAAAAATGAATGTGAACATATATAATGCAACTGGTGCTCATGTAAAGTGCCCCCACAACTTCCGGTCAGGTTAAATTTGTGCAATTGAAAAAAAGCCCCAAAAAATAAATCATACCTCAAACACAGCAGGATCAGTGGACAAACACCAATAAAGTTAAATCAATCTGTACTTGGTCCATGCTCCACACGCAGACAAGGAAGTGATGCATGAAGTGACTCCTCACATACACTGTCGAATTAGAATGCAGTAAAGAAGTGTAAAGAGTGATAATTACACCAACAAATGGTAAGTAATGGGCAGGCTAAAAGCTCCTTTTTAGAGGTTTTTTTTTTTTTTAGATAGAACAGATTGTGGCCAAGCGACAGCGCATGCGGGCTGCCTGCAGGCGAGGTCTAACCACCAATAGGTTGTTTTTTTTTGGATCATACCACGTAATAAGGCAAAGCTTATCCAGCTTAATAATGCCATACAAGTTTATCTAGAGAGTGTTGCACAGGAACTGGCCCAAACCACCAGCCACCATGCCAGTTAGTTAATCATACCGTCAATATCCCTTGCTACAAGTTCATCATGGGATACAAAACCAGATTTTCTGGGTGGTGGTCCAGTAAATGTGTGAGAAATGTATTAACCTCTACTATTAAAACATTGATATTAGCATATCCCCAGATGCCAGCAGCAATAGGTAACAGTTGAAACACATGGGGTGTGCTATACCCACAGCTGCTGAGTTTGGAACAGAGGAACCAGATTTAAATCAGCTCAACATCCTGTAATTCTGGGCAAATCACAGATTCTCCTAATGCTTAAAAAAAAATGAATGTGACTTTGTGTAAAGTAACTGGTGCTCATGTAAAGCACTCCAATACTTTCAGGTTGAGTTTCCGCTATCTAAAACTTGAATAAAGAAACATCCAGAATCGAGGCATATGGACGCCACAGCTATCCTTGGCAAACTTAAATAATGTCCCATTTATCTGGACCTCTGTAACCCACATTCTGGGTAGACGAGAACCTGTTAAGTTTGTGGTTACAAAACATCCTGAGATGGGGAATTGAGCCTATGCTCTCGAGACAGATTTTGGTGACTCAGATGTCCTTAGTCTTTGAGCTAATAAGCCAAGGGTCATGATCAAAGATTTGCTCAGGTTAGTCTGCAGGAACAATGAATGTATTTGTTCAACATATTTTATAACAAGCTTCCCTGTGTGTGAAGTAAGCATGGCATTGTCTGCATAAACAAACAAAGGAAGAACTCTACTGCCCACTGTAGGACAGCCAGTGACAACACTACAGAGTATCCCCTCCAAACCAGTAATGGTAAAGGTAAACAGAATGGGTGCCAAAACACACACCTGCCACACACCCCTCACAGGAACGTAGCTTCAGAGAGGTGTATGGGGTGTGACACCCCCCAACTTAGGGGTCGATTCCGATCTCGGTTGGTAGGGCTCCGAATCGGATTCGGCTTCACTGGATCCGAGTCGGAGGCTTTGTTTCCGACCGAGTCGTACTGAGGACCGGACGCCCAAGTACGATGCGATTGAACGCGAAATCGCCGACCGACTCGTTTCCGGGTGCGAACCGCTCCGTCCGACTCGTTTGCACTCGATATGTACCGCGCAATGGAGATGTTTTACGACCGAGCCAGTACAATGCACGATCCGGACAGCCGGATCGAGTCGGAGCCTCCGACACGAAAAAGCTCTTGGAAGCGGACTTCGGGGTCCGTGCCGGACCCCCCTTCACCCGTAGCCGTACGAGTCGGACACAGGGGAGACCCATGGGTCCCCCCTATGCATGCGTGTATGGTGCGGATGGCACCAATGCGTACCCACTACAGGGGGCCCCCTTGTGCGCAACGTACCCATTGAGTCAATGGGAGCCCATGTACGCGTCGTACGACCAGCTCCCATTGACTTCAATGGGAGTCCAACCGAACCGAGTCCGGCAGCATACGGCCGCATCGTACTCGCTCGGTCGGACTGCAGGGGTCCGGCTCGGTCGGAAAACAATCCGGATCCGGATCGGTCGGAGAGCTTTCCGACCCAGATCGGAATTGGCCCCTATATGTATTCTTTTCTTGGTAGTTGGGTCTTAGAGTACTGAGTCGGGTCAGCTACATCTGTGTCTGTTTTTCTAACTATGAATAAAAGACAAAACAGTGACCTTTGGTGTAAAGCAGGAGAGGGAATGAGCTAGAGTTATACATATGGTGGCTGAATTTTAAATTGTGAAAACAAATAACCTGGAATCAAAACTGTCGTCCCTGCTTGTCCAAGTTGTGTGATACTAGCCAATTATCACATATGAGAGCCCTTTTAAATACTTTAGTTCAGGATGTGTGCTGTACACATCTGTAAACATCTGTTATGTTTGAATTATTATACTATAATGTTTCTCCATCTATAATAAGAAATTAGGCTACATTATGGTTTACATGTTTAAAAACTATCACTTTTATTAAATGTCTTTCTATGCAATGAGATAATCTGATGTACTAAGGTGAAATGGTTCACTGATTAAATATCGATAACCAAAACACCGACATACAAAAATATCGCAGTAAAAATATCGTACACACAAATATCGACACCCTATACTTAAACAAGAATTTACACAAATATCGATAAAAAATATCGCCTAAATAAATATCGTATACAAAAATATCAACTACAAAAATAATGGTAACAAAAATATCGAGAAAATTAAATTATAATAAAACACAACACAAATATCGATAACACTAATATCGACTTACAAATATCATCAAAATACATATAAAAAATATTAACAATACTATTCAACATTAAATAAATACTATTTACAATTATTTAATCATTTAACATATCTCAAATAATTATAATAAATGATAACAACATATATAAACATATTAAATGATTTAAAACATTATAATATAATTCTACAAATACAAATAAATGTTCAAATTCACAAAATAAAATTAATTTACTCACCAACAAAAAGAAAATTACATATATATAATATACAACTACAAATGTCATAAATTAAAAATATTAACAAATATATTTAAATAACTACAACAAATAATATATTATAAACATAAAAAATAAACAACACACATATTTACCTAATTAAAAAGAAACTGCTAAAAAATTCAAACAATGTATCTCAACCAATGATTTTAAACTAAAATAGCACTAACCAATAAAAATTGTGAACTAATTAACTAAACACTATAAAAACAAACAATTAACTAACACAAATTTACCGTTTATCGGCCAAACACGGAGGGAGAACGCTACTTTACAAGAGAGAAAAAAAGAAAATCTACAAAAACTACTATAACAAATTATACTACAACACAGGTAAGAACAAAACTTTTTTACAAAATATAAATGCCTATACCTCCTTAACTTAACTAACTGAAATAATAAAATGTTCCCCTCTTTTTTAAATGAAAACTAAAGTTGCAAACAACAACACCAAGAAAAATAAAAACCAAAATGTCATTAAAGACCTTATTTAACTCTACATGATGAAAAACATAAACTATTGAATATGCAACTTTACCTATAAAGAAAGTAAAATAGTCTGATTTTGTTACACGTTTAAAATGAGAAAACATAACTAATAAATGCATTTTTCTTCACAGCTTTCACAAACTGCATCTACAAAAAACATCCACCAAATTAAATTCATCTACTACAAAACGTAAGTATAGTTTCAGTGCTAAAAAAATAATAATACAAAGAAATTAAAACATATCTCAAATATAACTAACATAAACATTTTTCTTCCCCATCTACAGAAAATTGAACAGTGAAAAAACAACAAGGAGCAAATAAACCCATCAACAAAACACAAACAACACTAATGTAAGTATGTTTTATAAATTATTAATAAGACTAGCAGATTTATTATTCACAATAACATATTTACTAAACACATGTGTATATATCTTCACAGATATACCCCAGAAATGGCAGAAGGAGCGAAGTTTATAACATCGCAAAAGGGAAAACTAATGCTTTGCTACATGGGTTACACTTACACCCAAGAAAAAGTCATAGAAAATAAAACGCATTGGAAATGTAGCAAATATTATTCCACTGCCTGTTATGGTAGAGCTACAACAATAGATAGCAATGTTGTGAATGTTAGAGAGCACAACCATCCACCCAATGTGACTGAATTGGAAGTAAGAGAAGCCTTAGACACAATAAGAGAAGCAAGCACAGGCTCCCAAGAGACAAGTACTCAAATTCTGAAAAATGTTTTAACCAAAGTACCTGAACATGTCACAGGACAATTACCTTCTATTTCCAACCTAAAAAGATTAATAGCAAAAGCTAAGAGAGCTTCAGATCCAACACCACCTACCCCCCAAACTTTTGAAGAAATCCAAATACTCCCAGAATACACCATCACCCACAAAGAAAACAAATTCTTACTGTATGACAACAAAATTCAAGATAAAAGAATTATTATTTTTGCAACTAATAATAACTTGCAAAAACTTAAAAACTGCGAAACATGGATGATGGATGGAACTTTTAAAGTTTGTCCAAAACCCTTTTATCAGCTTTATACAATTCATGGTGAATTTCAAGAAACAAATATACCATTAATTTACGCATTGCTGCCTAATAAACATAGCACCACCTATATAGAATTACTAACAACAATAAAAGAATTAACAGAAAATTACTATCCCCAAAGAATAATAATAGATTTTGAACATGCTATGATTCAAGCAATACTGAAACGTTACCCACATACTGCAATACAAGGGTGCTACTACCATTTCAACCAAAGCATATGGAGGCACCTACAAAAATCTACTTTAAGCATAGAATACTCAACTAATAGCAACTTTGCGTATCAAATAAAAAAATGAATAGCCCTAGCATACGTCCCAACAACTGAGGTAGCTAATCATTATAACTTGCTAACAGACAGTCCCTTCTACCGTACTAATGAAAGTAAATTAAGTCCCTTGCTGGACTACTTTGAGGACACCTGGGTGGGGAGATTACATCGGTCAGGTCTTCATTGACAACCCAAAAGCAAAATCAATTCTTAAAAAAAAAACAAATAACAAACATTATAAACATAACAGACATATCAACAAAGTATTTCTCTTTTTTTTACTTAAATTATGTCATAAAATTCTAAATATAACTCAAAATTATATGACATAATATAAATAATAATAAAAGAGAATAAAAAAATATACATTTCCCACCCTCAATAATAAAATAATAATTACTTACAGTTGTGTAGCTGTAGAATATCCTAGAAATGGATAAAATCCACAACAATCCAAGCAAAAATTAATCCATGTAATAATGAAACCCCCCAAAAAAATGGAAAAATGCAACTGTAGATAAAAGAATCCAACGCCGCAATCCTCTCAATAAAGAAACCCTCAAAAACACGAAAATAGTTTATAAAAAAACGCTCCAACAACCCGATAAAAAAAGGAAATGTATAGCAACTTGTTAGCAAACAAGAAACAACATTGTCCTTTATTAAAAAAAAAACGCGTGAACAACTACATCCGTTCACCAAAGCCACTACCTGTAAATAAAAGTAAACAACACTCACCCATAACAAATATATAAACCCACAAAAACAAATATCAACATATAACAAACATAAACACATATCGTAAACATATAAGTAAAATTCCATAGCATTCTAATTGCATCCGAAATGAAACACATAAAACACTAAACTACGGAAACAACACGTAACTATCCTGAAAAAAATAAAATAATGCCCTAACAAACATATTAACACTACCACTAACTTACCCCTACCTTAAAACTAACTTAAAAGTAAATAAAAGTAAACTTACAGGAACGGAGGCGAAGCAGCTCCCAACCGCGAGGTTCCGTCTTCGTAAATGACCCAAAAAGGAAATCGATAGGTAAAAAAGTGATTAAAAGGAAATAAAATGGTGGCATAATTAAAATAAACATAGGACTAACTCCCCATAAAAATGAATGGAAAATATTTTGAAAAATGTTTAAAAATGTTTAAAATTGTATGTATACTTTTTTTCCTCAATGTTTAAAATAAACATATAAAAATGTAAAATAAACATTAAAGTGTCCATTACGATACCGGGCGGAACAAAATCTGCCATCTACCATAGCGGTAAAAAACTGCCCGCCTACACCTTCTGAATACCGACCGAGCAATCATGATGTCGCGAAGCGAACACTGCCCACGGCGGAAAAAACACACAAAATACTGCCCGTCCATGTCCGAGTCGAAGTCCATCCGCCCGCCACGGACGCAAACCCGCACGACAACCCAAAACCGCCCGCCCTGACTACCGAGACACCGGCTGTGAAATTAGGATCTTCCCGACATGAGCGCGGCAAATCCACAAATACACCGCCCGCCATCGTAAACAACAGTGACAAAAATGGACACGGCGGAAGCCCTGGCGGCCACGTCCCTGCACAGAAACCATCCGCGGACCAAAGAAACACACACAACATGGCCAACAAGTCCACACAGCAAGCCACGCCCAAATACCCAAACACAGTACACATCCCGAAAACACATCCCCCTGGACAAACAAATAAACTACAAATCCCAGAACACCAGCCACAACACACCTGAAAACAACAGCACATCATGACACACCCACATAGGTAAGTACAAATGCAGCCCCATCACAGACCACAATCCCTTGCAACACTACAAACTGAGGACGAGAGCACAGAACACAGCGAGACAGAAAGGACAGGAGCACACCACAGACACACACCCATCACCACCACCACCACCACCACCAAACACCGGCCCCACAAACCCCCTGCACATCACACACCACACACACACACCGCACCAGCACCACAAACACAAAACCACCCACCATGGCAGCACAGAGAATGCCCAAGTTCACTTCCACTGAGCTGACGGTCATGGTCAACGAGATCATCAAGGTGCACCCACAAATCTATGGGAACCAGGTCCAACAGACACCACTATCCACCAGAAACCGGTTGTGGAGCAGGATCGTAGACCAGGTCAATGCAGTCGGGAACGTGCCACGCAACAGAGCCGAAATCACCAAGAGGTGGCACGACATGAAAAGAGTGGTCAAAAAGAAGGAGGCCAAGAATCGGCAGCTGGCTGACAGGACTGGCGGAGGAAATCCCGCGCTATTTAAGACCTTCAAGGCGTGGGAGGAGAAGGTGCGAGGCATCCTACATCCGGAGAGTCTCACCGGAATACC
The DNA here is from genome assembly GCA_963921515.1 of Calotriton arnoldi. NCBI lineage: Eukaryota > Metazoa > Chordata > Amphibia > Caudata > Salamandridae > Calotriton > Calotriton arnoldi. Next base: position 85,978 of record CAWUFW010016833.1, read on the forward strand.
AGGAGGAGTGGAGGCTGGTAAGTACAAACAAATGTATACCAGCACACCGCTATGTACTCACATGCACTACCACTATGCCATAGCTCCGAGGGACAAACACCCCCATGTCAAGTACACAATACACAAGACATCACTCACACATGCAACAGACTAACTAACAAAACCATGGGGGCATGTGTACAGTCAGCCAGCACCACAACTCCCACCAGGTCCCCTTGTACACCAGATGCACCAGAAGGAGCACTCCCCACACCCACACTCATGTGTCAGCCATAGCTGCACCAACCGACAAGTAACAGGTAAGTAGCCTGAACACAAAGTCAGTGGGTCGGAGGGGGGACAGCTGAAGTACAACACCCACCAGGCCCCTAGTCCTACAGCGCAGCAAGGTGGAGCACCCCTATCTCCCAGTACCATATGGCATCCATTGCATTGCGCCCTCCAAACCAACAAGTAGGTAGAGTACTGTACAGGGCGGGGTGTCTGTAGGCATGAGGACAGTATTACGACTAACATTTTGGGACATGTCACGTAGCAGAGGAACACGCAGCACTGCTCCCTGTCATAATCATGTGACCAATGTGCACACGGACATGTATTACAGAGTCATAGCCCACATGAGCCATCACAAATACAGCAACACCCATGGAGCCACGTCTGCATGCACAAGTCCCACTGGAGTACTGACCCACACGGCGGGCACTGTGCCACTCATCACACACATCAGCAACACCATCGAAGTCCTGTCCATGTAGTCGTTACTGCCTGTTCCCCACAAAACGTACAACATCGCCCATGTAAGTCTAACCTGTCTAGAACTAACAGTGTGGAACCCCAGTAATGCACATAAACACCACTGGACCCATGAAACACACAGCCACACAATGCACATCCAACATACCATCCATCTCATCTGTCAGCCCCAGTGTCATGAAAGGTATGTCATCGGAACAGCTGGCCCTCACACAGTAGTTCTGCAAAGATACCTGCCCATCACAAATAATGTGTCTGCAGTGACTGAAGCGCACATCACACTGATTTACAACATACATAATATAGTCAACACCCCAAGAGCACTGCATTGCTGCACATGGCTGAGGGTAGCACGCACACCAAGGAATTGGCCCATCTGCAATACGTCGTGTGGCACACAACCATCACTCACTCACTACAATGCTTGCAGTGTAATGTCCATAAATGATAACAGTGAGCAGATATGCTGGGGATGTCAGACATACACACACCTTTGTCTCTGCACTGTCATGTTGCCAAAACACATGTCCCGTTCTGCACACATATGTCACAGTATGTACCCCAAAACCATATTTCACCTCAAAAGCGTTGAGGGGCTGTACCCCCTTTTGCCATCTGCGTTTCTAAGCATTCCATTTGAACACCAAAACCATATTTCACCTCAAAAGCATTGAGGGGCTGTACCCCTTTTGCCATCTGTGTTTCTAAGCGTTCCATTTGAACCCCAAAACCATATTTCACCTCAAAAGCGTTGAGGGGGCTGTACCCCCTTTTGCCATCTGCGTTTCTAAGCGTTCCATTTGAACACCAAAACCATATTTCACCTCAAAAGCGTTGAGGGGGCTGTACCCCCTTTTGCCATCTGCGTTTCTAAGCGTTCCATTTGAACACAAAAACCATATTTCACCTCAAAAGCGTCGATGGGTCTGGAGCCCGCATACACCCAAGCCACAAAATGTAGGAGTACAGCAACACACACTGATTGTCATCGCTAATCCGCCCCATGCCACATGAACACAACACACAGTTCCATTGCCTTGCTCACGCATACACACATCGTACATCCACACACACGCCACTGGGAAACCTGTGCACGACAGTGCACGAACTGTGAATGTCAGACAACCAATACAAACTTTGCAAGGTGCAACACAATAACCTATCTCATTCTCCCCACAGGTGCCGAACAGCTGGATGCTGGAGAGGGAGACAGCAGCCAGCACAGCCAGTCCGCAAGCCCCCGACCCGGACTCACGGATGTAGAAGACCTGGACACCTCTTCGGACGAGGACCACCTAGCAGGCCAGTCTGGAGTGGCAGGGCCCAACCGCTCCCCAGGGCCCCTCCTACCCACCAACACATCACCCAGGGCTGCTGACCAGTCACAGACCCCTGCTGCCACGGTCGTTGCGGCCACCACCACCGCCGCAACAACCACCACCACCACGCCATCCCTGGCCACAGCACCTGCGCAAGGGGTGGCACGCCCGTCGTGCTCGACCCTGGGAGCCAGACAGAGGACCGTGGTGACCAATGTGGCGAGTGGGCAGGTCGGTGGCAGCAGTACCGGTGGGAGGAGCAGGGTCAGGCCAACGCCATCTGAGCCTGGGAGCCAAGCCCTGCCGCAAATCTCAAGAGTCCTTGGGGCCTATGAAGAGGCCCAAGGACAATGGGCCAGGTCGGCTGCCGACACGCGGGAGGTCCTTGGGGTGTTGAGGTCCATGGACGCCCATATGGGCCAAATCGTGACCCGTATGGACAAACTTGTGGACCTCATGGCCCAGCAGGTGTTGGGGGGAGGGCCCAAGCAAGGCCAGCCACACCACCGCCGCCACCACGTGCTGTGGCGCAGGGTCGTGCAACATCTAGTTCCCCTGCGTCCACAGCGAGTGAGCAGTCCTCAGCCACCACCAGCAGCCCACCAACACAACCCCCTACCAAACGTGGAAGGGGCCGTCCGAAGAGGAAACAGGTGTCCAGAGAGGACTACGCACGCTCCAAACGCCAGTGAGTCAGCCAGCCACCCTGACCACCTACTGCACTGACTTTGACTACGATCCTACCCCACACTGCCATGTGAATGGCATGTGTCTGTTGGACTGTGGACATAGAACTTCATGGGTACACCTTGACCATCACGCAGCCATGTCCGTCAACTCATTGTCACAGCATGCACCACTTCTGTCATCACCTTGCACACAATCACATTTCACCGCTGTAAATAAATACACCTTGATCACAATCTGCTTCATGTGCCCTGGGTTTAATCAACGATGTGCAACCGCCAACATGAGCAGGAATGCCTCTGCTGTGTGGCATGTAGATAGGCCAGGAGATGTTGTAGGGACCTAGGGGTGAAAATCAGAACAAGAGTCCATTCAATTAGTGTGTCACACACCCATCACACAGTACTTGTCACCAACTACATGCAATGTACACACATCTCACAGAGCAACGGGGCACAATGCCACAGCCACTGTCAGTGGCATACTACCCTGGACATGGACCATTGCCACACAGCACTCAGTGAACAAAAGGCCTCCGTCACAATGCACACATACACCTGCACAACTACAGCTACATCAGCCGTCGTACATGGTCACTCACCTTCAAGTGAAGTAGCGGGCGATGAGCTGCTGACGCACATTCACAGCTTCCTCCTCTCCACTGTCCTCTTCACTGGACCCGTCCTGGTCTGCAGGCGGGGGCCCGGGCTGATCACCGTCATCCACTATTAGGGGGATCTGCTTGCGAATAGCCAGATTGTGCAGCATGCAGCATGCCACAACTATCTGGCACACCTTCTGTGGGGAGTACGCCAGTGCACCCCTGGTGCGGTCCAGGCATCTGAATCTGGACTTCAGGAGGCCAAAAGTCCGCTCCACCACACGTCTGGCCCTGCCATGTGCCTCATTGTAGCGGACATCAGCTGGTGTCCGAGGATTACGTAATGGGCTGAGCAGCCAAGGCCCATTCGGATAAGCAGAGTCCCCTGGGTGTGAGGAATACCGAGATTAGTTGCAATTCCAACTGTCCCCAAGACAGCATCGCACACCAGCCACGCTACACGAGTACACATACTCACCAACAATCCAAGCACGGTCCGGTTGCAGATTGGTCATCAGACGTGGTAGGATGCTGTTGCGCATGATGTGCGAGTCATGGGCCGATCCTGGAAACTTCGCACACACGTGTGTAATGACCATGTCCGCAAGGCACACCACTTGCACATTCAGGGAGTGGAAGTGCTTCCGATTCCTATATATGTGCTCCAGGGCCTGTGGTGCTACAAGGCCAATATGGGTGCAATCTATTGCACCAACAACGTGGGGGATCCGTCCAAGGGCATAGAAATCACCCTTCACTGCCGCCAATTCACGAGCCCTGGGGAATCGTATGTACCTGTTCCTGTACAGCATCATAGCTGACAGTACATCACGTAGCACCATGCTGAACATGGGCTGGGACATCCCACTTCCACTGCCCACTGTGTGTTGGAATGACCCAGTGGCGAAGAAATGTAGTGCAGCCATCACCTTAGCCGTGGGGGTAAATGCAGTCGGATACACCCTGCGAGGACGGAGGTGGGGTTCCAACAAGGCACATAGGCGATGCAGGGTGGGTCGGTCCAGTCGGAATTTCCAGATTACCTCCACGTCCTCCATGTCTGACAGCAATTGGTAGGGGCGATGTATGTTTGGTCTCCTCCTAGGAAAGATGGAAGTGGACACATGTCAAAGCAACACGCCACATGGCATTTCCACAAACACAAAACAAAAATGACTGACCAAGCAATTGAATCACAGAACAGCTGACAAGTAGGGACAGCACAGCCACAATACACTTACACAGGTCCCCTTACCAATAGCAATGAGCAGTGACACAAACCATTGCTATGAGCATGCACATGGGGATTTAGGCCTTAACAACTTGTAAGGCATGACGATGATATCAGACTGCATATTTGGGAAGCGGCAACACCACGGCAATATAACTAGCTGCTGTGCCTGACACAGCTTCCGCGGCTGGGTGAGTATGGCACACACCAACAACGCAATGGACACAGGCTGAGCGGCAAAAACAAGTGGGTCCTGTTGCACGAGGGGATATGAGACAGTCATTGATGTCCCTACTTCACCCTATGTACAGCACTGTACGGATCACACCTCCAAAACACATTGACAGGTGTACACATTGACAGCTCCATGACAACACAGCTGTGTGATTGCAAATACACATCACAAGTGACACGTAACGTAGCACGTGCCAAGTGGGAGATGTGCATAGTGAAAGATGGCATGTGTGTGCATATGCATGTCCCATGCTCCCATGCCAATGTGTACATGATGATGTGCCAACAGACATGTGGAGGCTGAGCACTGGCCGTCCCTGCCCATGCGCACAGCATGTTGTGGCCCTGTCCAGTGTGGACCTGCTCCCACACACAAGTCATGGCCACACCTGCAGATGCATTGCGCACATCATACTGTGTAGTGCACATGACATCACTTAGCCGCAGGAGACATGGTTGATGGAGGGCCCACATGTACGCGTGGGTGGACTACACCAGACCGTCCAATGGTTGTCACCCCCAGTGAAGGTGTGCCTTCAACTGCGCCAATCTCAGACTGACATTCCTGACCCTTTCCCCACCCCCTGGGGAGTGGCACATCTGACGGCAGCAGTGCACGAGTCCTAAATCGGAGTAGTGGGGGGACGCTGACGTCACGACCGGATGTGACATGTTGGAAGGTGGCTTGCACCGTCAGACTTAATGGCCTCCCCTCCCTCACCCCAATTTGCGTTTGCATCTGAGAAGCCAGCGCGTGCACAGGCAGCTCCGAGCTCGCACCAGAGAGGCCAAAGAGTGTATGTGTGGGTCCATTTGAACGAGTTGTCTGTCTCGCGGTATAATCAGTGGCGGGACGCCGTCCACCTGCGTGGTACCCCGACTCGAGACCTGGACAACATTGACAATGCATGACAGGCTCCGCAGTCCGGATACACCACCTGCAACACACAGAGGCTGTAGCTGCCCTAGCGGCCCAGGCCGCGTCCAACTGGAGGTAATGGACCCACACATTCACTCTTTGACCTCTCTGGGGCGAACTTGGAGCTGCTTGTGCACGCGCTGGCTTCTCTGTTGCAATGGCATGTAACGTGTGTGGGGAAATAGGCAATGAGTGCGATGGTGCGAGCCACCTTCCGTGACGTCACTCCCGGGCGCGATGTGTGCGTCCCCCACTACTTATATTTGACTTGTGCCATGCTGCACAATGAGGATGTGTTGCCTGCGTGATGTGCCCAGGAGGAGCGCGCCATGACCTCTCACCCACCATGCTCCACTGCCATCCCGTGCCCTGGATAGCCCGTGCAGGTGGACGATGTTGGGGGTACACCTGGTCGACAGGGGATGTGCGTGCCTTGGCAAGGGCCTGGCGGACGCACAGCAGTATCCAGCATGTCCCCAGAGGGTGGGCTGACGTCTACACCTGATGCAGCATCTTTCGTGTGGCCGCCTGTTGTGCACACACGTGTTCACATTCGTCCCCAGACAGGTGGTCTTTACAAATGCCCAAGACAGCGGTAATCTAGTGCTCCCGAATCCTCCCAACACAGTGTGTTTCAACATTGCATGTGCGCACCTACCCGTCACACCCACCCACCTGGGCCAAGCGTAACTCCCGCTTCACATGACACATGTGTGTCTTCCACAGTTGTGCTACTCTCTCAGGGCCGGACCTGCAACTGTCCCGTAGCACACACACAGCACCGAGTCGTACTGGCATCCTGTTAGATTGGTAGGCACACTCACACATCTCCTTCTGACACAGTGGTGGCTGTGATGGATATTGTGACTGCCATGGCAGTTTTGGCTGGCCATGGCAGGGCACACTAACACACATTGCATCCGCGGCACTACGTGTCACTACTCGGCACATCGAACTGGGCACTGTCCCTGGGGTTGATGAGTTATGCCGCCTGTCGATGTAATCTGTGACTGGATGCTGTTGTTCCTGTAGTCGGTTGTATCTGTGTAGTTGATTATTGCAGTTGTTGCAGTGTGTGCTTGGTTAAGTGGGGCACATGCCGTGTATGTGACCTCAGCAATTGCAATGTCTGGTCTCACATTCCAATGTGTTGTACACGTGGCAGGGACTTCACTTATTTCAGACTCTGCTACTTGTGTGTGTGATGAATCTGCTTTTCTGTGCAACGGATTGACTGCATGTATTTGGTGTTATTTCTGGGTAAATGTATCCGTGTCATGTTTGCGTGCATGCAATGCACAGGGTGTGAGTCTAGCCACAGGTGGACTCGCAGCATGCGCTGAGTATGCGGGCATGTGTGAGCTTACTTGCTGTGTGTCCAAAGGTGTAGGTGTATGTTAGTCTTGTGATGTGCATTGTGCCTGGGGACATGGCCTACTCTCAATGTGTGCATTTGGGAGGTGGTGGTGGGTGGTGTGGGTGGTGTGAGTTTGTGGTGGCGTTGGTGTGGTGTGTGTGTTGTGGCCATGTCGACTACACACATATGTTTCCCAGGCCCATGGTGGATGTTTGTCACCGTGTTGAGGTCTGTGTATATGATGAGATGTGTGTGTTGTATGTTGCACGGAATGCAGTGTGTGGGTGTGTCCTTGCAGTTCAGGATGACTCCTACTTGTTATGGTTCAGACGTTGTGTGTGTGCAGGGTGTGTCACTGTCAAGATTGTGCCTAGTTCAATTGTGCATGTCAGATTTTCTGCAGTTCTTACTCATTGTGCAGTGCTGCCCACCCAAACTGATGTCGTGTGTGTGTTTTGAAAGGCATTGCTGTGGCATGCTTTTGCGTGGCTCCTACTTTTGGTTGCTGAGTGTGTGGTCAGACTGTGTGGGAAATTGTAGACATGTGTAGGACTGTGCTTTGTATTGACCAGGCCGTCAGTGTTGATGTGATGATCTTTCGGGCACCTTCAGAGTCTGACAAGTCCTGCTCCAGGAGCTGTGGTATTGCACTGTGGCCACTGTTGCGGCTACTCATTTGCGTTGACATCCAATGACAGTGGACTACATGGTCATCTCACGATTGTCGTGTACTTCACACACTCTCATCCTCTCTCATTCGTACTTGTGTTTGTGAAATGATTCAGCGGAGTCACATTTTTGCTTCAAGCCATGTATTTGGACTTACGTCCTCTGTGATGCAGTATAGTGGACACTACTGGCAGCGAAATGCATGTGGAGGATCTACTTAGCATGATTACACATACAAAAGGGGTTAGGGGTAGATGTGATTAGTTGTTGACTGTGGAATGAGGGCTTCAGAGTTACAACTGCCTTGCCCTTGCTATGCTAATGTACATTTGCTAGTTACTGAGGAGCTCTCGACTTTGACACAGACAGTAATCATTTTGCCTACGAGACAGCTTGACATCATGAGTACAGTACATCTCAGTTCCATGGTACAGGTTTACTACAGTAGTTACTCCGACACACGTGCGTGAGGGGTGACATCAGAGCATGAGCCTACGTGCATGCAGCAGCGTGTCACTAGTTGTTGCAATGTGGTGGCTACTGAACATGTCACATTCACTGGGGTCATGTTGTTGGGGGATGCATTTGTTGTCCATGCAAAAGTCCTGGCACGGAAGTACAGACAAAGGTGAGGTGACAGTTCTCACGTGATACAGCTGACAGATTAGTGTGCACTGACCGGTGCATATGTTCATGTGCGCAGGATACATATTATAGCATAGTTGTTCGTGCAGTATTGTCCATGTGGTTACTGTACACAAGTCCCATACCTCTGCCTCCCCCTGTTCATGCAGAGATATTGGATGTGGTGAGGAACAGAGAGAATGTCCCGAAAATGTCCGATGTCATGGCAGTGGAGTTGATAGTGTGGTGTTTGTTGCAGGTTGTATGGTATAGTTGTTGTACAGGTGACTGCCCAGTCCGTGCGAAAGCCAAGCATAGGTACGGTGTTGAACATCATTGTTCAATTGGGGGTATTGCGTCGGGGCCCGACGAATTGACAGGTTGTCAGGTATGCGATACCTTCCAGCAGGGCTTCCATGGCATTGGTGTTGTACATGGATGCCATCCAATGGAGCGGATGGTGGCTGTCAATGTGTTCATCGTAAGTTGTCCCTTGTAGGAGCCTGATGGGACATGTTGGATGACATTCGATGAAACTGTGATCCAGAATCCGTTGTGTGGAGGCACACATGTCCCATTGCAGTGTGTGTCCGATTGCAGCCACATACGCCATGCCCCCATAGACTGAACAGATCCTGTCGTGTGCGTCCAGGGGGCGAACAGTTGTACCAGGTCCGCCTTTGGACATGCCGGGTTGGAGAGACATAAATCCACAGGACAGTGGAAGGGACACCTCCGACAGTAGAAGACGGGGATGACGCAGCTGAACATTGCGATGCGGTAAGTTACTCGGTAACTTACGTTCAGCGTGGCCAGGTTTTCACAGCCCACTATCTGTAGCAGGCTGTCCATGTAGAGCTGCATCTGTCCGGCGTAGTTGGGTAGGTGTGTTGCGACTGCCATTTTGCTACAGGGCGATGTGATGGCGTGCTCCAGCCGGCTGTGCAGTCAGCAGAGTGCACCCTCCGACGATGCTGGGAAATCTGGAATAGTCGTACGGAGGCAGGGTTTGGGTTATAGTAGCTTGTGCGGAGGACACAGGTCCTCATCCCACATGCTTCTATGAATGGTCAAGGTCAGTGGTGTCTGACTCCTTCCAGATTACTTGCATGTGAACCACATGGAGGAGTGGTCTTATTTTTTTTTTGTGGTCAGAACTTTCTTTCATGTTGTGCGCTATCTGCACATTGGACGGTTTCCTCGGCATGCCTCTGTTTGGCTTGTTGTTGGGACAATGGCTGTATTCTCCGGCTTGTTTTGTCGAAATGTGGTTTCAGAGTGGGAATGGAAGGCCATTCAGTGCTATCTGCTTTCCCGTGTGTGGGCGGCACGCTGCGTTTCCGCTATACGTTGGGCCTTGTGTGTGTGTGTTGTAATTGGTAACACCTGTTGTCAGGCACCCGGGTTTTTTCATGTTACGTATTGCATGTATTGGTATTGGGTGCAGGATGGTATTGGTATTTTTGTATGGTACTGGCGTGCCTTTTGCGGACGAGGTACATATTCTGCGGCGTGATGTAGCAGCCGCTGTGTGCTTCGCCATGTTATGCACACAAGGGTGTGTCCTATTTTGGCGTGACGTCACTGCCCTGTTCGGTACACTTGTGTGGCATCATGTTGGCACCTGTGAGTTGCCGGTTGGGGACATGACTGATGCAGGAATGCCACGTGACATGTGCGTTCAGGGTGGGGCTGGTGTGTGGTGTGTGTAGTTGTGTGCCTGTGTTATTTGTGTGCGGCTCATGCATGGCGCTGTAGTTGGCCTCTGCGTTGTGCGCATGTGTAGCTGCGTCATCGCCGCTGCGCTGCGTTGCCGTGACGGGGAAGTCAGTTCCTGGTCCCGGGTAGTGTGTGCCCGGTTGTTGCGAGTTGTTTCATTTTGCCCGGTGTGACATTTGTGGGTGCAGTGGTGGATGTGTCCTGTCCACACAGGGGTGTCTGGGGGGCCATGTACATTTTTTCCGCCCTTGCACTGTGTGCGGTGTTTGCGTGCCCTTGTTGTGTGTCTGCCTACCTGCGTCGCCGCGGCGCGTTGATTCCTAGGTGCTGCATCAGGTAGAGCATGAGGATGGCCTGGAGTGCAGGATTCATGTCGGGGTGGGCCGCTTTTTTGGTGTCCGTACTCGTGCGGTCGAGTTTCCGCCTTGTTATCTCGTGCGGTGTCTCTTAGCCGGGGAGCTGTTTGTTTGCGGCATCGTAATTTGTACGCCGGGCGGTACGTGATTTCGTCGGACGGTGTGCCTCCATTGGCTGGCGCCGCTACGTGTACGGGCGCACTTTGATGGCGGGCGACGTCGCGTGCTTACGGGCGGTGTTTTGCTGATTTTACACATCCTAATTGGGCGGGCGTGTGGGCCGCGGCGGGCGGACGGTAACTGGTGGTTTTTGCCTCTGACAGCACGGCGGCAGTGCTTCCGCCCGACATCCTAATGGGCCCCTAATTATTTTATTTAAAAAAAGTATAATATAATAATTAATGTATATTAAAATATGTTTATTACATACACTGTTAATTTACCAATATAATACAAATGTTAAAAATATATATATGTATTGTTCACAATCTGACTGTAAAAATATAGTAAATGATTTAACATATTAAATATTATTTAATAAAAATATTTAATATGCTAAATAATAAAACATAATGCTATAAAATATAGTGTATATGTTTATAAACTCATGAAACTGTTGTAAATAATATTATTAAAATGTAAACAAAATTTACTACAAATATTTTTATGTTTGAACTAAAAATAAATAAACAATACAAAGTATACTGTGTATTAATTAAAAATGGTACTGTTTTACTTCACCATTACATAAGTATACTACAAAAAAATGGACAATTGTTAAAAACTGTGACAAAAAATATATATGTAATAAAATATGATTTGTTGAACATGTATAAATAAATGTTACAATGCCCAAATAAATGTAAAAAAACATAAAAATTTCTATTTTAAAAAAAATATTATAATACATTTTAAAACCAAATAAAATGGTAAAAATATAATTATAAAAAGTATAAAAATATCTTGTCATCCAAAAAAATATTATGAATAAAACTAACATACATGCTAAATAATAAACCATGATAATTTACTATTCTAACTCCAAATCCAACTAAACTCAGGGAAAGTGCTGGATAGTAAACCATAACAATTTACTATTCTAACTCCAAATCCAACTAAACTCAGGGAAAATGCTGGATAGTAAACCATAATAATTTACTATTCTAACTCCAAATGCAACTGAACTCAGGGAAAGTGCTGGATGGTAAACCATAATAATTTACTATTCTAACTCCAAATCCAACTAAACTCAAGGAAAGTTCTGGATGGTAAACCATAATAATTAACTATTCTAACTCCAAATCCAAATAAACTCAGGGAAAATGCTGGATGGTAAACCACAACAATTTACTATTCTAACTCCAAATAAAAATAAACTCAAAACAATAAATATTTAATAACCCCCCTTTCATTTTTAAAATTAAAAAATATATATCCTTAAAATAAATATAATTAATAATTGTAATTTTTCTTTCTAAATTTCGAAAAAAATTATTAATACTTCATAAAATTTCAAATTATAATTAAGAAATTTTCAAAATATTAAAAGATTTTAAAACAAATTAGAGAATAAATAAATTCTAATAATTTTTAATAATTTGTAATTTTTAACATATTATTATAAAAATATATTATTTATCTACATTTACATTAATATTTTCATCAAAAAAAATGTAAGATTTTTTAAAATTTTTAAACTTGTAACAAATCTATTATTTTAATATAATTTATTATCCTCAATTTTAAATTTCAAAAATATAATGAATACATTTTTATAATATTCAATATTTTATACCATTTTTTTTAAATAAATAAATTATTACATTTATTACACAATATTAGTACAATTTTGCAAATTATTAAAAAAACAAATTTATTTAATCATATTTAAATACATAATTTCACACCATTTTTAATTTCGGAATTTTTAAAATATTTTATTTCATGTAAAAATAAAATTTTAAATTTCAAATTTACATTTTTCAATTTTTAATTTCAATAAATATTACTATTTATAATTTAATACGCACAATATTACTAAATTACTATCCACCCTTATTGCCTATAAACCCAACATCGCGCTCCTAAAATATATACAAATTTGAAAAATGTATTAAATTTTAAACAACATTTTAAAATTACTACCCACCCTTACCCCCTATAAACGCAACATCCCGCTCCTAAAATATATACAATTTTAAAATATTTATTAAATTTTAAACAACATTTTTAAATTACTACCCACCCTTATCCCCTATAAAAACCAACATCCCGCTCCTAAAATTAATATGAAAAAAATAATAAACAAATTATTTCAACAAATTAGTTTTCTAAAAACATTAGACATAAAAAACTAACAATTAAAACACTAAAAAATTACATCAAAAACATAACATCGATATTACTTATATAGATATGTATTACATCTATATTTTTAACATCAATATTTAAAATTTCGATATTACTACACAACAAAAAATTCCATATTTTTTACATCGATATTACTTACCTCGATATTTACCACCAACGATATTCTTACCTCGATATTTATGTATGTCGATATTTTCACGTCGATATTCTGTCTCTGCACCGGTGAAATGCTTCAGCATGTTAAAGAAATACACTTTTTTGAATTTTGAAGAGACTGTATCATAATTCTACATTATCTTTGTTGCACGACATACATGCCAAACTTTTTCATGGCTCAGCTCGTGTGCAGACTCTTTGGCCCAGATTTAGAAACATTTTCTGCTGGGTTTGCAACACAAAAGTGACGCAAACCTGCGCAAAATGTTTTTTCTTTAAATTACTTTCCAGCACAAAACTTGTTTCACATTGGAAAGTTGCCTCAATGTAAGGCAAAGCAGCACATTACTCTGCATCAAGGGGCTTGGTACAAGGGTGTTCCCATACAACCACCCATGGTTTTTGATGCAAAACTCTATCTACTAACAGTAGTAGACAAGATTTTGCAGCAAACAAACAACACTACTTTGAAGCAGTTGTTAAAAGAGAGAAATGTTTTTATTTTTCTTAACTTTTCCCGCTTTGCATGTGGGCTGCACTGTACAGCACACATCAGAAGTGGGAAAAGTTTTCTAGGCATAGTATTTTGAATTAGAAGGGTAGCCTTTCAGTACAAAACCTATGCAAGACTCAAGCAGACAACTTTGCACTAAGGTGCAGAGGTGTTTGAGTGGCACTCGGCAGCCTGATTGTGTGTCAGCGCTAGGGAGAGAGCAGGCTAGTGTCATACCTTACTAGATATGGTGCTTTCCTGCCCTCTCCTTCTTGCGCAATGTAGTGCAGCAACTTTGGATGCTGCACTGCTTTGTGTGACAGTTTTGTAAATCTGGGCCTTTTAGCCAAGCCAGATCCTTGGCTCAGCTCAGTCTTGGCTCGCTCACTTAATTTTCTGGCTCGCCTACATCTGTTTGTAAATTGGAATTAGTATATGGGCCCTTCAGTTACTTGGTTAAATGATTTATAAAAGGCAAAGACCGAAAACATAGATCTCTACCTGCATGCACCGATTTGACAACTCTTCCATTTAGGCTTCTTGTAGCAGAGACAAAGAAGATTGATCCAGGTTGTTGTGCTATAGGTGACCATACTCATGTGTTCACAGGGAGAACTACCAGACCCCATGGTGGACGGGCAGAGCCATAGCTTTCGGGGTGGTGTTTGGAATGTGACACCCCCAGCTGCATTCTTGGCTTCGTAGTTGGGTCTGGGGGCCCTGAGTCAGGTTTGCTCTCTGTATCATTTTTTCTCATCATTCTTATTTCGCTACGAGCTTTTAACTTGTTTATTTTTTGGAGAAGAATCTTAAATGTATATTGTGAGTGATTTATCCAAAAATAGTTAATCTGCACCCACAGAAGTACTCCTTGAATAGGTGCAAATTTACAACTTTTTGGAGTTCACAAACATTGGCAGTAGTAGGCTTGGAAAGCTGAGCCAGTCACAGGATTCCAGGCACACTACTGGCAATCAAAAGATGAAGGAATGAATGAGTGGCAATTGCTCCGAGTAGCCTTCCAACCCATCGCTTTTTGCCCACTGTGGCACTCAAAACAGAGGCCTACCTAATGCAAATCAGTGCTGACCCTGTTCCCCATAAAAACAGTCCATCCCAATCCTTGGTCATCTCAACCCTAGATCCTGCAGTCCACTGCTTATTTAGTTGGGAAATTTGAGATTCACATCCCGGAATCTGACTAAGCGAGGCCCTTGGGACTAAAAGAAGAAGTGCACTGCCCTTTGAACACTTACCTGACCATTGCCTAAAGATGTTTGTGAATTTGTTGGAACAGATAAGATAAAGATTAGGGCACTGTTGCAGGGTACTAAGGTCCAAATGAACAGCTGATATGATATCATTTTTCTGCCCCAACATACAAAGCCTGCTAAATATAATTTTTCCTAATACCTTTGTGATGAATAATGAAAAAAGATAGGCCTGTAACAAGATTTGCCCCAGTGATTATCCTTTTTGAAAATTGGTATAATCACAGGTAGCCACCAAGCCTCTAGAAGCAATTGAGAACCAAAAATAGCATCAGGCCTCTCCTAAGATGCAGGCCCAAATATCCAAATGCACTTTATATATCTCTGTGAAATCTATCCAGGCCAGGGATCTCATGTGATGGACTATCACAAATGGCTTTGGTTACCTCAGTCAGTGAGAAAATAACCTTTCCATGCCCCATTCCCGAAACAAAGCCACATGGTGCAAACAATGTTCCAGCAAAATATAGTTCAACAACTCAAGCAAGCCGTTTCTCCTCAGGGATGACGCCTCCCAAGGTAATCTTTCATTTTATTAGCCTTCTGCATGACCGCCACCAGGTTCAAAAAGTGTCTCATAAAAGCTAAGCTGCAGGCCCCAGCCATGCCTCCCGGGCCCTCCTGTTATACTCCCACTTAGCTGTTCTCAGTGCTCCTCTGTAGACTCAGCGCTTTAAAAAAACTTCATCTGGTTACAAGGAAAAACCTTCAGCATCTTAAACATTTGCCATTCTTGCAAGGGCCCAAGAGGAGTTAAAAGTCTCATTCGGTCAATGATGTCATAATAGTTCTCAAAACCCAAGCGAGCATCATCCAAGAAAGTGACATTCTGGAATGCCCACTGTGGGTGATTGTAAGAAATGCACAACTAGGTAAAACAAACAGGTTTTTTTTACACACTCAACATGTAGAGACCTGTCAATCATCCAGTTCATAGTAAGAAAACCAGATAAAACCAAATAATTATCGGTACATGATTCGAAAGTTTCCAACAAGACGGGTAGTCCTTCAAAAAATACTCTGGTGTTAATTTGCTGTGGATCAACCCCTGCCAGCTGCAGGACCCTACAATGATTAGAGAGGGATTCAACCCTAGGGCTATTAAAGTCAATATTCTCAGGCACCTCAGAAGCAAGAAACAGTATTTCCAATTTTATGACTATTACAATGATCTCTAAACAACTAAAACAAGGCATAATGTATTTAGACATAGCTGCTGAGGCCAGTCAATGTGACATCCTGACTCGTATCATATAGATGTGCAATGTGCTGGACTATCAGTGTCAATACGCATTGAGCTGCTAAGTCATTGAAAAAGCCAGTCATTGTTAAAATTAGTTCCAACCAACTCGGGGATGTCATCAGTCCTTTCATGGATAAAACCCAGGATCATATAGTCAACACCATTACAAATTTTGGCATTAAGAACTGCAGCTGGAACACTGAAAAAAGAATCAGAGATCTCCGGGATCCAACCATTGTGAGTGTGAGTGATGAATTCAGTCAGGGATAAAAGATGGAGGGAATATTCTCCACAATGATTACCTTAAAAACTGATAATGAAATAGCTTGTCCTCCTGGCAATAAAAATTACTTGTCCTCGTTTGAAATAGGGTCACAGAGCAGGCCAAGCAGATAGAAACCCACGATTATAAAACTCCAAATGGGTGATCCCCTTGTGAGCCCACGGCTGGTATAGCGAAAGATTGAAACCCCTCGAGATGCATAGGATCAATGGTCCGTGTCAGGGGTCCGTGTCTCTTGTAAGTTGATATGTTGATACTTAAGCATAAGACAGAGCCCATTTTAGTGATGTAACGCAGCTGCTGCTTCAATGCACCATCACCACTAATCTCACATATACCTTCCTATTAGTCTACACGATGAGGGCCTAACCCTAGTTCTACAAACTTCTTGAAAGATGACATAAAGTCTGCTTTTCCTGATCAACAGCACCTCACGTCCCATAATGACATCAACAAATCTTTTAATGATCCAACGACCAGGATCATCATGAAAACTCAGAGAACCACCACTTAAAACAATTAGTATGAAGCACCACCAACTCTCCCAAACTCATCCTAACAAACACACAACATAAAATGAGGATATCTAAAGTCAACTGGAGGATTCTTGGTGCAATTTAATAGATGCTTATTGTTACACAACTCATGGTACTTGGATTATCGAGTGCAGAAGAATGAAATGTTTAGTGGAACTGCTGGATTCTAACTTGTGACCAGGGGGTCAAGAGAAGAGTCCTGTAGTGAATGTAGTAGCACGCTGAGCCATCTGACATCCATATGCCATCTTCAGCTGTGCCGCTCTTATCACAGCACAAAGCCCTTTCTCTAGCTCTGCAATCATAAGAACTATTCCTACCTGATTTAAATCCCTGCCCTACCTCTCTCTTCTGTCCACAGAAATGTATTCTCCCTGTATCTACCCTGACAGCATTCCTTAGCCCAATTCTACACCTCAGTGGTTTTTCCAATGCATAGACAATGACTCCGAATGAATCTCAAACCATTCCAACTCTTGGAGTGAAAAGTATAGCCAAAAAGTTCACCTAAAACCTGGCCATGACACTGATGAGCAACACTAAAGGAAATAGCATGAGACATGTGCCCTTAAAAAGAGCTGGCCTCCTTCCAGAGACACCACTGTAAGTCAGTACATAAAACCTAAAAAAAAAGGGGCAGATTTACAAGAAAGTGACGCATCTGTAGAGATGCGTCACTTTCCCTGCGCCACCACGAGAAACCCTTGCGCCACCATGGATGCGCCGTATTTACAATACGGCGCACCATGGCGCAAGGATTGACAGATGCGTCAGAAATTCTGACGCATCTGTTGGGGCAAAAGTCACGCATTGCTGGAGTCGTGTCGCAAGCACGACGCAACTCCAGCAATGCATTTTGAGGCCTATTCCCACTACACTGCGTCACTCCTTACGCCTGCTTCAAGCAGGCGTAAGGTTTTGACGCAGTGGCATCCTAGAAGTGACGCAGTGAGATCTTGTAGATTTCACTGCGTGACTTTTACAAGGCTTTCCTGCGTGGGAACGCCTACTCTGAATACATTATACCTGACGCAGGTATAATGTGACGCATGGCTTTACAACGGGAAGCATTTCCCTAGATGTGTCATGTTGTAAATTGCCCGCATTTTACATGCCGCCGCTGCGTCACAAAAGTGACGCAACGGTGGCGCAAAAGTGTCTCAAGGGGCTTGTAAATCTGCCCCAAAGTCTTTACAGAAAAATAATGCCTTTTCAGCGTATGAAGAACTATTCAAAGTCATGGCTGAAGTCGGTAACATAGCAAGATGCCGCAAAGACCCACTATTATCACGGCCTCTGTGCAACAACTAATCATCACAAACCTCGTCAAACATTGAAATCAGTCATCATCCATTGAATATCAAATTGTTCTAGGATCTTCCCACTTGGCAGGTCACATGTCCCCAGCCTAGCTAATCGACAAGAAAGTCCCCCCGCTCACAATCAATATTCTTCCTTATTTCCTCTTTTCCCGCACTCTACCACTCCCATATTTGAACAGTCAATCACAAGAGTTCTCGACCACCCCCCTCCATCCCACACCCTTTGGCCCTTGCTGCCTCTTTAAGCACCTACTAACACTACTGGTTCCACTTTAAAATAATGTGGATTCAAAAACTATTTACCAAAACAAGAATAAATGACAATAAAATGAAAATAACAACATTTAAATGGTACTGTCTCTTTGATAAAAATAAAAAAATGAAAGCGAATTTAACATTTACACAGGGGTTGATTCCGATCCCGGTCGGAGGCGCACCTAATACCATTCGGCCGGGAAAAAAGCCAGGCGAATGCCTGTTTCCCGACCGATTCGCACATACGTCCGAACGAGCAAGTACGATGCGCACAACTGCCCAAATCCCGACCCAGTCGTACTCACCCAATACAGGTCCTGTTCTCCGACCGAGGCGGATCCGGAAACGCAGAATCGAGTCGCACGGAAGCCAAAATGCAGCCCCGTCCGGCCGGACAAGTACGATGCGCTTTCTGTACGCGCCGAACCCGTCGCTACGCACGGCACGTCAAAGCATCCGGGAGAGGCGTACATAAGCTCCGATTCGCGCCACAAGACGATCCACGGCTAAGAGACGAACACGCCAGCGACGAGGACGAGGCGAAGCAAAGAGAAAGACGAACGAGACGAACCAACCATGAATCCCATCGCGCAGGTCCTCCCAATACTCTACATCTATTACCGGAACAGGCACGGACGCGTACGGCGCAGAAGGTAAGTCAGACACCAACCACAAAAACAAACTACACGTACCCGACATATCACACACACACAGAGGGATGCAGAAATTACTTACACCAGCAACAGCAGCACCATAGGGGCGGGATGGCCATCACCAATGCCACATATACACATAGGGGCCTGGATGCCAACAACTAACACCACCCCTACCCAGGGGGTGCTAGATGCCTGTCACTCCTACCACCTCTACCCATGGGGGCTGGATGCCCACCACCACTACCACCCCTACTCAGGGGGTGCCAGATGCCTACCACTACTACCACCTCTACCCATGGGGGGCTGGATGCCTACCACTACTTCCACCTCTACCCATGGGGGGCTGGATGGCTGTCGCTACTACCACCTCTACCCATGGGTGCCAGATGCCTACCACTACTACCACCTCTACCCATGGGGGGCTGGATGCCCACCACCACTACCACCCCTACTCAGGGAGTGCCAGATGCCTACCACTACTACCACCTCTACCCATGGGGGGCTGGATGCCTACCACTACTACCACCTCTACCCATGGGGGGCTGGATGCCTGTCACTACTACCACCTCTACCCATGGGGGGCTGGATGCCTGTCACTACTACCACCTCTACCCATGGGGGGCTGGATGCCTGTCACTACTACCACCCCTACCCATGGGGGGCTGGATGCCTACCACTACTATCACCCCTACACATGGGGGGCTGGATGCCTACCACTACTACCACCTCTACCCATGGGGGGCTGGATGCCTGTCACTACTACCACCCCTACCCATGGGGGGCTGGATGCCTACCACTACTACCACCTCTACCCATGGGGTGCAGGATGCCTACCACCACTACCACCTCTACCCATGGGGGGCTGGATGCCTGTCACTACTACCACCTCTACCCATGGGGGGCAGGATGCCTGTCACTACTACCACCTCTACCCATGGGGGGCTGGATGCCTGTCACTACTACCACCTCTACCCATGGGGGGCTGGATGCCTGTCACTACTACCACCCCTACCCATGGGGGGCTGGATGCCTACCACTACTACCACCCCTACACATGGGGGGCTGGATGCCTACCACTACTACCACCTCTACCCATGGGGGGCTGGATGCCTGTCACTACTACCACCCCTACACATGGGGGGCTGGATGCCTACCACTACTACCACCTCTACCCATGGGGTGCAGGATGCCTACCACCACTACCACCTCTACCCATGGGGGGCTGGATGCCTGTCACTACTACCACCTCTACCCATGGGGGGCAGGATGCCTGTCACTACTACCACCTCTACCCATGGGGGCTGGATGCCTGTCACTACTACCACCCCTACCCATGGGGGGCTGGATGTCTACCACTACTACCACCCCTACCCATGGGGTGCAGGATGCCTACCACCACTACCACCTCTACCCATGGGGGGCTGGATGCCTGTCACTACTACCACCTCTACCCATGGGGGCAGGATGCCTGTCACTACTACCACCTCTACCCATGGGGGGCAGGATGACTGTCACTACTACCACCTCTACCCATGGGGGCTGGATGCCTGTCACTACTACCACCTCTACCCATGGGGGGCTGGATGCCTGTCACTACTACCACCCCTACCCATGGGGGGCTGGATGCCTGTCACTACTACCACCTCTACCCATGGGGAGCAGGATGCCTGTCACTACTACCACCTCTACCCATGGGGGCTGGATGCCTGTCACTACTACCACCTCTACCCATGGGGGGCAGGATGCCTACCACCACTACCACCCCTACTCAGGGCGTGCCAGATGCCTACCACTACTACCACCTCTACCCATGGGGGGCTGGATGCCTGTCACTACTACCACCCCTACCCATGGGGGGCTGGATGCCTGTCACTACTACCACCTCTACCCATGGAAGGCAGGATGCCTGTCACTACTACCACCTCTACCCATGGGGGGCTGGATGCCTGTCACTACTACCACCTCTCCCCATGGGGGGCAGGATGCCTACCACCACTACCACCCCTACTCAGGGCGTGCCAGATGCCTACCACTACTACCACCTCTACCCATGGGTGCCAGATGCCTACCACTACTACCACCTCTACCCATGGGTGCCAGATGCCTACCACTAATACCACCTCTACCCATGGGGGGCAGGATGCCTACCACCAACAACACCCCCACTCACAGGATGGCTAATGCATGACACAACAAGCACACACAAACATAAGGAATGCAACAAAAAGACATCCCCCCCAACACCGTGTGTAGACTGTGTCAAATACCAACAACACTGAACATGACTTTGAACATACAATGTGACCCCCTATCACATGTGTCACACATAAAATGTGTGTGGCCCCCACAATGCAAGCAGACAATGACCACTGTGGCAATGGGGTCCAACCCCCATCATCACAGTGACCAAAAGGTAAGTGTGGGGTCCATAGCTGAAGCACATTTTGCACATTGTGGCAATGGGGTCTAAACCCCCATCATCACAGTGACCAAAAGGTAAGTGTGGGGTCCATAGCTGAAGCACATTTTGAACATTGTGGCAATGGGGTCAAAACCCCCATCATCACAGTGACCAAAAGGTAAGTGTGGGGTCCATAGCTGAAGCACATTTTGAACATTGTGGCAATGGGGTCTAAACCCCCATCATCACAGTGACCAAAATGTAAGTGTGGGGTCCATAGCTGAAGCACATTTTGAACATTGTGGCAATGGGGTCTAAACCCCCATCATCACAGTGACCAAAAGGTAAGTGTGGGGTCCATAGCTGAAGCACATTTTGAACATTGTGGCAATGGGGTCCAACCCCCATCATCACAGTGACCAAAATGTAAGTGTTGACATTGAAAAAGCTGCAACTGCCAAACTGCATGGATGATTCCTGGTCACAGAACAACAAACACATCAGTGGCAAAGTAGTGCTTGTGTCTCATAGCAACATAGATTGGGGGAGGCAAACAGTGCAGTGCAAATAAGACATACCTTTGGCCATGTGCAGACAAACATCACCCATGGGGGCTGACACTGTCAACATCCATCAATGACACAATGACAGAAGTGACCATCATAATGCAGACCCACATATTTGCACCAATGGGCACACTAATGTAGATACCCTGTGGAGACTGTAGAAGTGAGGTGAACAAATAACATACCATGGCAGCAATGGGACACACAAACAATGATCATTGTGCTGACTGATGACCTAGGAGTCCCAGGGACAGCAGGTGAAACCCACCAAACAACATACAGCCAATAGCACACTAAAGATATGCCAATGCAGTGGTGCAGATGCACAAACAGGCAGACCCACACTGCACATCAAACACAACAGGTGAGGGGGTGGTGCCAGTGTCCCCAGGCAACCACACAACACATGATGAGGCCTCAATACCAATTACACAGATGCACATACAGTGCCACACAAAAGTAACTCATGGATCCAAATCCCCTATGTGGGCAATCAGGCATTGTTAGATGAGAGGGAGCACAAATTACACATGTCACACAAGCTTGTAGGAACAGCAACTAACACAGCAAGAGACAGACCCACCACAGCACTAACCCCAGGGACCCCATATTGTGCTGACACTAGCCTGCATGATAATCCCACTGTGATGACAATGTTAGATGTCGTTCACACTGTGAACCCCAGCCATGTGTCCTGAGCAACTAACTACCATCACACCTACACAAGCTCCAATCAATCAGCACGGCCTGCCAGCCAAGGCCAATATGGAGGTAGGGGTCTGGCCGTGCAACAACTCACTTTTGCACACACTCAACACCACACACCCTGATCTCCACCAATGTGCAGCAGTGAAGCTCACATGGACTGGTGACATTGCTGCACCCATGACAATACCAGGGGTGGTGGTGGGAACCAAGGTGCAGAAACCCATCACACATGGCCAGTCAACAAGACTTGTCAATGTCTGACACACAGCACAGAATGCTGTACATGGGCATGATGTGAAATCCACCACAATCAATGGGATCCTGGCCATAGTCACACACCAATGAAGAAGCCAAGGTGACACACGAAGAACACACGTACACAACTACCAACATTGCAGCTCTGACCCTGAGCAGTGGCAGCTGTCACACACACAACGTGTCACAATCACTGTAACCTAACACAAACTGTAAATCACATTACTTGTGTAAACAACAAGTGCCAAGGGGAATCCTGAATGTGTCCCATCTGCGTTTGCCTGCATCCCCAGCACTGACAACAAAGACAACCTGGGATGACAACCTCATGAACATTAGTTTGCCATGCACCCACATCACAGAGAAACCAGGTCCAAGATGCTGGATGAACACAGAACAACTCAGCAAGCATCACAAACAGGAACATCCCTAGGGCACGCCTGTGTAGGAAAAGGGAAGGGAACACGCACAGACATGCTTACACAACACAGGCCCACGCAATGTCACCAGATCACACACTGCCATGAGGGCACACCACTCCTGTGGACGGTCCGCTGTGCCAAACCTTGTCTGTGCACGACCCAAACATGTCAGCAGAACACTCCGTCAGTGAGTCAACAACCACAACACACAGAAGGCTCTGCTCACATCAGCCTGGGTATGGGGGTGTCACGTCAGTCATCTGCACACACACCAAACACGTGTCAAGCAAGTTGCACTGTATACACAGATGAGTCCTTCGACATTGATGTGCAAAACTGCATGTCCAGTGGAGCTGGGCACACAGTCAGGGAAATTGGAACATTGAACAGTGGTAAGCACACCAGATGTGCATCAGTGTAAGACAAAGATGTTCATTTACTAATGCAAAAAGGACATCCCTGTGTCAAATGCTGAACATTACACCCTCAGACTGTAGCAAAGGATGCCATAGATCCAGAATATAACAGGACACATATCCCATGGACCACATGGAGTCCATCACTGCAACACTTCATCGTCCTGATGTGAACACTATTACAACTGCAAATGCAGGCTGCTACTCATCCACATCATGTACATCAAAAGAAAACCCAAAAGTAAACAAAAAGAGGCTTTATTCAGCAAATGTCAGGGTAAAAACGGAAGTCCAAAAGAAACTAAGGCCAATGGCCAGTCCAAAATCACAGTACCAACGGGGTGAGAAGTGACAACTGGTCACACATTGCTTGCCTGCACTGGTACGGTTGGGGGACATCACCCTTGGAGGGGCATACAAGGGGCAGGCCAGGTACCGCAGGGACAGGATCAGGGGATGGCAGAGTGAGGCAGTGAAGGGGTGGTGGGTGCAGGAGTGTCACCGGCAACTGCAGTGGAGGGGTCTGACTCAGGGGGGGCCGGCACCACCGTGGTACACAAGTCAGTTGGTGTGGGTGCCGCAACCACTGCAGTGGGCTGGACTGATGTAGTGGACTGGGTACCCACTGCAGTGCCCGAGTCAGACGTGGTGGTTGTGGACTCCACTGCAGTGCATGACTCCAAGGGAGTGGAAGGGTGGGCAGATGAGGTGGGCAGGACAGAGGGGGGGGGACCCGGTCCCCACAACAGTGCCACTAACAGGCAGAGCGTCTGGGTTGGGGGTGGAAGAGCATGTGGCAGGGGGGAGGGCCTAAGCAGTCTGGGGATGTGGTATCGGTGTGTGGGGGAACCTGGGGCAGGGTGTGGCGGGGGAACCTGTGCAGTGGTGGCCTGGGGGATGGAGGAGAGAGACTGGGGGCTGGAGCTGCGTGGTGGTGGTGGTGGGGTCTTGCTCTTCCTGCTCCAGGGGGACTTCCGAATGGGCTCCTGTGTCTGCCTGTACCTGGGGGAGGGTGTCCGGGGGCGAGGGGCACTCCTCTCTGTGTGGGTGGACTTCCTCTTCCCCTGGTGTGCTGGGTGAGCAGGAATGGTGGGGAAGAGGCCAAGGTCACACAGGAAGACCTGCTGTGTATGTGGGGTAGCAGGCGAGGCAAGGTAAGGGGTCTTGGAGGGAGAGGATTTGGAGGACTGCGGAGTGAATGTGGATGCCTGTGTGTGTGTGTGTTCCCCATCCCCTGTGTCTGTGGTATCAGTTCCCTGAGGATGCTTGTGTGCACGTCTTGCCTTACTCTTGGGTGTGTCTGTGCTGCTCGTGTCTGTGTGTGTGGATGACTGTGCAGGTGTGCATGTGCTTTGGACAGGTAGTGGGGCAGGAAGTGTGGATAGGGCAGAGGTGGGAGGGGTGAGGGACTGTTGGAGGAGGGACACTGCTGCCGTCAGGGAGGAGTCCATGGACCTATTGCTCCTCTGTAGGGCAGACATACCCGTCGAGATGCCCTCCATGAACGACACCAGCTGTGTCAACAGAGTGGTGTATGCATGGAGGACACTCAGCATTGCTGTCTGCCCTACATGGAGCTGCCGAAGGAGGTACACAGACTCCTCACTCAGGGCAGCAGGGGACACAGGGGCAGGGGCTGCGGTGCCTGGCACGAAGGAGACACGCTCCCGAGCACGGGAGCCTCCACGGACCTCAGGAATGGGAGCCAATGGGAGGGCGGTGGTGGTGGTGGCGGGGCCAGACAGACTAGCTGGCCTTTGGTGGCTGCCGAGACCCACCTCCACAAGGGAGTCATCCTCCGAGCTGCTGTGGTCCCCAGCTGAGGTGGATGGTGCTGAGGACTCCTCGGTGTGGCTCCCCTCGCCCTCCATGCCACTGGGTCCCTCTGACCACTCGTCCAATGCTGACCCAGTCTGGCTCCGCTGCTCCTCCTGGTCCATGGAGCTGTCCCCTCCTGTGGCCGTGGATGTATCTGCAAACAATTAGGGAAACAGACAAACATCAGTTACCTGCACTGACCGCACACACCACAGTAAGTACAGCACATTACAGAGCAAGCCCTGGCATCCTTAGTTGAACATTGCCTAAAGTCCTCACACAGATTCGGGGAAGCCAATTGTCAGTCTGATGGTCAACCATGGGACTAACACCCCTCCTGCCCTTGCACCCATCTGTCTGGTGCCTGTCTGATGGTAAGACCCCAGTGTGGACACATGCACCACCTACACAGTTGTTGGACATTGCAGGGAACACGGTGAAGCATGTGAACATACACACATCACATCTCTTGCCACTGAGTCAGTGCAGGTGTCCGGAAAAAGGGATGGCCAGATTCTAATTAGGAATGCATGTGATGCATACCAGCACCAGACACCATGATGCACCCATGTCCGGATAGTCAATGCCACAATGGGGTGCATGTTGCACATGTCACTCCCCTGCAGGATCAGTCCCAGGAAGTTGAATGCCATGACACAGGAATGCGTGCAAAGTCATACATTACTGTCTCAAGTCACATGGCCATGGCAGCCAGACAACAACAGTCTGCACTGTGTCACAATCCGAGGGCATGGGGAATGCAAGTTATGTGACTGACAAGTGCACATGTCCATCCCCCAAAAACCACATCATCTGTACTACTATTTGTCCACGTCATACCAACTGGACATATGGGGGACATGAAACACTACTCTCTGAACATGAGCACCTCACAGTGTGCTGTGAATAAAAATACAGCTGCTTGAAAGTCACAGTCGCAAACACCTGTGTGCACAGTCAAGTGATCAGACACCTATAAGTCACAGAAGTATCGTATATCATGGTCACATCTCAGATGGCATGCTGAGCCCCAAACGATGAACATACCAGTAGTCCTGACAATGAAGACACAGCACAATGAGACAGAGGCAGACACCTGAGGGTACATTTCACTGACCACAACATGCCAGATGATACACAGGAGTGGGAGTACAGAGTGTATTGTATGCACTGGAGTAGGCATGACTGTCCAGCTCCACCTGTAAGAGGGATGAGTCCTGGACAGTAGGCAGGTGGCTAAGCATGTGTGACACACTGGATACACATACTCCTGAGGCCTAAATATTGTTCCCACCAGCAGCATGGGTGTGTGCCACATTCCCCAGGGACATGTGGTGAGTCAGAGCAGCAAGCGGACCACATATCAAAGTTACACGCAGATCACATGTCAGAACTTAGGCATTGTGTAAGCAATTGACCCACCCATGAATTGCACAACATAGTCACGGGAACAAATGCTGTCCCCCACCTTGAGCAAAGCAAAATGCAATGACACAGTCCCCAAATTAGACAATTTCCTGACTATAAGGGCCACACATATGCGTATCAGAGGAGAAGTGGGCATGTAACAAATGAGGGACATGGGTCCTGGACCACATGACTGATGTACTGTGGAAGTTTAACCAGGCCAGAGGAGGGCACATAGCATGGCAGAAAAAGTGCACAGTGGAGTCATGGACTCACCCCCTCCTTGCTGCTGTCTGTCCTTCAGCTGCCCATCCAGGTCACGGAAGACCACCGCCAGGATCCGGAGCATGTAGGGGGTCAGGGTCCGGTGTCCGCCCCTCCTGCGAGGAGGCGACAGCTTCAGCTGGACCCTTGTGATCCTCCGGGTCCAGCCACGAAGGTCCTGCCACCTCTTTTGGCAGTTGCGGATCCTGCGCCTGTAGACCCCCACGGATCTTACTTTCCGGGTGATGGTCAGCCAGATTTCCTGCTTCTGGTGGGCATCAACCTGTGAGGATGACAAAGTGAAAAGGCCATTACTACACATGCAACATATACGTGCATCACACAGTTGGATATACATGTCTCAATCACAGGGGCATATGATGTACACAGGCAGTGCAACAATGGCTATGAACAGTTTGCCAGCAGTCACTACATGGTATCATTGAATGGGAAGTAAACCTAGTTGGAATGCACTGTTACTGCACTGTACCAGTTCTGTGCATGTGACTACACACTTTGGGGTGTGACAACTACTCAGTGGGCATGCTAGCCAGTGGTGTGCACACTGAAAGCCCTGCTAGTCAGACAACATGCACAATTAGTGAGGCAGTGGACAGCACACTCACCTGCTCCCCTGGTGTCCCATACAGCTTGCTGTACTGTGGAAGGAGGCTGTCCAGCAGGGCCTGGTTCTCCTCAAGGCTGAAGGCTGGGGCTCTCTCCACAGTACGTGCCATTGCAGGAGCCAGAGGATGCATAAACAGCAGCAGTGTTGGTGGCAGATGTCGTCCTGGAGCATGTAGTGCAGGCAAGTGAGCTCTCAGGGGAACAGCCAGCATTATATGTGTGCTGCAGAGGCAGATACTGTCCCATGTGTGCAAAGTGGTAGGTCCAAGTCGTTTGCATCTTCTGAATTTGACCTATCCATGGAATTGCAGCACTAATACACGCCCAGAGCATCCTTCAAATCTTCAACTTCATGACACCCATGATTTTGCAACATTGTTGTCGCTGGCCAACTGAATTCACTGCATCAGACTCGTTGGAGCTTCGAAAACGTGTCCGTTGCCATGCCAGGCCCCAGCCAATGTGTGCGCACCGTTCGGTCCATTGCTGTACAACGCGTACCTGCTCACATACAATGCAATGGGCCGGGCGGGCACACCGATCGGTCCATTGCCCTACAACGCGTACCAGGCATACAACGCGTACCCGCTCACATTCAATGCAATGGGCCGGCCGGGCACACCGATCGGTCCATTGCTGTGCAACGCGTACCAGGCATACAACGTGTACCCGCTCACATACGATGCAATGGGCCGGCCGGGCACACCGATCGGTCCATTGTTGTACAACGCGTACCAGGCATACAACGCGTACCCGCTCACATACGATGCAATGGGCCGGCCGGGCACACCGATCGGTCCATTGCTCTACAACGCGTACCCGCTCACATACGATGCAATGGGCCGGCCGGGCACACCGATCGGTCCATTGCTCTACAACGCGTACCCGCTCACATACAATGCAATGGGCCGGCCGGGCACACCGATCGGTCCATTGCTCTACAACGCGTACCAGGCATACAACGCGTACCCGCTCACATTCAATGCAATGGGCCGGCCGGGCACACCGATCGGTCCATTGCTGTGCAACGCGTACCAGGCATACAACGCGTACCCGCTCACATATGATGCAATGGGCCGGCCGGGCACACCGATCGGTCCATTGCTCTACATACGCTGCACCCGCTCACATACGATGCAATGGGCCGGCCGGGCACACAGATCGGTCCATTGCTCTACAACGCGTACCCGCTCACATACGATGCAATGGGCCGGCCGCGCACACCGATTGGTCCATTGCTGTACAACGCGTACCCGCTCACAGACAATGCAATGGGCCGGCCGGGCACACCGATCGGTCCATTGCTCTACAATGCGTACCACGCATACAACGCGTACCCGCTCACATTCAATGCAATGGGCCGGCCGGGCACACCGATCGGTCCATTGCTGTGCAACGCGTACCAGGCATACAACGCGTACCCGCTCACATACGATGCAATGGGCCGGCCGGGCACACCGATCGGTCCATTGCTCTACAACGCGTACCCGCTCACATACGATGCAATGGGCCGGCCGGGCACACCGATCGGTCCATTGCTGTACAACGCGTACCCGCTCACATACAATGCAATGGGCAGGCCGGGCACACCAATCGGTCCATTGCTCTACAACGCGTACCAGGCATACAACGCGTACCCGCTCACATTCAATGCAATGGGCCGGCCGGGCACACCGATCGGTCCATTGCTGTGCAACGCGTACCAGGCATACAACGCGTACCCGCTCACATTCAATGCAATGGGCCGGCCGGGCACACCGATCGGTCCATTGCTGTGCAACTCGTACCAGGCATACAACGCGTACCCGCTCACATACGATGCAATGGGCCGGCCGGGCACACCGATCGGTCCATTGCTGTACAACGCGTACCAGGCATACAACGCGTACCCGCTCACATACGATGCAATGGGCCGGCCGGGCACACCGATCGGTCCATTGCTGTACAACGCGTACCCGCTCACATACGATGCAATGGGCCGGCCGGGCACACCGATCGGTCCATTGCTGTACAACGCGTACCCGCTCACATACAATGCAATGGGCCGGCCGGGCACACCGATCGGTCCATTGCTCTACAACGCGTACCAGGCATACAACGCGTACCCGCTCACATTCAATGCAATGGGCCGGCCGGGCACACCGATCGGTCCATTGCTGTGCAACGCGTACCAGGCATACAACGCGTACCCGCTCACATACGATGCAATGGGCCGGCCGGGCACACCGATCGGTCCATTGCTCTACAACGCGTACCCGCTCACATACGATGCAATGGGCCGGCCGTGCACACCGATCGGTCCATTGCTCTCCAATGCGTACCCACTCACATACGATGCAATGGGCCGGCCGGGCACACCGATCGGTCCATTGCTGTACAACGCGTACCCGCTCACATACGATGCAATGGGCCGCCGGGCACACCGATCGGTCCATTGCTCTACAACGTGTACCAGGCATACAACGCGTACCCGCTCACATTCAATGCAATGGGCCAGCCGGGCACACCGATCGGTCCATTGCTGTGCAACGTGTACCAGGCATACAACACGTACCCGCTCACATACGATGCAATGGGCCGGCCGGGCACACCGATCGGTCCATTGCTCTACAACGCGTACCCGCTCACATACAATGCAATGGGCCGGCCGGGCACACCGATCGGTCCATTGCTCTACAACGCGTACCAGGCATACAACGCGTACCCACTCACATTCAATGCAATGGGCCAGCCGGGCACACCGATCGGTCCATTGCTGTGCAATGCGTACCAGGCATACAACGCGTACCCGCTCACATATGATGCAATGGGCCGGCCGGGCACATTGATCGGTCCAATGCTGTACAACGCGTACCAGGCATACAACGCGTACCCGCTCACATACGATGCAATGGGCCGGCCGGGCACACCGATCGGTCCATTGCTCTACAACGCGTACCCGCTCACATACAATGCAATGGGCCGGCCGGGCACACCGATCGGTCCATTGCTCTACAACGCGTACCAGGCATACAACGCGTACCCGCTCACATTCAATGCAATGGGCCGGCCGGGCACACCGATCGGTCCATTGCTGTACAACGCGTACCAGGCATACAACGCGTACCCGCTCACATTCAATGCAATGGGCCGGCCGGGCACACCGATCGGTCCATTGCTGTACAACGCGTACCCGCTCACATTCAATGCAATGGGCCGGCCGGGCACACCGATCGGTCCATTGCTCTACAACACGTCCCTGGACAGGTCACACGCATATGTCACCATGCTGGTCACTGGTGAACCTATGCCAGCCACATTTACTTTCCAGGGACTCAGGGGCACACCTACAACACCACACCCAGTCCACACTGTCTATGAGGCATGTGTGGCAGCATAACCTTATCTGTGTATGGGGTGAAGATGTGGATTTTGGGGTGGCACTTGGGGGCAGACACACCCAGGCTGTGCATGTGTTAATGGGGACAGGGTCCTTTGTGTGTTGTGCACCTGACCGCTGTGGTGTGCAACTTTTCATTTCTGAGCATGTGTCATGGTCACATTTCCAGGTTGTGTATGTGTATGACATGTCACATACCCCCAGGCTCACATGTGGGAAGGCATGTACGTCACAGGGTGGCCCATTCCAACAAAAGTGATGTCCCTCCACAGTCTGTGTGCATGTTGTGTGTCACATGTCTCTGACTCCATGTGCACAATGGGAGACAGTCTCCACATCCACGTGGTTTGTGCATGAACTTTGATGGTGTGTGTGTGTGTGTCACCGACGTCCATGTCTGTCCTGCAGAGGCTACAGGGGCCACTACCTGTGGGTGTCATGTTTGTTTTTCTGACGTGTACATGATACGCCATGTCATGCCAGTGTCCATGTGGCAAGACAGGCTCCCTGGGAATCTACCTGTCAATGAGCTGTGATGCCTGTGGAGCATCTGTCCAGACATGTCACTGTGGTATGTGTGTGGAACGTGAGAGCAGTTAATGGGTACTATGACACAGCATAATGGTGTCCCATAGCACACCCTGGAACCTGTTGTCAACACTTGTTGAACAGAGATGTTAGATGATGTCCATGTAGGTGCCATATATGTCCAAACGGAACGACACACACATCAAGTACTTGTGTATGTTGATGATGTATCATGTGAAATTGAGAATGGTGAATGGCACATAGGTGGGGTGACTGACAATCTTGCTTTCTTCACCTATGCACTGCAGGGCTCCTGCTGTCCATCGACCATTCCCAGACCTGGCAACGATGGTGGAACGTGACAGCATCCGACGGTACCGCTTCACCAGGCAGCTGATTGAGGATTTGGCAGTGCGGTTGGCCCCACATTTGCAGCCTGGCCGGCCGTATCCTACAGCGCTGACCCCCAAGGTGAAGGTGATGGCAACCCTACACTTCTTTGCCACCGGTACCTTTCAACACACTGTGGGAACTACTGGTGGGATGTCACAGACTATGTTCAGCCGTGTGCTACGCGATGTTTTGGGGGCAATGTTGGGATACCTCAACCAGTACATCTATTTCCCAACACGTCAACGACTCACTGACATCAAGAGTGACTTCTATGCCCTGGGGAGGATGCCACATGTAATTGGCTCCATTGATGGGACACGTGTCTTTGATACCACCACAGGCACATGAGCAGGCATACCGCAACCGTAAACATTACCATTCGATCAATGCTCTGGTGGTATGTCTTGCAGATGTGACCATCTCACATGTGTGTGCCCGTTTCCCCGGTTCGGCACACGATGCCTACGTGATGAGGAGTAGTCGCATCCCGAGGATGATGTCACAGATGCCGAACCAGCGTGCCTGGCTTGTTGGTGTGTACTGACTTTGTACCATTGTGTGTGTTCTGCTATGTTGTTTTCCGCACACATTTTCAAATCGGCTAATGTGCAATTGTCTGTCTGTAGGTGATTCGGGATACCCCAACATGCTGTGGTTGCTGACACCCCTCAGGAACCCTGTGACACCAGCCCAGATGCGCTACAATGAGGCACATGGTCGGACGAGGAGGGTGATTGAGCGGACCTTTGGTCTCCTGAAGAGCCGCTTCCACTGCCTGGACAAGACAGGAGGGGCCCTCCCATATGCCCCAGCAAAGGTGTGCAAGATTGTCATTGTCTGCTGCATGCTACACAACCTGGCAGTGCGGAAGGAGTTGCCTCTCATCCTGGATGACGATGACCAACGTCCGCCACCTGTGGAAGATCCTGGCCTGGGTCACGATGCCAGTGAAGATGATGATGATGATGATGGTGATGTCCGCACACAGCTCATCACCAACTTCTTCAGCTGAATGTGAGTCTCCAGAGGGTTGTGATGTCAATGATTTGAGTTTGCATGATATGTGTGTGTGGTGCTCTGGTGCTGTTTGAGTGTGCCCATGTGCTACTTGACTGGATGCGTGCAGCGATGTGTCCTTGCAGGTGGTCTGTACTGCCCAACAGTGTTGACGTGCTAACTTGGTTTTGTGTAGTTATCTCGTGACATGTATTAGACATGAGTATTGCCGTTCTGTGCTGTTCTTCATTGTTTTTGACTGTGTGTCATGTCTGTCCTTCACAGGGTGCTGCCGGAGTTGTCTGATCAACTTGGATCCCCCGAATCCATGATTCAACTTCCAAGGTGGAAGCAGTCGTTTCCCTACAGGTTATGTGCCACACACCCCTGGACTTTCTATCTTCTGTTTTTTTTTACTTTGTGGCCACAGCCAGGTTGGATTAGCTTGCATTTGTAGTGGAAACAACATGTTGCAAATGTGTAATAAACCTGGGCTTCACTTTGGGATGTGCGTTGTCTGTAGTGACACATCTGACTGACATTTGCTTACTGCACCTGTAGTCTAGTTGACAGTGACTGTGAATAGGTGGCGTGTCTGTGCATTCCACTGTATTTAGTTGCAACATCAGTATAGGTGATGAGTCTGATGGCACTGGTGTATATGTGTTGTGTGGCCCTAGTGGTGTGTCTCCCTCATATGTGTCACGTCGACATGACGGGGTTGGACTTGCTGTAGCAGTTAGCATGCACAGTGTCATTTAGCAGATCACCATCTACATGACAAAAACCACGTTGGAATCACAACAGAGGCAGATATGGTGTATTGGTGAGTTTATTTACATACAGGTGTGCGGTTGGTGCACAGGATGGTGGGTGCTGTACATAGTAATTGGAATCCAAAGTTCCCATGTGTATTGGAAGTCTTGGTAGCTGGAATGTCCAGAGTAAAGTCCACAGTCATCTGATGAATTTGGCCAACTAGAGCTCCCCATGTCATGTGGGAGAGCTGGGTTGGCTTCGACAGGGCGTGCAGTTTGCACACAGAGGAAAAGTTCCAGCACAGGTGTTGGCTTCCTGGGGGATGTAGATGGCCATCGGACTTTCAGTTTGACCTCTTCGGACGGCCCCTCTTCTTGGGGGGGGACCCTCAGGTGCAGGCTGCAGCGGTGCAGGGGACTCTCTGCCAGAGTCCTCCTCCCTCCCTGTGGCATTTGCAGTTGTTTCAGCAGCAGTTGTTGTGGGCACACAGGGAGGTGAGGCCATGTTGGTGCTGATCTGGCGGAGGCATGTGAGTATGTCCCTATGCACCGCTGTCAGTTGTTCCAATGTGTCCCACTTGGACTCCATGCCAGACATGTGTGTCTCGACACGTGACATGTGTGTCTCGACATGTGACATGTGTGTGTCGACACGAGACATGTGGGAGTCCAAGCGGGCATGATGGGCAGCCTGCTGCTGTTGTATGTCCTTGAGGATCCCCACTACCTGGCTGACCTCTCCGGTGCTAGTCTGGTACGCATCCGCGATGCGTGCCAGTTGTGGGTCATCATGCAGTCCAGACCCCTCTGCAAAGAGCGACCTATGTCTACCACCCCTCCCACCACCCCTGGCGACATGTGCAGGACCTGCGGTGGCACGCACAGGTGACCGTGGGCCCACTTGGGTGTTGTTCCTGGGCTTGTTGTCACCAGCTCCAGTTTGGGCCTGGGTCCCTGCGCTGTGGTCATCTGTGGTCCTTGGTCTGTCCGTGTTGGCAGGGGTGGCCTGTGTGTTGGCAGTTGTTGGAGGGGTGGGTGCAGGGGGTGCAGATGTTGGTCCTGCTGGTGCTGCATGATGACTCACACCGGAGGTTCCAGCTGGTTCTTCGCCATCCGAGGAGTGCAGTGGCTGATCCACACCAGTGAGCTCAGTGTTCCCCGGAGCCTGGGACAGGGACTCCTCCTCGTCTGCTGCTGTGTCCCCATCATCACCTGTTTTGGGGAGAGACACAGATTGTATGTTATGTTTCTACTGGCATCAATTGTTCAAACACCTGACAGTTGGGACTGTACCTCTGGATGTGGGCCAGGACATTGCATTCTCCTAAATTGTGACAGTCAGAGAGTGATATTGGTGTAGCACCTTGTCCTGCCAACCTGTGGCATGTCAATGTGTATGTTGAGGTGTGTGCATGACCAGCATTGGTGGTATTTGGTTGCCATCCAGGCCTCCTTCTCCCCCAGCCCAGTTATCCCACCATGAAGCGTGCTTCCATTGCAGGGAGTGCAAGTTGTCTTTCAGGATGTCAGTCAGTGGTGTCCTGCTGTTGGTTGTTGCACAGTTCCCAGCAGGGCCTTGTGCTCCCCCCAGCAGTACCCAGTGTCAGCCATCTTGTGAGTCCTTATCCACTCCCTGTGATGTGAGCATGGTTCAGAGTGGTGTTGATGAGCCAATTGTGAGGGTGAGCAGTATCTGTGACTCCAACTCCCATCATGCTATTGCCTACACCCCCCTTCCCAGCATGCCCGTACTTCCTTCCTTTTGACTCTGCTTCCCTGTGGGGTAGTGTGCCTGTGCTGACAGGAAGGCTGACAGTGTTGTCCTTGCGTTTGTTTGGCTACAAGTCCCAAGAGGGTCCCTGTGCTTCACACAGCATTACCCAGGGTGGTGGTTCTTTGTGGGATCTTCATTTGGTATGTGAGGCATTGCATTCTCCCAGGTGGGTTATGTGGAGTTTGTGTTGAGGGGGTGTGTGAGGTGAGATGCTTGTAACTATGGTCAGTGCTGTGAGTCCTCCTTCCCACCCAGCCAGATATCACACCATGCAACGTGCTTGCATTGCAGGGAGTGCAAGTTTGCTTTCAGGATGTCAGGCAGTGGTGTTCTGCTGTTTTTTGGTGCACAGTTCCCAGCAGGGCCTTGTGCTCCCCACAGCAGTAGCCAGTGTCAGCCATCTTGTCAGTCCTTATCCACTTCCTGTGATGTGAGCATGGTTCAGAGTGGTGTTGATGGGCCAATTGTGAGGGTGAGCAGTATCTGTGACTACAACTCCCATCATGCTATTGGCTACACTGATTTCACCAGCATACACAGAATTCCTTCCTTTAAGTGAGCTTCCCTGTGAGGTGGTGTTCTAGTGGTGGCAAAATATCAGACAGTGTTTGTTGGTTATATTTGTGCCACTGCCTTGCTCTATTTGTAGTTAGGTTTGTACATGTCATGACACAGTTACATATCACTATGAGATGGCATGTATTGTGTTTATCTAACTGACATACACATCTTGGGATGATTATCTTTTGGTTGCTGTTGATTTGCTAGGGGTGGATGGTTTGACTGTCCCCTTGACAGTGATGTGTGTGTATTGGCACACAATATTGTGTATATTAGTTGTGTACTCACCAGGCTCTGGGATGTCTGTTAGTCCATATACGCTCACTGGTGGTAGGATGGCCCGCACCTTCTCCTCCCAGGGCCTGAGGTATACTGGTTTTGCAGGAGGGCCACTGCCGGTGTGCTGGCTCAGGAGGTAATCCTTCTTGAGTAGGTCTCTGACCCTCCTGCGCACATCATACCACCTGTTCTGGATGTCTTCCTTTGTGCGCAAACATGGTGATTGTGCGTTCACCCTGTCGACGATCCTCACCCACATCTTGGTTTTCTGCGACATGGGGGTCTGTTGGACCAATGTGCCAAACAACTGTGGCTCTACCCTCAGGATCTCGTCTACCATGACTTCCAATTCACTATCTAGGAACTTTGGATTCTTCTTTAGGGGCATGGTGATGGGTGGTGGTGGTGGTGATTGATGTGTGTGTGTGTGTAAGTGATGGTGTGTGTGTGTAGGTTTTGCTGGGTGTGTGTGAGGGTGCTATTTGTTGAGGTGCTAATGGTGTGTGGCTTTTGTGTTGGATGAGCTGTGTGTGTGTCTGTGTTTGCTGTGTGATGGTGTTCTGTGCTGGCAGGTCAGTGGAATTTGCAAAGGATCATGGTAGGGATTTGTGGGCTTTATGTAGGTGGAGTTGGGGGTGTGTCCTTGTTCCATTTTTTTCACCCCCTGTATTTATTGGCTTTGTCATTGCTTGTTTGGCCCTTTTTTTGGTATTTTTTCATTTGTGATTATTGTGCATGTAGGAGTCGTTCTTCTGACTGAGTAGGACGTTGCAGTTGTCTCGTGCGCGCCTCTCCGAGTCGTTCCCGCTGTGTTTCAGCTCAGTTTCATATGCGGCGTACGCGTCGGTCGCGGAGTATTATGTTTGTTCGGCTGGGTTTTGTATGCGTGTCGGTCGTACGGCTTGGGCTCCGTACAAATCGGTCTGAATTTGCACCCATTGCATCGTACTGCGCGGGTCGGAGTTCGCTGGTACGTTTCGTTCGGGTTATTTCCTGATGCGTGTCGGTCGGTTCGATTCGCGTGGTTTCCCGGCCGGATAGCTTGTGTTCCGTACAAGTCGGTCGTGATTCCCATGCATTTCATCGTACCAACCGGGTCGGACGGCGCCGGTACGTGTCGGTCGGACTAAATTCCAGTACCGAGTCGGTCGGTACGTTTTCCGGCCCCAATCGGAATCGACCCCTATATGTATAATATACTTATTTAAAGAGACATTCAGCCAGCTTTCTTCATCCATTGGTCTGTTGGTGTGTCATTCACATTTTACATCCACCCACTACAGCATTTAGCATGTGGCAGAGGGTCAGCCCACTTCACCCACTGGATCACTTCACTTTGAGTGATTGCATTTTGCACTTTTATAAGGTGCACAACCGCCCACAAGGTAGTCCCCTTCTGTGCCAATTGTTTTGTATTAATTCATTACTTTGATGTTCCTTTCGTGTTTAGAGTCTGATGTGACAATAGGGCATTATATACCAGATGTGTGCACAGGCCACATTCCACACTTTATCAGTTCCTGCCTCCTGCCAATGCTGTTGTAAATTCCTTTTGCAGTATCTTTTATCTGACTGCTGGTATTTCTCAGCATAACAGATTCCATCAATTTGAAACTGTTCTACATTAAGTTATTGAAAACTTCAATATGATACTGTTAATTCATACTTTTCTCCAGGACACGTATATTATTTGTTCAATTTCATCAATGATTCTATAATATACTTTACCTAGAAAGAAAACCAGTGTTTATCATGTTTAATTTGCAGTACTTTCTTTTTTTTGTCTTTCTTTCCTTCTTCCTTTTTTATTTATTTGGTTCCTTCTTTCTTGCATTCCTCTTTGTTCCTCATTCCTTTACTCTTTCTTTCTTTCATTCATTCCTTCTTTCTTTTTTCTTTCATTTCTTCAATTTTTTCATTCTTTCATTCCTTTTTTTAGGTCTCGCCTACGCAGCGCGCATGCGCTGCATAGGCAAAAAGATTTTTTGGAATCGCTTCGGCTTTTCAGCCAAAAACGTGCACGCGTTCCATTGCCTTCAATGGCAACGTGTGCATGTTTGGCAATTCACTTGCGGGAGCGAGCGGCGCCATATGGTAGCAATTATCTCTCCTGGCGCCGCTCGCTCCCGCAAGGGAAACGCTTTCACTTTTGCCGACAGTTGTAACCTGGTTCCCTAGGACTAAAGTCAGCAGCTCTGTTTGCTAAGCTGGAAGCACAGTTAGTCCCCCACACCCCCCCAACCCTGACTCATCAGATGCTTCCAAGGGCGTCTCTGCACTTCCCCCTCCCACAGTAACACAAGGCATTTGCATCTCAGCAGACGCGGGCGCCGTACACTTCCCCCTCCTACTTGTCTCTTAATCTCCTTTTGCCGTTTCCATACCATAGCATGGAAAAGATGATAGGCTAAATCCCCCCCCAATGCTGCATACATAACGTTACAGGTGAGGTAGCAATACTTCTCTCTCGCGATCTGGCTTAAATTGATAACCTACCGCTTTTTATACTTAGGAATATTTTTGCATTCGCTGTAAAAATCAAAATTACATTCAGTCAAGCGTGTACTTAGGCACCTGAAAAAAGTCTTGCCTGTACAATAATTTTAAAAATGCAATTTTAAAAGCCTGAAACTCCCTCAACTCTCGCTCTCTGTAAAGTGTAACCCAATTCAACGTCTATATCATTACTTTGGCACATGAAAGGTCATTTAAATATACGTACAGGAGTTGCCAGCTCCAACATGGAAACGGACGGGTGTGTGTGTGTGGGGGGGGGGGCAACAGAGGCAGCGATGTTGAGGTTGGCATTTTTTCAAGTTACTTTGTTACCCACGGGAGGGGGCTTCTGACGCAGGGCGCTCCGTGCGTGGAGGGGTACCCAGTAGTGGATGGGGCACCAGCGGTGGGGCAGTATAGAACAGAGATGGCGGCCGGAAGGTGAAGGAGATCCCTAGGGAAGGGGCAATCTCTCGCAACCATGGCGAGCTACGGAAACCGGAAGTTATGTGGACTTTAAAAAGAATTGTCCCTGTTTTGCCGCCTCCTGTCAGCTGCGCTTGCAGGAGGGAAGTTACCCGTGTGTATTCCTCGAAGGTAGGCTCTGCTATGCCTTGCTCCATAAAGGAGCAATATGTAGTAGTGGTGGGGAAATAAAGAGCTACCATTGCTTCCTTCCTTTTAGTGTGCATGGGCACCTTGGGCACATGGCCTGTGCTATAAGTAACCGCTGCT
Source organism: Calotriton arnoldi (assembly GCA_963921515.1). Taxonomy (NCBI): domain Eukaryota; kingdom Metazoa; phylum Chordata; class Amphibia; order Caudata; family Salamandridae; genus Calotriton; species Calotriton arnoldi. Next base: position 125,815 of record CAWUFW010016833.1, read on the forward strand.
ATTTCCATGGCAGATCAGGTGCTGTGAGTGCAGCAGCGTGGCACTGCTCCAAAACTCGGGCAGGAGCACTCACACGATGCATGTGTCTCTATTTCGTAGATCGATTCTGCAGAGTCGCAAATAAGTTTACAGGGCACACAGGATCGCGAAGCCTGGTGAAAGAATTCTCGGAATCCAGTGCTTAAAGTGGGCGGCAATGAAGTACCTGCACTTTAATTTCAAAGGCACTTCTCAGCAGGGGTGCAATATTTTTTTAATTGTAGCATACTGGCACTCCTCAATAGCAAACAGGCGCTTTAGGATAGTAAGTACCTACTCTTTATTATTTCCTTTCAAGCACTGTCCGGATCCGATACGTTTATTAAGAACATACCTAAAATTGCAATGCAACATGTAAAGTGCTAATACTACTGAGAGCGAGTCTTTTTCGCCTAGACATACGCGATCTGTAGTGGTGTGGAGGATTGTTTGAAACGTGGATTTATCAATTTACATTCAAGTACGTGCAGGATTACAGGTTGGGGTTATTAACCTGCACGCAAGTTACATTTTCTTTTGAAGTCATGATAATTTTACTTGACTCCATGCATGTGATTCACCAAAATGCTAGGTATAGCAGAAGGGACATCATACACCCTTTGACCTGAATAACATCACAGGTGTGACATCACACAACCTTTGACCCTGAATTTTCCAACAAGGTCATGTCACATGACCTTAAGCCTTATAACATCACAATATCTGAGTTCAGCTTGCTGCATTTATTAATGTAGGCTGAAACTGTACGCTGTTGGATTAATTTCATATATATCAATATAGGTCACTGCTTTTGGTGGAATGAAAAAGGGTCTCTAAAAGGGGCGTGGCCAAAGAAGTGTTACTAGCAATTTCTTCAAAGAGGCCTGGGCTATATATTTAATGGCGTGGCTTAAACATGTAAACTGAAGTCTTGTGCTTCACACAGCATGCCACGTAACCAGCATTTGGGTGCCTCTCTGTCAGTTTTTAGGTCGAGCATTCGAGACCTCTTGTATATACTTTAGCATATACTTATATGTGTATGTACTTTGTGGGCTCTGGAGATCAGCCCTAGGACTTGTCTGCTTCCGCTTAGGGACTTTTTTTATGTTCAACTACCTCTATTTAACTGTCTTGATAGAAAACGACCAGTAGAGGTCAGTAAAATAGCAGAATTGCTTTCTGCTGAGGGACTTTATTTTTTTATTTTTCTGGCAACTGCCTCTATTTAACTTTCTTGATAGAAAACGACCAGCAGAGGTCAGTAAAACACCAGAATCACTTTAGTATTCTCTAGATTCCAGTCCATAGAAATTGTCTTCCACGAGCACCCGTAGACAATAATATTTTTTTCAAATCTTGTATTTTCAGTGATATGACCACCGAAGGCCCTGATTTTATATTAAAAACAGAGCTTTGGACAATATCATTTCCGCTGAAAGGCAATATTTCTCTCCATGTGTTCCCATACCTGGCGTGTCACGCTGTTTGGTGCTTACTTTCCCTCCATGTTAAAGAACAGTAGATGTTTCAGCACCCAGGCTAATGTGCTGCATAGCTAAATACATATAAGGTCCCAAAGGCGAGACCGATTGCATTGCAAATGCTTGTCTTTCCTTCTTTCTTACCTTATTTCCTTATTTGTTCTTGCCTTTTTTCTTTCATTCTTTCATTCATATTTTATTTCTTGCACTTATTCATTCTTTCCCTCTTCCCTTCCTTCTCTCTTACCTTCTGTCTTGTTTTCTTTCTCTTTTTGTTTCCTACTTTTTCTCTCTTTCTTTTTGTCTTTCTTTCTCGTTCTTGTCCTTTCTTTTTCATTCTCTTTCTTTTCTTCTTTCTTGCTTTCATTTCTTTTTTCCTTCTTTCTTGCTTTTATTCCTGCTTTCTTTCTTTCTTGCTTTGTGTCTGACAAGCATTTGCCTAATATCAGGCGGAAGTCTGTTCCAGAGGCGAGAAGCTGCCGTACTAAAGGCCCTGCGGGATCACTGACAAAATATCGAAGGTCAAAAAATCGACCTACAAAAATATCGCAACAAAAATATCGATGTCAATAATATCGAAATCCTATCTACAACATGGTAAGTACAAAAATATCGAAAAAACAATATCGATTGTCAAAAATATCGTTATAAAAAATATCGTTTTTTTTTTGTTAACAATAATATGTAAAATAAACTAAATAATACTTATAATTAAAATAAACATAGTTAAAAATATTTTATAATTTTTAAAATTAATAAGTAACATATATAATTAAATAAAACATTAATTAAACATATACATATAGGGCCCGATTCTGATGCGGGTTGGAAAAGCTTCCCGACCGAGGGCCTGATTCTGATGCGGTTAGGAAGGCCTCCTAACGGCATTTGCTCCTTCCAAATCGGATCGGGAACGTGTCTTCCCGACCGAGGGCCCAATTCTGATGCGGTTAGGAACAAATGTTCCCATTGAAGTCAATTAGGAGTTCAACCAAATCGTATCTGGAAGCATCCGAATGCATCCTACTCCGCCGGTCGGACTTTCCCGATCCGAGTGGGTCGGACACCATTTCCCAACCGATTCGGTCAGGAAGCTTTTCCAACCCGCATCAGAATCGGCCCCATAATATATAATATATATATTTCCTTTATAATGAGTTTCAATAATTATTTTATAAATTATAAATTATTAAAAAATATTATAAATTACAAATACATCTATACACATAAAACAATAACATAAATAAAAATTAAATAATTATAATAACAAAGTAAAAAAATTAAATTTACTTTTAATATTTTGAAAATTAATTATATACTATATTAACTAAAATAATACAAAAAATATTAAATAGCGTAGGGAATAAAACTACTATTACAACCCCCAAAAAAACAACAGTAAGAAAAATGTTGGATAGCGTAGGGGTAAAAATTACTATTCCCACTCCAGGGAGTGCAACAGTAGGGAAAGTGTTGGATAGCGTAGAGGTAAAAATTACTATTCCCACTCCAGTGAGTGCAACAGTAGGGAAAGTGTTGGATAGCGTAGGGGTAAAAATTACTATTCCAACTCCAGAGAGTGCAACAGTAGGGGAAGTGTTGGATAGCGTAGAAGTTACAAATAACATACTTATAAATAAATTAATTTTTTTTAATAATTAATTAATTATTAAATAACTCTAAACTATTTACCAATACCAATAAATAATTATTAAAAACATAATTACCAATAGAAAATGTATTAACAATAAATTAACAATAAATACCAATAAATAATAATTAATAAATATTAATCACTAAATAATAAATATTGAACAATAAAATATTTTTAATAACAAAAAACATATAAATTATTAAAACTTAATTACCAATTAACTAATATTAAACAATTAAATGCTTTTTTATACCAATAATAATAATAATTAAACATTAATTATCAATTAATAAATAATTCTTAATATATTAATTAAATTTATCAATAAATAATATTTAATAATATTTAATTACCAATTACTAATAATTGAATACCAATTATCAATTAATTAACAATAATATAATTATGAATACCAATTAATTAAAATAAATTATAAGTTAATTACATTTAAATTACATGATAATCAATTAATGAATTAATAAAAATTAATCACCAATTAATAAAAATTAATTACCAATTATTAATTAATTAACAATTATATAATTATCAATAACAATTAATTAAAATAAATTATAACTTAATTACAATTAAATTGCTTCCCACCCTATTCCCCTATAAACCCACAACCCGCTACAGAACTTAAACGCAAAAAATAATAAAAATTAATTTATCATTCCTAAAAATTAATAATTAATTTAGTATAATTAAATTACTTCCCACCCTATTCCCCTATAAACCCACAACCCGCTACAGTACAAAAAAAAAAAATTAACAACATTTTTTTTATTAACATATAAAAATTGTATACATATATTTTTAAACAAGTAGAAGACTTAACAAAAACACATATAACACATACATATTAAAAACATAACAAAACACATAACAATAATACAAATATCGATATTAGTAACATCGATATTAAAAAATTCGATATAACTTACCTTAGGGTCGATATTCTGTCCATCGATATTCTGTCCCTTCGATATTCTGTCCCTTCGATATTTTAACTTCGATATTTTTGTATATCGATATATTATTTTCGATATTTTGTCTGCGCACCGGCCCTGCCTCCTGATTTAGTTTTCCTGATTCTAGGCACCTTCACCAGGTTGGCCGAGGAGGAATGGAGCATCCGGGAGGGGACATATCATACAAATTTGTCCTGCAGTGATTTGGGACCGCAGCCATGCAAGGCTTTGAACACAATGCACAAAGCCTTAAAAAGTATCCTCTGCGAGATTGGAAGCCAGTGCAGCTCTGAGAGTGCCTGAGAGGCGGAAGAGCGGCGTGATCTCATCAATGCCAGCTTGGCCGCCATGGTCTGTATTTGCTGTAATCTCTCAATCAGATACTTCGGTGATTCCAGCAGCAGAGCATTACAATAGTCCAGCCTACTGAGCATGGTACCTCTGATTATCAATGTTCTAGCCTGTATTGAGAACAGTGGGATCATTTTTCGGAGTGCTCTAATGAAAGTAAAGCAGCACCCGACTGTTTTATTAACATGCTTTTCAAGTGTCAACTTATTATCAAACACGACTCCCAGATTACGTACTGAATTGCTAGGAGCCAATGGAGTGGTAGTAGAGGTAGGCCAAAAGTCAGACGGAAGTATAGGGGGAATTCTACCTGCGGCACAGTGTAGGATTTCTGTCTTATCAGAATTAAATTGAAGAGAATTCTCCCTAAGCCAGAGTGCTGTGTCCTGCAGACAGGCATGGAAGTCTTCTAGGGGTACGGATTGCTCACCCTCAAGGGACAAGATAAGCTGGGTGTCATCCGCGTAATTTACTAAATTAATATTATGAGCCCTTATAACAGCAAGTAAAGGGCTCATATAAATATTAAATAATATAGGACTGATCGCCGACCCTTGTGGGACACCATGCAAGGTATTGGAAAACTTGGAGCGAAAAGGAGGGAGGGCTACTGCCTGTTGTCTATTAGATAGATATGATTGGAACCACTTTAAGGCAGTGCCCACAACCCCCACCTCTTGGAGCCTGGACAGAAGAATCCCATGGTTTACCGTATCGAATGCGGCAGACAGGTCAAGAAGAATCAGTATAGCTGACTGTCCCCTGTCTGCACGCATACGTAGATCGTCCATAACGGTCACCAAGGCAGTCTCCGAACCATGGCCGGGGCGGAAGCCGAATTGCACCTTGTCCAAGATGTTGTTTGTTTCTAAAAAATGGGAAAGTGCTTTGCTAACTACTCGTTCCAAGATTTTGACTGGGTAGGTTAGAAGAGAAATTGGTCTATAGCTTTTCGGACACTCCGGATCAAGTGATACTTTTTTCAGGAGGGGCGTTACCATCGCCTGTTTCCAGCACGTTGGCACAGAACCACTAACCAGTGATTGATTGCAAATTTGCCATAGTGCCGGGAAGAGTTCAGGGGCCAACTCCTTCCAGATTTTATGTGGTAGCGGATCCAAAGGGGAGCCTGATGATGCCCCCATGGCCATTTTATAGAATTCTTCCACAGAAAGTATATTAAACTGATCTATGGAGTGAAAGTTGTCCACCCATATCTGTTTTGCAGGCATAGATTCCTTAGGCGTATTATCCGATTTGAGTCCATAAATAATATTACTAATCTTATCCTCAAAGAAGGGAGCCAGGCTATCACATAATTCCTGGCTAGGCACAATCTCATTCTTTGAGCAATCTGGATTGATCAGATTGTCTACTATCCTGAAGACACTACGAGTACTATTTTGTGCCTTCCGAATGGAGTCTGCAAAAACTCTGTTTTTGCTACAAGAATTTCTTTTTATACTCCGCTATTGCCATTTTCCAGGAGGTTTTTTCCTCATCTGCGTATTCCCTACGCCATTTTCTTTCCGCTTGCTTACAGCCCAGCTTCAGGTTTCTCAGTTTTTCGTTGAACCATGGGGCTGACGGTCTACCAAGTTTCTTATGACTTTTGATCGGGGCAACTTGATCCAACCTAGTGGTTATTTGTTCGCAGTATGTTACATAATTCTCTTCCACCTGTTTATTTGCATCACAGCCCTCGTTCGGCAGAAATATTGAAGATACCATTGCCTTTTTCAGGAGGCCCTTCCAGTCCCTGCTTTGAAAATTCCCGCCTTTCTTAGGAATTGGTTTATTCATCCTGGGATTATACAACTGAAAAACAATCATGTGATGGACCGACCAACATACCGGTAGGACATCAACTGTTCCCATTGTCTGTTCTTCGGAGAACACTTGGGGGCCGATTCCGATTCGGGCCGGAAAACGTACCGACCGACTCGGAGCCGGAATAAATACCGACCGACACGTACCGGTGCAGCCCGACCCGCAAAGTACGATGAGAAGCGTGCTAAATCCGACCGACTCGTACGGAACACAAGCCAAACGACCGAGCCGCGCGGAAAACAGCCATCCAGCCGGAAAAGCACGCGAATCGAACCGACCGACACGCACCAGGAAGAATCCCGAACGAAACGTACCCGCGAACTCCGACCCGCCAAGTACGATGCAACTCGTGGAAAACCCGACCGAGTCGCACGGAGCCCAAGCCGCACGACCGACACGCATTCAAAACTGCGAGCCGAAGCAACCCAAAACCCCGCGACCGACGCGTACGCAGCACAGAAAACAGCACAAACACAGCGTGAACGAATGTGAGAGGCTCGCACGAGACAACTGGAGGGTCCGACTCGGTCACAAGAACGTCTCCTACATGCACAAAAAGAACCAAGGAAAAAAAAAAAAAAAAAGGCCTAACAAGCCATCACAAAGCAAATAAATACTGGGGGGGGAAACAGGGAACAAAGACACACCCACAACTCCACCCATATAAAGGACACAAATCCCTACCATGATCCCTTGCAAATTCAAATTACCTGCCAGCACTCAACACCAACAGACAGCAACCACACACACACTCACAGCTCATCCATCACACAAGCCACACACTAGCAGCACCACAACAAATAGCACCCTCACATACGCCCAGCAAAACACACACTCACACACCCTCACTTGCACACCAACACACACATCACACACCAGCACCACCCAACACCATGCCCCCAAAGATGAATCACAAGTTCCTAGATAGTGAATTGGAAGTCCTGGTAGATGAGATCCTCAGGGTAGAGCCACAGCTGTTTGGCACATTGGTCCAACAGACACCCATGGCGCAGAAAACCAAGATGTGGGAGAGGATCGTCGACAGGGTGAACGCACAATCACCATGTTTGCGCACAAAGGTAGACATCCAGAACAGGTGGTATGACGTGCGCAGGAGGGTCAAGGAGCTGTTGAAGAAGGACTACATCTTGAGCCAACACACCGGCAGTGGCCCTCCTGCCAAACCACTATACCTCAGGCCCTGGGAGGAGAAGGTGCGGGCCATCCTACCACCAGTGAGCGTATATGGACTAGAAAACATCCCAGAGCCTGGTAAGTACACAACAAATTTACACAATATTGTGCCACAATACACACACATCACTGTCAAGGGGAGAGTCAAACCATGCACCCTTAGCAAATACACACCAACCAAAACAGATCATCCCAAAATGTGTATGTCAGCCAGATAAACACAATACATGCCAGCTCATAGTGAAATGTAACTGTGTCATGACATGTACAAACCTAACAACAAATAGAGCTAGGCAGTGGCACAAATATAACCAACAAACACAGTCAGACATGTAGCCACCACCACAACACCACCTCACAGGGAAGCTCAATGAAAGGAAGGAATACTGTGTATGCTGGGCAAGTCAGTGTAGCCAATAGCATCATGGGAGTCGTAGTCACAGAAATTGCCCACCCTCACAATGCGCACATCAACACCACCATGAACCATGCACACATCACAGGCAGTGCAAAACAACTGACAAGATGGCTGACACTGGCTACTGCTGTGGGGAGCACAAGGCCCTGCTGGCAACTGTGCACCAACCAACAGCAGGACACCACTGACTGACATCCTGAAAGACAACTCGCACTCCCTGCAATGGAAGCACGTTCCATGGTGGGATATCTGGCTGGGTGGGAAGGAGGACTCACAGCACTGACCATAGTCACCAGCAGCTCCACCCACACACCCCTAACACAAACTACACACAACTCACCTGGGAGAAAGCATTGCCTCACACACCAATCAAATATCCCACAAAGAACCACAACCCTGGGTCATGCAGTGTGAAGCACAGGGACACACATGGGACTTGTAGCAAAACAAACCCCAGGATAACACTGTCAGCCATCTTGTCAGCACAGGCACACAACCCCACAGGGAAGCTGAGTCAAAAGGAAGGAAGCATTGGCATGCTGGGAAGGGGGGTGGAGGCAAAAGCATGATGGGAGTGGTAGTCACAGCCCAACATCCCCCACCCACATGGCCCAGCAAGAACACACCCAAGCATGCACACCTCACAGGGAGTCAAAAGCCACTTCAAAGATGTCTGATACTGGTGCTCTGTTGTGGGGAGCACAAGGCCATGCTGGGAACTGGCCAACAAGCAACAGCAGGACACCACTGTCAGCCATCTTGCCATTGCTGTCACACCCACACACAGTGAAGTACACTCAAAAGGAAGGAAATATGGGCATGCTGGGAAGGGGGGTGGAGGCAATAGCATGATGGGAGTGGTAGTCACAGCTCAACATCCCCCCCCCACACATGGCCCAGCAAGCTCACACTGAAGCATGCACACCTCACAGAGAGTGGAAAGCACCATTAAAGATGTCTGACACTGCTGATCTGTTGTGGGGAGCACAAGGCCATGCTGGGAACTGGCCAACAACCAACAGCAGGACACCACTGTCAGCCATCTTGCCATTGCTGTCACACCCACACACAGTGAAGTACACTCAAAAGGAAGGAAGTATGGGCATGCTGGGAAGGGGGTGGAGGCAATAGCATGATGGGAGTGGTAGTCACAGCTCAACATCCCCCCACATGGCCCAGCAAGCTCACACTGAAGCATGCACACCTCACAGAGAGTGGAAAGCCCCATCAAAGATGTCTGACACTGCTGATCTGTTGTGGGGAGCACAAGGCCATGCTGGGAACTGGCCAACAACCAACAGCAGGACACCACTGTCAGCCATCTTGCCATTGCTGTCACACCCACACACAGTGAAGTACACTCAAAAGGAAGTAAGTATGGGCATGCTGGGAAGGGGGGTGGAGGCAATAGCATGATGGGAGTGGTAGTCACAGCTCAACATCCCCCCCCCCACATGGCCCAGCAAGCTCACACTGAAGCATGCACACCTCACAGAGAGTGAAAAGCCCCATCAAAGATGTCTGACACTGGTGCTCTGTTGTGGGGAGCACAAGGCCATGCTGGGAACTGGACAACAACCAACAGCAGGACACCACTGTCAGCCATCTTGCCATTGCTGTCACACCCACACACAGTGAAGTACACTCAAAAGGAAGGAAGTATGGGCATGCTGGGAAGGGGGTGGAGGCAATAGCATGATGGGAGTGGTAGTCACAGATATTGGTCAGCCTCACAATTGGCCCATCAACACCACCCTGAACCATGCACACATCACAGGGAGTGGAAAACAACTGACAAGATGGCTGACACTGGCTACTGCTGTGGGGAGCACAAGGCCCTGCTGGCAACTGTGCACCAACCAACAGCAGGACACCACTGACTGACATCTTGCCATTGCTGTCACACCCACACACAGTGAAGTACACTCAAAAGGAAGGAAGTATGGGCATGCTGGGAAGGGGGGTGGAGGCAATAGCATGATGGGAGTCGTAGTCACAGATATTGCTCACCCTCACAATGTGCACATCAACACCACCATGAACCATGCCCACATCACAGGGAGTGGAAAACAACTGACAAGATGTCTGACACTGGCTACTGCTGTGGGGAGCACAAGGCCCTGCTGGCAACTGTGCACCAACCAACAGCAGGACACCACTGACTGACATCCTGAAAGACAAATTGCACTCCCTGCAATGGAAGCAAGTTCCATGGTGGGATATCTGGCTGGGTGGGAAGGAGGGCCGGATGTCAACCAAATACAACCAATGCAGACCATGTACACACCCCAACATTCACATGGAAATGCCCAAATAATGCAGGACAATGTGCTACACCAATATCAACCCCTGACTGTGACAACTTAGGACAATGCAATGTACAGGCCCGCATCCAGAGGCACAGTCACAACTGTCAGGTGTGTCAACCATTGATGCCTGCAGAAACATAACATACATTGTGTGTGTCTCCCAAAAACAGGTGATGATGGGGACACAGCAGCAGACGCTGAGGAGTCCCCGTCCCAGGCTCAAGAGGATACGGAGCTCACTGGTGTGGAACAGCCTCTGCCCTCCTCGGATGAAGAAGACCAACCTGGCACCTCCGGAGCAAGTCATCATGCAGCACCAGCAGGAACACCAGCTGCACCCCCTGCACCCACCCCTCCAACGACTGTCAACACACATACCACCCCTGCCGACATGGAAAGACCAAGGAGCACCACCACCACCAGCACAGGGACCCTGGACCAACGTGGGGCCATGGACACCAACACCACCAACAACCCCCAAGGGGGCCCAGGGTCACCTGTGCGTGCCACCTCAGGTACTGCACGTGTCCCCAGGGGTGGTGGGAGGGGTGAGAGACACAGGTCACTGATCGCAGAGGGGTCTGGACTGCATGATGACCCACAACTGGCACGCATAGCCGATGCGTACCAGTCCAGCACCGGAGAGCTCAGCCAGGTAGTGGGGCTCCTCAGGGACATTAAACAGCAGCAGGCTGCCCATCATGCCCGCTTGGACTCACACATGTCCCGCGTGGAGTCCAAGTGGGACACACTGCAAGAGATGACGGCGGTGCATAGGGACATATTACAATGCCTCCGCCAGATTAGTAGCAACCAGTCAACACCTCCCTGTGTGCCCACAACATCTGGTGCTGAAACAACTGCAACTGCCACAGGGAGGGAGGATGACTCTGGCGGAGAGTCCCCTGCACCGCAGCAGCCGGCACTTGAGGGTCCCCCCCAAAGAAGAGGGGCCGTCCGAGGAGAGGCAAGTGAGAGGCCGATGGCCATGTGCAACCCCCAGGAAGCCAAAACCTGTTCTGGATAATCACCTTTGTGCGCAAACTGTTCACCCTGTTGACTGCAACACAACTCTCCCACATGACATGGGGAGCTCAAGTTGGACCAATGTCTCAGATGACTGTGGACTTTACTCTGGACATTTCTGCTACCAGGACTTCCAAATCATCTAGGAACTTTGGATTACAATCACAATGTACAGCACCCACCATCCTGTGCACTATACTCACACATGTATGTCAATAAACTCACTAATACACCATACTTGCCTCTGTTGTGATTCCTACGTTGTCTCTGAAGTGGCGATGATGATCTGGGAAATGACACTGTGCATGCTAACTGCTACAGCAAGTACAACACCGGTATGTGAGTCATGGCGACGTCACACATATGAGGGAGGCACACCACCAGGGCTACACAACACATACACACCATGGCCATCTGACTCATCGCCTACACTGATGTTGCCAGGAAATACGTAGCATTGCACAGACCCAACACCTATTCACAGTCTGTGTTAACTAGCCCACTGGTGCATTAAGCAAATGTCAGTCAGATGTGTGACCACAGACAACGCACATCAGTTGCTGGAGTCTAGGGAAATAGATGTACTGGTTCAGGTATATCAACATAGCCTCCAATACATCTCGGAGCACACGGCTGAACATGGTCTGTGACATCCCACCAGCAGTCGCCAGAGTGTGTTGAAAGGTACCGGTGGCAAAGAAGTGTAGGGCTGCCATCACCTTCACCTTGGGGGTCAGCGCTGTAGGGTACGGCCGGCCAGGTTGCAGGTGTGGTGCCAAGCGCACTGCCAAATCATCAATCAGCTGCCTGGTGAAGCGGTACCTTCGGATGCTGTCACGTTCCACCATCGTTGCCAGGTCAGGGAATGGTCTATGGACAGCTGGTGCCCTGCAGTGCATAGGTGAACAAAGAAAGATTGTCACTCACCCCACATATGTGGCATTGTACACACTCAATATCACACGATACATCATTATGAGGCACAAGTACATGATGTGTGCAGTTCCGTAAGGACATGTATGGCACATACATGGCCAACATCCAACATCACAGTTCAACAAGTGGCATCAATAAGTCCCAGGTTGTGCCTTTGGGTATCATGAGGATGTGTCACATTTCCCATCTCCTGCTGCCACGTTACAAACACACCCCACAGTGACATGTGAGGACAGATGTGCCCCAGGCATCACAGCCCAACGACAAGTAGATTCCCAGGGACCCTGTATTGCCACATGGACACTGGCATGACATGGTGTATCATGTATACACCACAGCAAAACAACCATGACCCCCACAGGTAGTGGGCCCTGTTGCCTCGGCAGGACAGACATGGACGTCTGAGACACACACACGCACAACATCAAAGTCCATGCACAAACAACGTGGATGTGGAGACTGTCTCCCATTGTGCACATGAAATCAGACAACATGCACACAGACTGCGGAGGACCATCACTATTGTGCCAATGGGTCAGCCTGGGTTAAACATACCGTCCCACATGGGACTCAGGGGGCATGTGACATGACATACACATACACCACCGTGAAATGTGACCATGCCACATGCTCAGATATGAACAGTTGCACATCACAGTGGTCATGTACACGAAACACCAAGGATACTGTCCCCATGAACACGTGCACAGCCTGGGGGTGGCTGCCCCAAGTGACACCCACAGAACAACATGTTCACCCCCATACACGGAATAGGTAATGCAGCCTTACATGCCTTAGGATACAGTTTGGACAGGCTGTGGTGTTGTAGGTGTGCCCCTCACTCCCTGGGAAGTATATGTGGCTGGCATATGTTCACCTGTGACAGACATGGTGACATATGCCAGTGACATGTACAGGGACGCATTGGACAGCAATGGACCGATCGGTGCACACACATTGGCCATTGCATTCAATGTGTGCTGGTACGCGTTGTAGTCGCAATACGCGTTGGACAGCAATGGACCGATCGGTGCGCACACATTGGCCATTGCATTCAATGTGTGCTGGTACGCGTTGTATCCCGGGTACGCGTTGAACAGCAATGGACCGATCGGTGTGCCCGGCCGGCCCATTGCATTCAATGTGTGCGGGTACGCGTTGTATCCCGGGTACGCGTTGAACAGCAATGGACCGATCGGTGTGCCCGGCCGGCCCATTGCATTCAATGTGTGCGGGTATGCGTTGCATCCCGGGTACGCGTTGAACAGCAATGGACCGATCGGTGTGCCCGGCCGGCCCATTGCATTCAATGTGTGCGGGTATGCGTTGTATCCCGGGTACGCGTTGAACAGCAATGGACCGATCGGTGTGCCCGGCCGGCCCATTGCATTCAATGTGTGCGGGTACGCGTTGTATCCTAGGTACGCGTTGAACAGCAATGGACCGATCGTTGTGCCCGGCCGGCCCATTGCATTCAATGTGTCGGGTACGCGTTGTATCCAGTGCACGCGTTGAACAGCAATGGACCGATCGGTGTGCCCGGCCGGCCCATTGCATTCAATGTGTGCGGGTGCAGCGTTGTATCCTAGGTACGCGTTGAACAGCAATGGACCGATCGGTGTGCCCGGCCGGCCCATTGCATTCAATGTGTGCGGGTACGCATTGCATCCCGGGTACGCGTTGAACAGCAATGGACCGATCGGTGTGCCCGGCCGGCCCATTGCATTCAATGTGTGCGGGTACGCGTTGTATCCTAGGTACGCGTTGAACAGCAATGGACCGATCGGTGTGCACCCATTGGCTATGGCCTGGCCTTGCAACGGACGCGTTTTCAAATTTTGAACGAGTCTGATGCTGGAAATTCAGTTGGTCACCCACAACAATGTTGCAAATTCATGGGTGTCATGAAGTTGAACTTTTGAAGGATGCTGTGGGCGTGTGTAAGTGGTGCAATTCCATGGATTGGCCAGATTCAGAAGATGCTAACGACTTGGACCTATCACTTTGGACACATGGGACAGTAACTGCCTCTGCAGCACACATATAATGCTGGCTGTTCCCCTGAGAGCTCACTTGCCTGCACTACATGCTCCAGGACGACATCTGCCACCACCACTGCTGCTGTATCTGCACCCTCTGGACCCTGCAATGGCACGTACTGTGGAGAGAGCCCCAGCCTTCAGCACTGAGGAGAACCAGGCCCTGCTGGACAGCCTCCTTCCACAGTACAGCAAGCTGTATGGGAAAGCAGGGGATCAGGTGAGTGTTCTGTCCACTGCCTTCCTAAATGTGCATGTTGTCTGACTAGCAAGGCTAACAGTCTGCACGCCACTGGCTAGCAGGCTCACTGAGTAGTTGTCACCCCCATAGTGTGTAGTTACATGCACTGGACAGGTATAGTGCAGTGACAGTGCATTTAAACAACGTTTTACTTCCCAGGCAATGATACCATGTAGTTACTGCAGGCATACTGTCCATGGCCATCGTTGCACTGCCTGTGTACATCATGTGCCCCTGTGATTGAGACATGTATACACAACTGTGTAATGCACGGATATGTTGCATGTGAAGTAATGGAATTCTCACTTTGTTATCCTCACAGGTTGATGCCCACCAGAAGCAGAAGATATGGCTGACCATCGTCCGGGCAGTGAGATCCGTGGGGGTCTACAAGCGCCGGATCCGCAACTGCCAGAAGAGGTGGCAGGACCTTCGGGGCTGGACCCGGAGGATCGCACGGGTCCAGCTGAAGCTGTCGCCTCCTCGCAGGAGGGGCGGACACCGGACCCTGACCCCCACATGCTCAGGATCCTGGCGGTGGTCTTCCCTGATCTGGATGGGCAGCTGAAGGCCAGGGAGCAGCACGGAGGGGGTGAGTCCATGACTGCATTGTGTACTCTGTCTGCCATGCTATGTGCCCTCCTCTGGCCTGGTTAAACTTCCACAGCACATCAGTCATGTGGTCCAGGACCCATGTCCCTCGATTGTGCACTGCCCACTCCTCATCTGATACCCAGGTGTGGCCCTTGCAGTCAGGGAATTGTGTCACTTGGGTACTGTGTCCTTGCAGTTTGCTTGACTCAAGGTGGGGGACAGCATCTGTTCCCCTAACTGTGGTGGGCATCATGGGTGGGTCCATTGCTTACACAATGCCTGTGTTCTGACATGTAATCTGCGTGTTACTTTGATCTGTGGTCCAATTGCTGAGCTGATCCACGACATGTGCCTGGGGTAACTGGCACACACCCAAGCTGCGGGTGGGAACAATGTTTGGGCCCCAGGAGTGTGTATATTACGTGTGTCACACATACTTAGCCAGCTGTCTACTGTCCAGGGTTCATCCCTCATTCATGTGGGGCAGGACAGTCATGCCTACTCCAGGCCATGCAATGCACTCTGTACTCCCACTCCCGTGTATCAGCTGACACGTTGTGCTCAGTGATATGTCCCCTCAGGTGTCAGCCTCTGTGTCAGTGTGCTGTGGCTTCGATGTCAGGACTGCTGGGGTGTTTATCGGTTGGGGCTCAGCATGCCACCGGAGATGTGACCACAGGAGACGATACTTGTGTGACACATAGGTGTTTGAACACCTGACCGTGCAGACTGGGGTATGCGAATATGAGGTCCATGCAGCTGTTTCCCATTCACAGCAGATTGTGAGGTGCTCAGGTTCAGAGGCTTGTGTTACAGGTCACCCATATGTCCAATCAGTATGACCTGGACAGATAAGGGTTCAGATGATGTGGTGTGTGGGGGATGTACATGTGCACTTGTTCAGCTCCAGGACTTGCATGCCCCATGACCTACTATTGTGACACAGTGCAGACTGTTGTTGTGTGGCTGCCCTGCCCATGTGACTGGAGATAGTGATGTACGACCCCTGACCTTGACTGGTAGGTCGCTCCCCCACCACACAGCTCCGTCTGTGTGCCCTGCTGCTGCCCCTGAATGTGCTACACCATCCACTCCGGTTCACCGCTAGACCCGTGCCCTCACCACATCTTCAACAAAGCCAGTACAGCCATCGCGCCCCATCTCCGGAAAATAATCAACATCTCCTTCGAGACAGCAACCTTCCCGGAAAGCTGGAAGCACGCCGAGATCACCGCCTTACTCAAGAAACCCAAGGCAGACCCCAAGGACCTCAAGAACGTCCGACCCATCTCTCTGCTCCCGTTCCCCGCGAAGGTCACCGAGAAAATCGTCAACAAACAACTGACCCGCTACCTCGAGGAGAACAACATCCTGGACCCTTCCCAGTCCGGCTTCCGCAGCAACCACAGCACCGAAACCGCCCTCATCGCCGCCACCGATGACATCAGGACCCTGCTAGACAACGGAGAAACAGCAGCCCTCATCCTCCTGGACCTATCAGCCGCCTTCGACACGGTCTGCCACCACACACTACGAACACGCCTTCACGACGCCGGGATCCAAGAGAAGGCCCTGGACTGGACCACATCCTTCCTTTCCGGCAGAACACAAAGCGTCCGCCTCGCCCCCTTCCGATCCAAGGCCACCAAGATCATCTGCGGCGTACCCCAAGGCTCCTCCCTCAGCCCAACGCTGTTCAACATCTACATGGCACCCCTCGCCCACGTCGCCCGACAGCACAACCTCAACATCATCTCCTACGCCGACGACACCCAGCTGATCCTCTCCCTCACCAAAGACCCTCACACCGCCAAAGCCCACCTCCATGAAGGAATGAAGGCCGTCGCCGAATGGATGAGGACCAGCCGCCTGAAGCTGAACTCGGACAAGATGGAGGTCCTCATCCTTGGTTCCAACCCTTCAGCCTGGGATGACTCCTGGTGGCCAACATCACTGGGAACAGCCCCGCCACCCACCGACCACGTACGCAACCTAGGGGTCATCCACGACCCCACCCTCTCCATGACTAAGCAGGTCAACGCCGTTTCCTCATCCTGCTTCAACATCCTCCGAATGCTCCGCAGGATCTTCAAGTGGATCCCCACCGAAACAAGAAAAACAGTCACCCAGGCCCTCGTCACCAGCAGGCTGGACTACGGAAACGCCCTCTACGCAGGAATGACGGCTAAGCTCCTGAGACGGCTGCAACGCATCCAGAACGCCTCTGCACGTCTTATCCTCGACATCCCCCGACGCAGCCACATCACACCCCACCTGAGAGACCTGCACTGGCTCCCTGTCAACAAGAGGATAACCTTCAAGCTCCTCACCCACGCACACAAAGCACTCCACAACTCCGGACCAGCCTACCTCAACAGACGACTCAGCTTCTACACCCCCACCCGCCAGCTCCGCTCGACCAGCCTCGCCCTCGCCACAGTCCCCCGCATCCGGAAAACGACCGCCGGCGGCAGATCCTTCTCCCACCTCGCCGCCAAGACCTGGAACACCCTCCCCACCAACCTCCGACAGACCCAAGACCTACTGGCCTTCAGAAGACTCCTCAAGACCTGGCTCTTCGATCAGTAGCAGCACCACCCCCCCCTTCCCCCAGCGCCTTGAGACCCTCGCGGGTATGTAGTGCGCTTTATAAGTGACATGATTGATTGATTGATTGACTTAGCAGGCATGCCTGTGCCATGGCATGTGACTTCCTATGAGTGATCCTGCAGGGGAGTGACATGTGCTACATGCACACCATAGTGGCAATGGCTATCAGCACATGGGTGCATCGTGGTGTCTGTCGCTGGTATGCATCACATGCATTTCATATATCTGACTCTGGGCATCACTTTCATCCGGGCACCTGTACTGACTCAGTGGCAAGAGTTGTGATGTGTGCATGTTCACATGCTTCACCGTGTTCTCTGCACCGTCCAACTACTGTGTAGGTGGTGCATGTGTCCACACTGGGGTATTGCCAGCCAACGGACGCCAGACAGATGGGTGCAAGGCCAGGTGGGATGTGAGTGCCATGGTTGACGATCAGACTGACAATTGGCTTCTCCTATTCTGTTTGGGCAATTTTAGCAACGTTCAACTAAGGATGCCAGGCCTTGCTCTGTATTGTGCTGTACTTACTGTGGTGTGTGCGTTCGGTGCAGGTGACTGATGTCTGTCTGTTTCCCTATTGTTTGCAGATACATCCACGGCCACAGGAGGGGACAGCTCCACGGACCAGGAGGAGCCGCAGAGCCAGACTGGGTCAACAGCCGAGGAGTGGTCGGAGGGACCCAGTGGCACAGAGGGTGAGGGGAGCCACACCGAGGAGTCCTCAGCACCATCCACCTCAGCTGAGGACCACAGCAGCTCGGAGGATGACTCCCTTATGGAGGCGGGTGTCAGCAGCCACCACACCCCAGCTAGTGTTGCTGTCCCCGCCACCACCACCACCCCATCGGCTCCCATTCCCGAGGAGGCTCCCATGTTCGGGAGCGTGTCTCCTTCGGGCCAGGCACCGCACCCCCTGCCCCTGTGTCCCCTGCTGCCCTGAGTGAGGAGTCTGTGTACCTCCTTCACCAGCTCCATGTAGGGCAGACAGCGATGCTGAGTGTCCTCCATGCACACACCACTCTGTTGACTCAGCTGGTGTCGTTCATGGAGGGCATCTCATCGGGCATGTCTGCCCTACAGAGGGGCAATAGGTCCATGGACTCCTCCCTGACGGCAGCAGTGTCCCTCCTCCAACAGTCCCTCACCCCTCCTGTCTCTGCCCCATCCACACTCCCCAGCACCTTACCTGTCCCAAGCACACACACACACACACCGGCACAGGCACACACCAGCACAGACACGAGCAGCACACACACACACACGCCACAGACAAGACGCACACGCACGCAGTCAGGGGACTGAAACCACACTCACAGGGGATGGGGCCCAGTCACACACACACACGCATCCACGAGCACTGCGCAGTCCACAGTTGCCTCTCCCTCCAAAGCCCCCTCCCTTGCCTCACCTGCAACCCCAAAGACCCAGCGGCTCTTCCTCAGTGACCTCGGCCTCTTCCCCTCCGATCCAGCTGATACAGCATTCAGGGGGAAGAGGAAGCGCACCCACACGGAGTGGAGTGCCCCTCGCCACCGGACACCCTCCCCCAGGCGCAGACCGACTGACGCCCCCATCCGCAAGTCCCCCCGGACCCGGAAAGAGCAAGACCCCGCCGCCGCCCTGCAGCTCAGGCACCAAGTCTCCTTCCTCCATCCCTCAGGCCCCCACTCCACAGGTGCCCCCACCACACCCTGCCCCAGGTTCCCCCACCCACAAATACACCATCCCCAAAAGGATCAGGCCTTCTCCCCCTGCCACTTTCTCTTCCGGCCCCACACCCCCCGCTGCGCTTGTCTGTGCCACTGGTGTGGAGACGGTGTCCTCCCCCTCTGTCCTGCCCACCTTACCTGAACCCCATTCTCCTCCCCTGGAGGTAGGCACTGCAGTGGAGTCCACTAGCACCCTGTCTGACTTGGGCACTGCAGTGGGGAACCTGTCCACTCCATCTGCACGTTCCCCTGCAGTCTTGCCGGCACCCACACCATCAGAGTCATGCCCCCAGTTGTGCCGGCACACACCATGTCAGACACCTCCACTGCAGTTGTCAGTGGCTCTCCAGCACCCACCACCCCTTCCCTGCCTCCTTCTGGTGAGCCATGATCCTGTCCCTGCGGTGCCTGGCCTGCCCCCCGTATGCCCCTCCGAGGGGATTGTCCCTGGCTTTCATCAGTGCAGGCATGCGTAGGGTGACATCTGCCACTGTCACCCTGTTTTGACTTTCATGTTGGACTGGCCATTGGCCTTTGTTAATTTTTTGCTGGACATAAACTGTTAGACCCACATATGCTGAATAAAGCACCTTTCTGTTCTCTAGTGCTTTAGCTTCTGATGTACATGTTGTTGATGATGCTAACCATGCCCTTGCTGCAGTGATGGTGATATTTGGTCTCATGATAATGAAGTGTTACTGTGCAGGAACACATGTGGTCCAGGGGGAATGTGTCCTATCCTGTGGTGTATCCATGTCATCCTTAGCAGCATCTGAGGGTGACATGTGTTCAATATTTGGCAATGGGATTTCCTACTTACATTAGCAATTTCACATCTGTGGCTTCCACCCCTGCACATCTGTTGTGCCTGCCATTGTTCAATTTGTCTACTTCCCTGACCGTGTGGCCATCTCCACTGGACATGCAGGTTTGGGCATCAATGGGGAAGGACTCATCTGTGTTGTCAGTGCAACATTGCTATACAAGTGTGTTGGATCTGTGCTGATGATTTCGTTGGCACTCCCATGACCAGGCTGATGTGACGGGACCCTTCATTTGGTGCTAATTGTTGACTGTGTGACCAAGTGCTCAGCTGACATGATGGAGCCCTACTGAGGCAACATATGGCACAGCTTTCCTCACACAGGAGTGGAGTCCCCTCATGGCAGTGTGTACTCCTGTGACATTGCCTGCGCCCAAGGTGTGTGTTATATGAGCATGTCTGTGTGTTTACTTCCGTTTTGCTGTGCATGCTGGGATCCCTAGTGTTGTACCTGTTTGTGATGCTTGCTGAGTTGACCTATGTTCCCCCAAGTCTTCTCCCTGGATTCTCTGTGATGTGGGTGCATGGCACATTACTGGTCATCAGGGTGTCACCCATAGGTGTGTTTGCTGTCAGGGCTGAGTTTGTGTGCAGACGCAGATGGGTCACAGTCAGGATTCCCCTTGGCACTTGTTGTTTACACCTGTCATGTGATTTCCAGTTTGTGTTATCTTTCAGTGATTGTGACACGTTGTGTGTGTGACTGCTGGCACTCCTCAGGGTCCGGGCTGCAATGTTGGTAGTTGTCTATGTGTGTTCTTTGTGGGTGTCCTTGGCTTCTTCATTGGTGTGTGACTGTGGCTGGGATCCCATTGGTTGGTGTGGTATTGCCGTCATGTCCATGTACAGCGTAGTGTGCAGTGTGTCAGACATTCAGGAGTCTTGTTGAGTGGCCATGTGTGATGTGTTTCTGCACCTTGGTTCCCACCCACCAGCCTGGGATTGTCATGGGTGCATGTGCAATGTCACCAGTGCATGTGTGCTTCACTGCTGCACATTGTTGGAGGTCGAGGTGTGTGGTGTTGAGTGTGTGCAGATGAGAGTTGTTGCCCGGCTAGACCCCTGCCTCCATGTTGGCCTTGGCTTACTGGCCGTGCTGAATGATTTGTGCTTGTGTAGGTGTGATGGTAGTTTGTTGCTCAGGACACATGACTGTGGTTCACAGTGTGAACGACATTTAGCTTTATCATCACAGTGGGATTGTAATGCAGCCCAGGGTCACCACATTGTGGGGGCCCTGGGGGTAGTGCTGTGGTGTGTCTGTGTCTTGCTGTGTCAGTTGCTGTTCCTACATGCTTGTGTGACATGTGTGATTTGTGCTCCCTCTCATCTGACAATGCCCGATTGCCCACATAGGGGATTTGGATCCATGAGTTACCTTTGTGTGGCACTGTATGCACATCTGTGTAATTGGTATTCAGGCCTCCTCATGTGTTGTGTGGTTGCCTGGGGACACTGGCACCCACCCTCACCTGTTGTGTTTGATGTGCAGTGTGGGTCTGCCTGTTTGTGTTTGTGCATCTGCACCACTGCATTGGCATATCTTTGGTGTGCCATTGGCTGTATGTTGTTTGGTGGGTTTCCCCTGCTGTCCCTGGGACTCCTAGGTCATCGGTCAGCACAATGATCATGGTTTGTGTGTCCCATTGCTGCCATGGTATGGTATCTGTTCACCTCACATCTACAGTCTCCACAGGGTATCTGCATTTGTGTGCCCATTGGTGCAAATATGTGGGTCTGCATTCTGATGGTCACTTCTGTCACTGTGTCATTGATGAATGTTGACAGTGTCAGCCCCCATGGGTGTTGTTTGTCTGCACATGGCCAAAGGTATGTCTTATTTGCACTGCAGTATTTGCCTCCCCCAATCTATGTTGCAATGGGACACATGCACTACTTTGCCACTGATGTGTTTTATGTTCTGTGACCAGGAATCATCCATGCAGTTTGGCAGTTGCAGCTTTTTCTTTGTCAACACTTGCATTTTGGTCACTGTGATGATGGGGGTTTAGGCCCCATTGCCACAATGTTCAAAATGTGCTTCAGCTATGGAACCCACACTTACATTTTGCTCACTGTGATGATGGGGGTTTGGACCCCATTGCCACAATGTTCAAGATGTGCTTCAGCTATGGGCCCCACACTTACATTTTGCTCACTGTGATGATGGGGGTTTGGACCCCATTGCCACAATGTTCAAGATGTGCTTCAGCTATGGACCCCACACTTACCTTTTGGTCACTGTGATGATGGGGGTTTAGACCCCATTGCCACAATGTTCTGAATGTGCTTCAGCTATGGACCCCACACTAACATTTTGGTCACTGTGATGATGGGGTTTTGACCCCATTGCCACAATGGTCATGGCCTGCTTGCATTGTGGGGGCCACACACATTTATGTGTGGCACATGTGATAGGGGGTCACATTGTATGTTCAAAGTCATGTTCAGTGTTGTAGGCATTTGACACAGTCTACACACGCTTGTCATGGTGTTGGGGGGATGTCTTTTTCTTGCATTCCCTAGGTTGTGGTGTGTTGGTTGTGTCATGCATTGTCCATCCTATGAGTGGGGGTGGTGTTGGTGGTAGGCATCCAGCCCCCCATGGGTAGAGGTGGTAGTAGTGACAGGCATCCAGCCCCCATGGGTAGAGGTGGTAGTAGTGGTAGGCATCTGGCACCCCTGGGTAAGGGTGGTAGTAGTGGTAGGCATCTGGCACCCCCTGGGTAAGGGTGGTAGTAGTGGTAGGCATCTGGCACCCCTGGGTAAGGGTGGTAGTAGTGACAGGCATCCAGCCCCCCATGGGTAGAGGTGGTAGTAGTGGTAGGCATCTGGCACCCCTGGGTAAGGGTGGTAGTAGTGACAGGCATCCAGCCCCCCATGGGTAGAGGTGTTAGTAGTGGTAGGCATCTGGCACCCCCTGGGTAAGGGTGGTAGTAGTGGTAGGCATCTGGCACCCCTGGGTAAGGGTGGTAGTAGTGGTAGGCATCTGGCACCCCCTGGGTAAGGGTGGTAGTAGTGACAGGCATCCAGCCCCCATGGGTAAGGGTGGTAGTAGTGACAGGCATCCAGCCCCCCATGGGTAGAGGTGGTAGTAGTGGTAGGCATCTGGCACCCCCTGGGTAAGGGTGTTAGTAGTGGTAGGCATCTGGCACCCCTGGGTAAGGGTGGTAGTAGTGGTAGGCATCTGGCTCCCCTGGGTAAGGGTGGTAGTAGTGGTAGGCATCTGGCACCCCCTGGGTAAGGGTGGTAGTAGTGACAGGCATCCAGCCCCCATGGGTAGAGGTGGTAGTAGTGGTAGGCATCTGGCACCCCTGGGTAAGGGTGGTAGTAGTGGTAGGCATCTGGCACCCCCTGGGTAGAGGTGGTAGTAGTGGTAGGCATCTGGCACCCACTGGGTAAGGGTGGTAGTAGTGGTAGGCATCTGGCACCCCCTGGGTAAGGGTGGTAGTGGTGACAGGCATCCAGCCCCCCCTGGGTAGAGGTGGTAGTAGTGGTAGGCATCTGGCACCCCCTGGGTAAGGGTGGTAGTGGTGGTAGGCATCCAACCCCCCATGGGTAGAGGTGGTAGTAGTGACAGGCATCCAGCCCACCCTGGGTAGGGGTGGTAGTAGTGGTAGGCATACAGGCCCCTATGTGTATGTGTGGCATTGGTGAGGGCCATCCCGCCCCTATGGTGCTGCTGTTGCTGGTGTAGGTATTTCTGCATCCCTCTGTGTGTGATGTGTCAGGTACGTGTTGTTTGTTTTTGTTGTTGGTGTCTGACTTACCTTCTGCGCCGTACGCGTCCGTGCCTGTTCCGGTAATAGAGGTAGAATATTGGTAGGATCGGCACGAAGGGATTCATGGTTGGTTCATCTCGTTCGTCTTTCTCTTTGCTTTGCCTCGTCCTCGTCGCTGGCGTGTTCGTCTCGTAGCCGTGGATCGTGTTGTGGCGCGAATCGGAGCTTATGTGCGCCTCTCCCGGATGCTTTGACGTGCCGTGCGTAGCGACAGGTTCGGCGCGTACGGGAAGCGCATCGTACTTGTCCGGCCGGACGGGGCTGCATTTTTGCTTCCATGCGGCTCGATTCTACGATTCCGGATCCGGCTCGGTCGGGGAACAGGACCTGGATTGGGTGAGTACGACTGGGTCGGAATCTATGCTGTTGTGCGCATCGTACTTGCTCGTTCGGAATAATGTGCGGATCGGTCGGGAAACAGGCATTCGCATGGCTTTTTTCCCGACCGAATGGTGTTAGGTGCGCCTCCAACCGAGATCGGAATCGGCCCCCTAGATCTAGAGTGTGTCCCCCTTTGTGTGTGGGTCCCATTACCCATTGTTGTAGGTTTAAATTTCTACAGGATTGAATGAGATTATGATATCCTGAATCCAGAATCCCGTTGGGCCATAAATTGAAATCCCCTACAACAAGCAGTCTGGAGTGAGTCAATTGCCTTGCCACCTAATTTAGAAGTGTGAGAGTTGAAAGATTGTAGTTGTTCCATCAGGTCTGCTAAAAAGAGGTTGAAAAGGGTCGGTGCCAGGACGCACCCCTGTTTTAGGCCATGAGTGGTTGGATTTTTCCTGGAGAGGTGCGTTCCTGCACCTATCGTGACAGGCACCCATGTGTCATTATGGAGCATGATGAGCATGTTCAGCAAGCTTTGGTTTGAGGTATTTTCCAGCTTGCTAGCTTGCGCCACAGCCTTTCTGGTCGACACAGTCAAAGGCTGCTTTGAAATCAATGTAGCAGAAAAATAAGGATGTGTTAGTGACAAAGGCAGCGTCCATTAGAAGAAAGATTGCCAAAATATTTGTGATCGTGCCGGACGTTTTTGAGAACCCTGTCTAGTTGTAGAGTATGATGGCATTACTGCAACGCCATGATAATTGATAGCTCCTCAAGCACAGTTCCAACAAAATATTTGGCCTCATTGTCAATCAGGGCGATTAAATGATAGTTAGCTGTAAGTGATCTGTCTCCCCCCTTGAAAATTGGAGATATAATCAAGCCTCTCCATGATGCAGGCAAGATGCCCATGCTTCTGAGCTGTGCAAATACCGGTACTAAGGTTTCTGCCCAGAGGCTGGGTCATGTTTGAACACTGCCCGAGGTATGCTGTTGGGGCCCATGGCTCCTTCCCTCCGCCCTTTGGCTATTTACATCATAATATCCTCTGCACCCACCTCATATGATACTTCGGTTGACGTTGCGCCTGAAGTTTCCCAAGAGTCCCGCTGGGATCTGTCTGTTGTTGGGTGATTTAAGTGTTCTTTTAAATATTGTGCCCATGTGGCTTTGGCGATATAAGAGTCAATGCCAATGTGGCCAGGTTGAAGGAGTTGATTAACCGAGGCCCAAAATCTGATACTATTGTTGCATCTCAAGTCGGTTTGTAGCTTTGCCCAGAGTTCATCTTCCTGTGCTCTTTTTCTAGATCATTTTAGTTTCTTGGTTTGAGTTTTGAAATTGTCTTAAGGCAGTAAGGGCAGTCAAATTAACCAGTCTTTTCCGCAGAGTTCGCAGTACTTTGTTTCTTGCGGTTTTGAGCTGCCGGAGTGTTGGATTAAGTGCTGTACCCTTGCCCTCCCTCAAGGCTTTACAGGCAGGCTTAGGTTTGTTTGCTTTTGCGTATGCTACCTGGAGTGTTTCAATGAGGGTCTCCCACATAAGAACCGCATCAACATCTGCACCTCTGAAATTCTGGAGTATGTCCCTTGCGATTGCGGCCAGTTGCATGAGAATTTCTGGAATGATCTTGATTATTTTGTAATTTATGGTGTATGTCTAGTCCATTGTCTCCACAATGTGTTTTGGGGTGGTTAGGTTTGGAGAGAATAATACCTCCTGCAGGAGGTGGTCGCTGCCAGGTCTGTCTTTAATTTGAAATGAGTGAATGTGTTGAAATACTGAAAGAGACACAAAAGTATAATCCAGGCTTGTGCTGGTTCTGTTGGAGTGATAAGTAGCCACCAGTGGGTTATCTCTTGCAAATCTACTGTTCAAAGCTCTAAGACTTAGGTGTTCAAGGTCGTCCAGCAGAGGGCTTCCAATTTTTGTTTGAAAGCCAAGTGTGTTTTTGCCTTGCTCGGGTATCTCCCATAGAGCGGTTTTGGCTGCTACTAGGTTGCTGGTGGATGCACCTAATAGGTGTAAATTGAAGTCCCCAGATATAACAAAGTGCGTGGAATCTTCCTCTTCTTCTAGCCTCATTAGTTCTTGCACTATTTTCCTGCAGTCTTTGGACTTGCTCTGTGGGTGGACATAGATGTTTATGAAAATTACATCAATTGCTGCATTGTTCATTGATAAGGTGCATTTCGTTGCACTCATTCCTAAGGATTTAATGTCCAAGTCTGTTGCGGACACTATACTATTGAGATGTAAATTGCCAAGCCGCATGAGAGGTGTCCGTATTTTGCCTGTTTCACTGCTGGGGTTGAAAAGTTTGTCTAACCTTGAATGTGGATGGGGTCAGCCAGTCAGCTCTCCTGCAGGAGGATGATGTTGAATGACTTCAGGTAATTGTGTAGACCCAGATCGCTTAACTTTGTGTTAAGACCAGTTATGTTCCAGGAGCACATACGAAGCAAGCAGGTGTTGGCTCCGTCTTGTGTCTCCTGGGCAATTCGCGGTCACACTCTCTGTGGGGAGCATCTGATTGTTCTCACTATGTCCCTTGCAACTTTGTTTGGTAGTTTGAAGGCAGTTTGCCCTGTTTCCCAGTAGTTCCTACGTTCTGAAGTTTCTCTCACAAGGGGACCCCTTGCGCCCTTGAGCACGGAGGAACTTTTCTTTTGCGCCCGGGCTGGCCCTGTTGTGGGTCCATGAGGAAGGAGGGGTGAGAGATAGCCTGGCTCTTGGTAAGGGATGACCTTTATTTCCCACCTTTTAAGGGTAGGCCCTTCTGTGAGGACTCTCTATGCGATGCCAGTTGTGGTCCATGTGGTCTTGGTTGCTTCCCCACCTGGTGTTTCTTCAGAGCGTTCAAACTGGATTGCTGCATGGTCCTTTGAGCTCAGATCGCATAGCCCTGGAATTTCTGTTAATAGCTGAAGGTTGTTGCCCCTGTTTAGGACATCGTGGCTTCCTCTGGAGGCATATTCCGGGATAAAGATTAATGCTATGGTGTTGTCCCGGTGATCATCAGCAGTTATCTGGGATATTTCATGTTCCAGTTGTTCTTGGTGCAGAGTCAAAGCGATTTCTTGGAAGTTTTACCAGTCGCATCAGATTTTGAGGCTCCACTAAGTACTTTGTTGTGATAAGTACAAGTGCTGGATATGGGATGTAAACCTAAGCTTGTCGGGTGGATCGATACTATGACTGTAGGTGCCATGCAGTTGTTCCGTATCATGGTAGTGTTTACGGTGCCCGTCTTGGGTGAGGATCCACTTATGCTAGTTTGATTTGTCTGTTGAGGGTCTGTAAGACGTTCGGTGGCAGGTGGGATGATAAGGTTGGCTGCCACCCCCTTTGGCGTGGCTCAGACTCTTTGGGGTTGGTGTTTATCATAGAAGGCTGTCCAGGTGGTTTGTTCAGCGAGTTTGCTGCTGGAGAATAGGAGCTGGGCTTGACCGGCTGTTTGCCTAACCCAAAGAGGTTTGAGTCATTGTGAGTTTGTCCTTCGTTCTGCTCCTCCTCCTGTTCTTCTTGGTGAGAATCTTGCTCAGTCATTTTGACCGATCGTGTCATTAAGTTGAAGAGAGGATATGTTCTCTTTTGGTCAACTTTTTTTATTCCATCCCTTTCTCCTTTGTGTCCATCTGTATTTGACATTGTTTCTTCTATTACCGAGCCCGCTGTGCCCAGTTTGAGGGGCTGCGGAGTCTGGCTGTAGCTCTAACGTCGTGAGTTCTTTGGCGGAGCTTGAATCACCCCAGTCAGGTTTCGGTGGTGCCCCGTTTGAAGCCCCCATAGTTTTTGAGTCATCCACAAACAAAGTAGTTCCCTTCAGTGCCTGGGAGTACTTATGTAATGTGTGCTTTTTTGAGACCAAATCACATTTTTTATATTGAAAATCACTTGCAGCTTCCCAAACAATAATGTTTGCAAAAACCATGACAAAAAAGAATTGCCAAAAGGCCGGTAGTCAACTCCAGACCTATTGGTTTGCCAATGCTTGTTTCCTCTGAAATGTAATTCCGTACTAATAATGAAAGTGAAAGTTGTCCAAGAGGAAATTCTAAAAGGGCAGGAGGATGCTCCTCATAAGAAACGAGAAAGAGAAAGGGTCTCTGGGATCTAAGAAAAAGTACAGGGCTTGTATAAAATGGGTAACAACAGAAGAGTAGCACAGGGCTGGTCAATTTGTGCTGTCAGGGCAGCAACGTACAAAGCTCTTTGTTTCACATCTTTGTTTGCGCAATGTGCCAGACAGGATCATGGTTCAGCCATTACCCAATTAGGGCTATCCCGACTGGTGTTTGTCTGCCTTTTGGGAGCCTTGAAGAGGGGTTTGTGGCATAAAAACCCTGCTTGAAATGTTCGATCCTTTAAGCTAGTACTAGTAGAATACTAGTACTAGTAGAAAATGTAGAAAAATGTAGAAAAATGTAATCAAATCCTTAGGAAAGGAAAAATCTAGATTTGTTGATATGGAGTATCTAAAAGGTAAAGAGTCCGTGCAATTTATGATGAATAGCTGGAGGGGAGAAAATTGGTATCCCTATCTAGACATTTTACCAAATCAATGGCTCAGAATGGAAATAGTAAGGATGAGAGTTGGTATTAACCCGGCCCGTACAAATGATAAAATAAAAAGGGAACTGATGCAACCCGATGGCAGATGTAATTGCAGGCGGGGCAGGAAATGCAATTGTTTACATATTTTAATGGATTGTCAAAAATTGCTAGCCCAGCGAAAACTGTTTTTACGACCAATTTTCATAAAGTATGGTATTAGGTCACGTATGGAAGTGATTGAGCTCCTCACGGGGATGCAGCATCGAGATATTGCAATAGCAGTGGCGAAGTTTATTCAGGCTTTTAAAAGGTTGTTTATGTAATAGGGAAGGAGGATTGAACGGTGCAGCAAAAAATATGGTAATTTTAAAATTTGTTAAATTTTAAATATTTTAGGTAGAATTTTAGCTCTTGAACTATAGATGTGCCAAACGAATGGGTATATAAATTATTTATAAAAAACATTTCTTTAATTAAGAGGATGTGGCAATAATAGTTCTATTCAATGTATTATGATGATTTTGTAATAATTGGTTCTCTCTTGAGAATTTTAAAGCAATTTGTGTTTTATTGTGTTTTACGAAGTTTGAAGATTATTTGTCGAAATAAACAAATTTTTTGATTGATAGTACTAGTAGATTAAATCTGGGTCTTTGAAGATTGTGTAGTTTCTGCTAAGGTTAGTCTTCATTTTCTTTCCTTAGTCATGAGGTGTATTTGGATAGCAGAAGGCAGTAAACGTGGCTTTAAAAAGGAGCATGGCTACTGTTCATGTCACCAACTTCCATTCTTTTACTCATTTAACAGACTCCCTGTTGTCATATGGATTATGAGACCTTCTCTGATTACCCCCTCTTTTGGCTTACATGCACACAGATATCCTTGGCTATGTTGCCTCTGTGCAGCTGCCTATGGGGCATATTAGCAAGGGCAGTATCGCCGCTTTAGCGGCACTTTTTGCCGCTAAAGCGGCGATATTTTTATCGCCCTATTAGCAAGCCTGCGCTAACATGCGTTAGCTCAAGATTTCAGGAGTTAGCTGTCGCTTTTCCTATCGCCTTGCATGTCAGCGATAATTATCGCTAATGACATGCAAGGTAGGCGTTCCTAACATAAATTACACGCTAAAAGTCGCTCACACAACTTCGCTGTATTAGCAAAGATGTCCCGCGATAAAAAAAACTCGCGCTAATCTCCGAAGATCGCAGGTTTTAAACACCTGATAAAAACCTGACTAAACAGAGTGTAACATGGAGGCACATAAGAAAAGTTCACCCTTTTGCAAAGGTAACATATACATGGGAGAAAGTGAACAAGACTTTTCTTCAGTTGACTCCAAATACCCATCTCCAAATATCCCTGTGTAATGGGCTTTTTAATTATTATTATTATTATTTGTAATTATTGTTTTATGTTCATTCATTGCCTCTCAGTCCTTTGTTTTATTGCAGAACGAACGTAGCCAGGTAACCACCAACACTACTTTGTGCTCCATTGTATTCATTTTCCCTTTCCCCTTCTATTGCCCCTTCCTCCGACTCCCGATCAGTTGTTCCCTCTTCAATCAGTTCATGAAGGGTGTTAGCTGAAATACTAACGCACCGCGAACACGCTGATCCCATGCTATCGCATGAATCACTATCGCGTGTTAGCGGGAGTTTTCGCTTCCTTTCCTGGACACCTTCGCATCTTTCCAAACTGTTAATAATAAGTCGAAAAAAATGCGAAAAGTATCCAGGAAAGGAAGCAATACGTAAAATGCCGATAGTTTGCGCTGGCGATCAGTATCGCCATTACTAGATAATATGCCCCTATATGTTTTAGTCCCCAAGCTCCCAAACAGGACTACCTATAACCGTCTAGTTTAATACCTGCCTCTTTAGATTGTCTCTTTCCTTTTCCTCCTACCTTTGCACCCCTGTCTCTCACACCTCCTCCTCCATCACACTGCTAGGTGATGCGTCTCAAAGCAAGATAAGAGCACCTCTCTGTTCATTCGTGCACAACACCAAAATGCTTCCCACATAGAATCAAAGCAAATACAATACTCTGCCAATCATGCACTCCCCCACAGTGTTGACACCTGTACTGTATATCTTTCATATGTGATAGCTCTAATATTTGATGTCTGAGCATAAAAAAAGTACTTTATGGGATAAATGCTGAATTATTTTAACCTGAAAACATGCAAATCATTGATTACATTCTTTATGAACGTTATATCTAATTGTAAAATAAACTAACTGAAACAGCAATTAATTTGCTGCATTTTTCACAATGTAATGAATGTTGAAATACAGCAGTGTTTATATGACATGAAAAAAGGATTTTTAACAGAAAAATGAGACATGCAAATATTATTTTTTATTTCTTTTTCGAAATATACTGAATAAAAATCTTAAAATAATCAAAATAATATGTGCAAAAAATAACCTTTTCTACTTGGTCATCCTAGACTTTTCACATTTTTCTGGGCCCTATTTTTGCTGTTATTAGGACTCTGACAATCAGCACCACGGTGCTTGTGCACAGGCCTCAGAATGGTATTCGTAAAACTGATTTCAGCTAATTGGTCTATTTAACTGTCATGTAAGCCAATTGTAGATGGCGCAGGAATTCCAACACTGGGACAAGAATAATTGACGCCTGAATTATTTTTCTTTAAAAAGTACTAGGTAAGTGTAGTGTAGTGTACTGAAGCTACTAAAAGTTACATAGCAGAATAAGTGAAACTACTAAGTAGATAACAAGGACACTCTCAATGGAGAATGTGTTGTTTTAATGTCACAAATAAGGAAATCAACATAGACATAAAAGAGCCACAAGAGAGACTTCATCTTTCCAAGATTGGAATGCAGCGGACAACTCTAGTTAGTAGTGCATAAACAAGCAGGGCCTCAAAAAATATTTGGAAAGTATTCCGTTGCCTGTGCACCAGTGTTTATGGAAGATTTGCTCAATATGTTGGAGGAGGCAGGCACAATATTTGAAGGGGTGCTGTTTGTAGACCGATGGGGCCAGATTTATCATAGTTTTGTGTCACCCTTGCACCAGGCAAGAGGGCGCAAGGGCGATGCAACACTAAAGTCAGATTTATCAAGCCATGCAAGGCCACCTTGCGTGGCACTGCATGGCTTGATGAATTTGGAGTAACTCATGGCAGCGCAAATTGCTGCCTTGCATTACTCTTCCCTAGGAGGCATTCCATGGGTGGGATGTGTGTGTTTTCACGCATCCATACATGGATTTTGGCACATTTGCAGATTTGCCATGAGTGGTACACCTGGGAATGTGTCAAAAGGCTACGCCTCCCCAGACGAGGCTCCACGAGGAGAAACATCAGAAGAAAATGCCTCTCAGGATTGTTTATGTGCAAGAAGGTGATAGAGCGCGATTGTACTCTTCAATTCATAGAGGTGCATTATAATCATGAGTAGTTTGCACCTGCATATATTCTCTTGTCGTGTTAACGTCTGGTTATTAGAGTGTGCAATGTAATAACGTGTAAAGTGAAGTGTTGGGGATATTTCGTGCAACGTGAAGAAATTAACATTGTAATCCTGTTCTAAATGGTGACATTTTAATGTTCATTTTATTAATTACTAATGAGAAATTAATTTACTGACCAAGTAACTCACTGATTTAATTGTGCGCAGTAATAATGTTCATGTATACGTGTGATTAATGGAGTTCATATTAATTCTTATGTTAGCCGATGTTCTGTAAGCCTCATGTGTATTTTTCCCTGGCTCTCATAATTGAAGCATTCGTAATGTTTATGTGTATGAAGAATCTCTTCTTTCTCACGTTTCTGTTGCTGGTGGAGAATTTCATCTTTGTTAGTTAGAATAACGCTTTTGTTTTAGGAGTTAGGCTTAGGGAGGAGAGGATACATTTGAACAAGTGGTGCTGATAATGTGAGACAGTGTTTTTCTCACTGGAGAAGGCCTGGGAATAAAGGTCATCGAGCCAGAGGCTAGGAGTATCAAAACCTACTGGAAAATTACCTACGAGGAGGTGTCTAGCTGGATGGGATGATCGCATGATGTGAAGATGGATGTATCCTAGGATTTTGATGTTGGAATTAGGGATAGTGCCCCGGGGATTGAGTTAGGAGAGGAGATCTGATGGAGAGAGAAGGAGCATCTTAGAATGAGCCCTGTAGCTTTATGCTACTTGCCCCATTCAACGTGAGTGCACTTCTTAGGAAGTCTTCACGCACTGACACCTTTTCCTGAATTTGCCTGGGGAAATGCTAAGTAGGGATGTCACGTTGGTGCAGAGTCGAAATATCGCCGCAAAAATATCGCGGGACAGAAATATCGCCGCAAAAATATCATGGAGGAGAAATATCGAGAACAAAAATATAGCTGACAAGAATAGCGACTGACAGGTAAGTAATATCGATTACATAAATATCTTTGTAATAAATATCGTTTACAAAAATATAGTTTACAAAAATATCGATTTATTAATAATGTTATGTATTTTAGTGTTTTAATGGGAATTGTTTGTTATTTTATTATATGTTTTAGAGTTTTACTAGTTATTAATTTATTTTAAATTTAATTCTGCGTTTTTAGTTCCGTAGCGGGTTGTGGGTTTATAGGGGATTAGGGTGGGAAGTAATTTAATTTTATAAGATTTATTGAATAATTAATGTGTTAATTGATTAATTAATAATAGTTTAATAATTAGTTGTTAATTAATTTCAATTAGTCAATTAATAAATAATTTGGTTAATTGCTTAATTAATTTTAGGTGTGTGTTGTGGTGTTTATATGTGTAAATTGTGTGAAAGGTGGTAAGTAATTACATTTTTTTATTGATTAATTATTAAATACTTTTAAGTTAATTACCATCAATTAATTAGTAATTATTAATTGTAATTGTGTAATTAATTTTAGGTGTGTGTTTTGGTGTTAATATGTGTAAATGGTGTGAAAGGTGGTAAGTAATTAATTTTGTATTGATTAATTAATAAATAATAAATTAATTTTCATTAATTAATTAGTAATTATTAAATTTAATTGTGTAATTAATTGTAGGTGTGTGTTGTGGATTTAATAGTGTTAAATAATGGGTAATTATTTTTTTATTATCTTTGTTAATAATAATATATTAAATTTTTTTTTTTTTTTTTTTAAATCTGTTTATTAAGGTTTTCAATACCATACAGCATAACGGCATCTTTAAGCAATATACTCTGCAATCCTTAAACAAAAAACAAAAAATCAAGAACAAATAAAACACATCCAAAGGTACAGATAATAATTAGATGTCCTAATAGATGCACTGAAGCAGACCGCTCCGGCGATGCAATACAAGCATTCTGGGCAGTACGAAAAACACACTATTTACAAATCATCAATCAACATTACTCAGTCTCGACATGAGTCTGGAGTAGCAAATATTCTCGGAGAGGAGCCCAAATATCAGAAGGTCTGGATGTGACCGGCAAATCCTCAGCATATAACTCTAATTGTTCACGGCAATAAATCAGGTCTTTCATCCATTCGACAATCTTCGGGGCATACCTGCTTTCCCACGTGAACATAATCCGCCTCTTGGCGAGCAGAAGTGCCAGTCCAACAAACTTGCGCACAGTGGCCTTCAGCTGGGGGACGAAGCCGAGGAGGCACTCCAGGGGTGTACACTGTAATTCAATGCCCGTCATGGTGTGTATGCGTGCAACAACTATTTCCCAATATTTAAACACAGGGGCACATTGCCACGCAAGGTGAATAAAATCAGCACTCCCCTGACCACAGCGTTTACAGCGGTCAGAATCTCTGAGGCCTATACGATATAATTTAGCAGGGGTGTGATATACTTGGTGGATGAATTTAAAATGAATTACCCGGAGATTACCGTTTGGCGTGAGACGACCAGTCAACATACAAATCTGTTCCCATTCTTTCAAAGTAATCGGAGGGGTCACTATCATGTTCCACCGCTCCAAACTGCGATCAGGCACACGCACCGTTTCATCCTGCACCTCCTTATATAATTTAGTTACCAGCTTTTTCCTTGTTGGGGCTACCAACAATAATTGAAGTGATGTGAGTGCGGCGGGTTCAGCGGGGAAACCAGGATAATGGGCCCGAAGTGCACGCTTTAGGCGATGGCAAGAGTATTGGAACAGGAATGTAGGATTTTGAATGTACTTCAGCCCCTCCCCAGTTATGCAGCTTCCCCCCGGGAAAAGGTCTCTCATATGTGTGATGCCGGCCTCTTTTAAAGCTGTTATCGGCCCCTGTTCCCGCGCTACAGACAAGGCCGCATGCCCGGCAAGGGGAAGAGCAGGAGCATATAGCGGGAGCTTATGTGCGCGCCCGCCAATCGCCTGCCAAGCTGCAATAGTGGTATCAATGGTGTTAATCTCAGACCTGGGAGTATGCCGGCGAGTGTGCGTAAGGATACCCCCAAGCGGCACGGGGTGTGCATCCCCGTCCTCCACTGCAACATGCGGAATGCAATCATGCGTCCGGAACCAGTAGTAGGCGTACTGGGCTTGTGCGCTAAGATAATACACGTATAAATCAGGAGCAGCAAACCCCCCTTTATCATAAGCAAGCGTCAGGGTATGCCAGCTGATTCTGGGCTGCTTATCTCCCCATACCAGTCTCAACAGCTGGGTTTGCACTGTTTTGAAAAACTGTTTGGTGAGTTTGACCGGAATATTACAAAACAGGTACAGGAACCGCGGCAGGACCGCCATTTTGATGACTGCGATTCGATCCGCAAGAGACAGCGGGAGCCGGGACCACCTATCCACCCGCTGCACCAGGGCGTCATAGGCTGGGCCGTAGTTTTCTCTGATCACGACGTCAGGGTCGCGATGCACCCAGACCCCCAGGTACTTGACCGGGTCCGCAGTCCACACCAGAGGATATTCCAACTGTGGTGGAGACGTGACCGACGTCAAAGGGATAATAACCGACTTTTCCCAGTTGATTAGAAGTCCAGAGAAGAGGCCAAACCTGATGTATTCCCGGATGATAGGGGACAAGTGAAGTTGAGGATCCCGGACAAACAGAACCATGTCATCCGCGTACATGGAAATACCGACCGGTCGTTGATTAAAATTGAGAGCAGCCGCTCTGTGTCTCTGTCGGATTTTGCACGCTAGGGGCTCTAGCACAAGGGCAAACAGAAGTGGTGACAGGGGGCAACCCTGCCTGGTACCGCGTTCTATGTTAAAAGGCTCTGAGGTATGGCCACCCACCCGCACCCTCGCTGACGCATCCGTATACAGGACCTGTATCCAGCGCGTCAATATAGGTGGGAAGCCCATTTTACGTAAAATACACAACATGTACTCCCATTCTATCGAGTCGAATGCTTTTGCCGCGTCAAGCATGACAGCAGCTGCAGATAACTCAGGGTTAAGGACATTGCAAAGATGGTGCGCAGGTTGTGAGAGGTGGAGCGCTCCGGGATAAACCCGGACTGGTCCGGGAGGACAAGAAGCGGCATCAGAGGTTGGATTTTTGTGGCCAGTATTTTTGCCAGTATTTTCGCATCCAGATTTATTAGTGATAGGGGGCGATAGGACTCGCATCGCGTGGGCAATTTATCTTTTTTAAGAAGAGTGACAATCAGGGCCTGTCGAAGGGAAGGCGGAAGGATCCCGGATTCATGTGCCTCTGCATACATTTCAAGCAAGTGGGGTACAAGTAGATCTGTATAGGCCTTGTAGAATTCGGCCGTTAGGCCATCCGGCCCAGGAGCCTTATTGTTAGGAAGGGAGCGAATAGCATCCCTCACGGCAATCTCATCTATAGGCTGACTCAGAAACTCCCTGTGGGCATCTGACAGCCACGCACAGGCCGTGTCAGATAGATATTCATCCAATGTCTCATCAGCCATTGCGCCGCGCGTGGTGTAGATATCCGAATAGAATTGTTTGAATTGCGCAACTATTGCGGGAGGGGTGAAATGTGCCTCGCCACGTGAGTCCACTATGTGGTCTATCGGGTGATGATCAGTCCTGAATCGCAGCCTAGAAACCAGGCTCCTCCCGGGTTGTCCCCCCTCCCCGTAAGCTCGGGCTACATGCCGCCGTGATATATATTTTGCCTCTGTGTCAGCCAACGTGTTGTACTCTGCCACCAACTCCGGTATTCGAGCCAGAGTATCCGCAGCTGGTGAGGTCTGATAGTTACTCTCCAGTTCCCCCAAGGCCTGTTCCGTTTTCGACAGTTGCCCCCTGATGTCTCTAAGAATCCCTGCCGCGGTACCAATACACACCCCCCGTATTGTCACCTTAAAAGCCTCCCAGAGAGTGGCCTGTCGATCCACCGAGCCCACATTTAGATCGAAATATTGCCCAATAGCTGCTCTGATGGCCTCACTGTATACCGGATCCAGTAATGCCTCAGCCCGAAATCGCCAAGTGAAAGGTCTACGTGGATTCGCGGGGATGCAGACATCCAGGCCCACAGGGTTATGATCAGAGAATGTGCGCGGAAGTATATACACTCTGGTGGCCCATCCATTCGCCTCCTCGCTCAGCAGCCAGTAGTCGAGCCTAGACCAGCTATTATGCGCAGGGGTGATATGCGTACCTTCTAAAGTTTCTGGATGACGCTTGCGCCAGACATCCACCAGACCCATTTCTGCCATGGCGTCTAGAACACAGCGGGCCACTTTAACAGTGCGCGCACCTGACGGATTGGATTTGTCCACTTGTGGGTTAAGATGAGTATTTAAGTCGCCCCCCCACAGGACTGCCGATTCAGGCCACGATCGCAGCACCTTGAGCATGTTGAGAAACGGTGTCGGGTCATCCACCACAGGACCATACATGTTAACAATTGTTACAATAGTCATTCCTAATTTGCCCTGTACCATAGCCCAGCGACCCTCTGCGTCTGTGCATGTGTGTATGGGCCAAAACGCAACACCCCTTTTGATAAGGACAAGCACCCCCCTAGCATAATTGGAGTAGGAGGACGCCAGCTTGAAGGTTGCCCATTTTTGTGCCACCCTACTCTCCGTCTGTTTACTTAGGTGCGATTCCTGCAATAGCGCGATTTGCACAGCGTGTCTATCTAAGTACGCCAACACTTGGCGGACCTTCTTGGGAGTGTTGAGCCCACGTATATTCCATGTCAAGCATTTATATGTCTCACCCATGTCCAGACCTGAGCACATTCAGCACACCGTGAACGCCGTACCGTACATCATTCTCACTTACATTGATAGGCGTGCCATTTGCCACCTGAATTCTGGTCTCAGTACCTTCAAACAAAAAAAAGGAAACCCGTCCCCACCCCCACCCACTTTAGCAACCCCATCTTGCCAAAGACAACTCCCATTAACTTGAACATACCCAACAAAAACAAATTATTGTGAACCTTTGTGTGGGGGATACCCATTAGGGGACGTGGTGGCAGAATCCACTCCCTGGTGAGGTCGGGAGGGGGCCGCCGATGCAAGGAGATGTTCTCCTCCCCCCAAGCCACCCAGTCGGGTCCACCAGTGTAATCATACAGGATGACAATCGGGACAAAAATACTTGATGTAAGGGCGCAGAATCGGGGGCTGAAACGCCCTTCTTATATTAAGGTCTCCAGCCTGATGTGCGGGGATGGTAATATTCTGCCCATAGCCAAAGGGTAAAACATGTGGCCGTGACCCCATCCCACAGATTCGGTATCCAACAAACACATCTCCCCAGCAGACCGACACCAGCAATATCCCACCACTGCCCCCCTTAGGTCAGCGAAGCAATAACACAGCACCACATTATGCCCATATGACAGCCTCGGATGGGGTGACATCAACAGTTGGTCATACAGGCAACAACAGGAAGACAAACATGTCCCTCAGTCGTCTACATCAGACGTGTTGGTTGTAGAATTTTGTTGGCGACGCAAAGATTTGGCATAGTCCATTGCCTGTTTGGGAGTCGTGAAGATCCTGGCTTTGTCGTCGAGCCCTATGCGCAGACGCGCTGGATATAGCATGGCATATGGAACATGCTCCTTCAGTAGGAGCTTCTTGACCCCTTGGAATTCCTTTCGCGCCGCCTGCACTGTAGCAGTAAAGTCCGGAAAAACGATAGCACATTGCCCTGATAGGTGGTCTTGCCTTGCTGACGAGTGATGCGCAATATAGTGTCCCTATCTCTGAAATTCAATAGGCGGGCAATGATCGGTCTGGGGGGGCCCCGGGCGGCGGGCGCGCCGCCAGCGATCTGTGAGCCCGCTCTATGGCGAACATGGCGGAGAGTTGCTCAGCCCCACAGACATCCCGGATGAGAGTCTAGACATAATCCTCCAGCCGACCCACATTCGTGGATTCCGGCAGGCCCAAAATGCGCACATTGTTGCGCCTAGAGCGCGCTTCGATGTCTTCATTCTTTGCCTGTATGACAGCCAGCAGCTTCGCCATGTCCGTGGTTTTGGCAGCAACTTGTTGGAGGCCATCCTCGGTATCTGATATTCTCTGTTCCGCCTCCCCGATTCGTGCTGCGTGTTTGTCCAATTTGGTAGAGAAGTGGTCCATCCTGCCGCTGAGTGCCTCTATTTTACCATCTATAGCCTGTAGGCTGGCCTGTATTGCAGCCAGCGACTTTTCCAGGGCTGTGGGGGCCGTAGTAGCAGAGTCTAGCTCCGAGTCCGAAGCCGCAGTCTGCGACGACTTACCGCCTCTACGTAAGTCAAAAGTCAACCTGGGCTGATTCTTGTCCATCTTGCCCATGTCGGAGACGGAGGGTTTAAACGCTGTATTGCAGCAGTAGTGCTTCGTCGCCAGCGGTGGGCGCCCCGCCCGCGCCCAGCTACGTTGGACAGGCCGCAATCCGGGCTCCAGTCAGTGAGCCGTGGCGCAGTTCAGCCGCGAGACCAGTAGTACCCACGCAGGCTACAGTGTGATGTCAGGCGCAGTCCCCGGCCATAGCCCATGCGGTCGTAGAGTTGTGCCCGCCGTCTCCCACTCCACAGAATAGAAGGATGAAGGCACCGCAAGCCACAGTGCGGGCAACGATACCACACGGCGCCACCTCCCACCTCCGATGTCACTGAGGCCTCGTGTGTGTCACCCCCGGCCCGGGGCAGCAAGCTCCGCCAGCGGCGGCTCGAGACAAGGAGAGAGGGCCAGTGCAATGTTCGAGCCCCGTGTGGGAGGGTCAAGGCCGCTCGGAGTTTCAGTTATTAACGCCACCAACGGGCGGCGGTCATCCACCCGTGGCACCAAGAAGCCAGCCACTCCACGGATCCAGCCTTACGCTGTGCGCCCTTCAGTCGTGACCCACCCGAGTTCAATGGCTGGACCGCTAGAGTAAGGCAGAGTGTAGTTCCGGTAGCCTTGGGGGCCCCAATTAACTAAGGGAGGCGGTGCAGCGGGGCAGGCCGACGATCATCGCTCTTCCAAAGGCCTACCTTGCAGGCCAGAGCCGGCCCCTCGCGTAGCAGATCGCGCCACTCTCACCTCCACGTCAGTTGCACCCCGGATCTGCCGCACTCGAAACCAGCGACGGGACCACACGTCCTGCCGGGAGGCCCGCAAGCCCGCACAGCAACAGCAGGTGCCGCGGGTCCCCCAGGCGCGTCCCAGCACCGCCGGCAGTACCTCAATCCGGGCCCGCCGCTCAGGAAATTCCGCTCACATTCCGGGCCGCATACGCCATCATGGCCGCTAGCGATGTACACGGCGAGCTCTCCGCCAGTCCCAGGGGCAGATGCACCGGTATCCAGCGCACCGCTCACACGCCCTCGATGTCAGCCTTCGTGTCCGTACTTGTTTCACCGGTGGATGGCTCTTCAGAGGCAGGATAATAGTCGGATTTATTCGGCGGCCGGCAGAGCTACACTACTGTGCGGCCATCTTGCCGTGCGCCAAGCCACGCCAATATATTTAAATTTATATATTAATTATGTTAATATTGGAAATTAAATTTAATAAAAATGTTGATGGTTTTATTTTTTATTGTTTTGGGATCCAGCGCTTTCCCTACTGTTGCACTCACTGGAGTGGGAATAGTAAATTTTACCCCTCCGCTATCCAGCGCTTTCCCTACTGTTGCACTCATTGGAGTGGGAATAGTAATTTTTACCCCTACGCTATCCAGCGCTTTCCCTACTGTTGCACTCACTGGAGTGGGCAT
Source organism: Calotriton arnoldi (assembly GCA_963921515.1). Classification (NCBI taxonomy): domain Eukaryota; kingdom Metazoa; phylum Chordata; class Amphibia; order Caudata; family Salamandridae; genus Calotriton; species Calotriton arnoldi. Next base: position 166,809 of record CAWUFW010016833.1, read on the forward strand.
AGTAATTTTTACCCCTCCGCTATCCAGCGCTTTCCCTACTGTTGCACTCACTGGAGTGGGAATAGTAATTTTTACCCCGCCGCTATCCAGCGCTTTCCCTACTGTTGCACTCATTGGAGTGGGAATAGTAATTTTTACCCCTACGCTATCCAGCGCTTTCCCTACTGTTGCATTCACTGGAGTGGGAATAGTAATTTTTACCCCTCCGCTATCCAGCGTTTTCCCTACTGTTGCACTCACTGGAGTGGGAATAGTAATTTTTACCCCTCCACTATCCAGCGCTTTCCCTACTGTTGCACTCACTGGAGTGGGTATAGTAAATTTTACCCCTCCGCTATCCAGCGCTTTCCCTACTGTTGCACTCATTGGAGTGGGAATAGTAATTTTTACCCCTTCGCTATACAGCGCTTTTTCTACTAATGTTTTTATTTTGTTATTAAATGTATGTATTATTTTTTTTAATAGTTTAATATGTTAATTAAATATAGAATATTTTATTTTAAATTATTTATATATGTGTTTATTTTATTTTTATATAATTAAAAAAGTTTATAAATTAAATAAAGATAATAGTTAAGAAAATGTATTTAAGTAAATATATGTATATGTAAATATTTTTTTGTGTTTATATTTAATAAATTAAGTTTATTTGTTATAATTAGTTTAAATATATATTACATTTAATTTATTTTGTTAATAATTTTAATATTTTTTAATTAATTTATTTTAATTTATGTTATTTTTTAAAATCGATATTTTTTACATCTATATTTTTGAGTCGATATTATTGTACTTACCTGTTTAAATATAGCAATTCGATATTTTTGTAATCGATATTTTTACATGGAACCGTCACGTTAGTGGTAGTGTAGAGACAGACTAATGCTTTTTACTTACGAACCTCCAATGAAGAATAATCTTGATGTTGGCACAGTTATTGCCTGCGTCCTGATCCTAGAACTTGTTATAATTTGTATGCTCCATCGATTGAATTTTGCCCGTATTTTGGCTTTGTATTAGTTCCAATGTATTTCTACACCCTCATCTTGAGGTGTTTTTATGTCCAATTGTTTTGGGCTTTGTAATAAACTAACTAAACTTAGAACCTGGAGTCAGTGATTCTTCAGAGTCATGGTTTATTGGAATTGTGAAATCTAATTGGACAAGATATTTCTCCCCTCCACACTTTTAAGCAGGAACCAACGATCCACCAACCAGGGGTTCCAGAGTAAATCTAGAACGTGGAACACAGCCCTATCAGTTGATAGCAATGTCGGATGGTTTCCTCTTGAAATGAGGGGAGAATCTAGAAAATTCCAGAAAGTAGAGCCTCATAGAGCCCCAAAGAATGAGAGCCCAAAAGATCAAGAGCGGAAGGCGACGTACTTTGGCGGAGACCTACGGAGATTGACAGTGCGGCGAGAACAGCGGTGAATGGTGGAGTGAGTATGAATAGGGATGTGTGTGTTAGATTGCGGTGATGAATTGATTGTGTGATGTCTTGCGTAGTTAGGATGAGAGTCGAGTGAATGTGGTTTCGGGTCGAACGCGCGCTGTCCATGAGATTAGCCTAGTAGCCTAAGATCCTGGGATAGATTTGTGGTGTAGAAGACACTGATTTGTTGTAATTGTCTGACCATTGGTTTGTTGGGAAGTCGTGAAGTGCTATCGACTACCCGCCTGAGACAGGGAACTTTGTGTGAGTGAATTTGTTAGAATAGGGTGGGAAGCCTTGTGTACAGGGGTGGACTACGGCGATTCGAGTGGCCAGCACAGGTCGAGGATCACGGTGTATGAGTGTTCTTGAGTGATTGAATTCTATTGATCTTGAAGAAAGGCAGACAATTACTTGTTTATGTGGCTGTCCGGTCGTTTAGTGGGCAGACAGTTACTTGGTTTTGGTTCATGTGACTGTCCGGTCATTTGGTAGGCAGACAGTTACTTGTTTCCATGATTGAGAGTGTGAATGCATAAGGTGAGATTGTGAAGGAGGGTGAACCACTGTGAAGGAGAAGAGTGATGTCGGAGTGTGCTGCGCTGCGATAGGTTGGTGTAACACCGCGCTGGGATTGGTGGGTTGTCATCAGGAAGTTGAAACGAAAACATCTTGTGGGCAAAGAATCTGGTTTAATCATGCAATGCTTTAAAGTACTAAGAGACTTTTAATTGGGAGATAAAGGAGTGGTAACTTGAGGGGGTGAGGAAGCACCACCCGAGGATACGCCAGCACATTACATGGCAACAAATGTAGGACTCCATACCATAGTTTGGCTTCAAAATTGGCATGAGATTACTGAAAAGGAGGGAGATTTGGCTTTTCCACGTTATGGTTCATTTCGATTGGAGGTGCTATATCAGTTGAGGGGAGTGATGGCTTCATTGCGACCTCTGCCTAGACCAAAACAGTTTGAAGCATTAGATGCTTGGATGCTAGCAGCACAGGCGAAGAGTAGGGAAAGAAGTCAGGGGAGGATGACAAAAGCGATGAAGGCACAGTTGAAGAGGTGGATAGTAGACACAATTGAGGGAGAGAGGTTATACCCACTATTAGTGAAGGAGGGAGACACTCGGAATAGAAAGGAAGATGATTATAGTGACACCGATGACAGTTTGCTAGACAGGTTGCTAGCAGAACGTCCTTCACCATACAATCCAGATTCGGGCAAGGGAAGACATGAATTGGCAAATGCAGCAAACATGGAGTGAATGGGAGAACCGCAGGCCAACCCTAGTGCGAGGGTAGTGGGGACGATTTCAACAGGAATGGAAGGAACAGGGATACCAGCATCGGGAAGTATGGAGATGAGCAGAATTAACGCTGCTACGCAGTTACCGGAAGCCCTTATGGCGCTGGTCACCATTGGACCCATAGTGTCAGTGTATGACCCAAGTCAGGGGGAAAGCAGTAGTCAGCTACAGTCAGGATTGGGAGAGAGGTTCAACTTAGGAGGAAATGTTACCGCAAAAGGAAGTGGTCCATATTTGGTGCCTGTAGAGGCTAGTACTCGATTGCCAGCAACCGCAGATCTTTCTAGAGTACGCGTTGTGTCTAGCGCAGTACGATCAGTGTCATTGGCAGATTCACGTTCAGATTTGAGGATGTGGGAAGCTCCAGTCAGAGGACCTGTAGGGGGGATGTCAGAAGTAGTTGTCGATCAGGGAGGTTCTTGTGGTCAGCTTGTCCCACAGAATACAGCGACAGAAAATCACCAGAGAAATCGGAGCAGCAAAAGGGAAGAACAAAGGAGTGCATCAAGTCAGGGAACCATCAAGGCTGCAGTAAAGGCCAAAGTGCTAGATGTGGTCAGGTTGCAGGTAGAAGTAGACGAGATAATCGGTGGAAATTTGCCTTTGGAAAGGATAGAACTTTATGAGCAAGATGAACTGTTGTTTGTGGCAAAGGATGTTACTCGTAAGGCAAGGAGTACACATGAGAAATTGACAGAATTGGCCCAGAAGTATGATGTGAATCTGTCCAAAACAAAAAAGTTGCAGGGAAATCATAGGTTAAATTACAGCGACCAGGAATTGGAAGAGAAAAGAGTCATAGGCTTGAAAACCCATATTCGAGAATTGGTTGTAGGGATACGCGCATGGAGTATGCTTGATAAATGGGAGGAAAGATGGTCAAAGAAAAAGAACGTCAAAAACTGGATAGGAGATACGCCGCCACTGGGAGGGGGGACAGCAGGAGTAGAGGATTACCTATTGGGAGAGGTACCGAGCGGAGGGTATGTGCATGTGCCCTGGAGCAGGGGTGATTTGGCAGCATTTACAAACGACTATCCTCAGCTAAGGGAGAAACCTGCTGAATGGTACAAGCAAGTCGATCGTTTTGTTAAAATCTCAAAAGTATTGTGGATTGATTTGAATACACTGTTTGACATTGTGTTACCTAGTGATTTGTTGTGTGCTTGTAAAATTGATGTTGATTGGCCATCTGCCGAACCAGACCAAGACCCCATAACGCATGGTCCTTCACCTTTGGTCATGAAAAAGTTTGAGCAGGTAATTACATGGTTGCAGTCCAAGATCTCGCCACAGGATATTGATTGGGTTAAGATAGATCGAACCACTCAAGAGCCCAAGGAAACAGTATATGCTTATTACGAAAGCTTCTTGCAAGCCTTTAAGCAGTATAGCGGGCTGGATACTCTAGATTCTAAGGATATGGGACAGTTTGTTTCCAAGTTTGTGTTGAGATTGAGACCAGAATTTAGCTTTATGATCCAGCAGCATCTGATTTGCTGGCAGAATAAGTCAGTGGACGAGATTCTGCGGTATGCCAGATACTGTAGTGATGACGTGGATTTTAAGCATAGGAAAATAAAGGATAAATTGATGCTAGTCCAGATGAGGAATGCAGATAGGGTAGACCAAGCGCAGATGAGTGGAGGAACGTTGGGTTGGAAGCAGGGAAATAGTCATGGAGGGACCCAGAATGCATCGGCTCTCGCAAGCCAGGGAAGAGGAAGAGGCATAGATCCCAAGACAGGAATGGAGGTTGGGACTCTAAATAAGACCACTGCATGTCTTATTGTCACAAAATCGGGCACTGGAAGCATGAGTGTCGATTAAATCCAGCGAATCAGCTTCAAGATGGGGAGATAGTGCAGGTACATGAGGTTGTAAATACTGTAACGAGACCCAGGTCCATGAACGGAGGGGGCCCAAGTCAGCAAGTACAGGTTCCCCAACCTCCGAGGAGTCCCCATGGAAATCGAGTATACCAGCAGATGCCCTTTATCGAAGCTCTAGATGAGTTCGATCCAGTACTCATGCAGTATATTGATGACCTCCTAATTGCATCGGAAACTGATGAGGCTTGTAGGGTTGATACTGTGCACTTTTAAATAACCTGGCAGAAAATGGACACAAGGTGTCCCCAAGTAAACTCCAGTACTGTTTACCTGAAGTCCAGTATTTGGGTCATCGCATTGAGAAGGGCAAGAGGAAGGTGTCACCAAACTGCATTGAAAACATGCCAGGAAAAGAGCATGGTTTAATCCGAGAGAATCCCTCCTGACACCTAAACAACGCTCCACGGACACCCTTGATAGGATGATATGCGTGACAACATACTGCACGCGCAGTGATGAGATAAAACAGATCATCAACAGACATTGGAAACTCATCTCCGATGACATTGAGATACCAGACCCTCCGATGCATTCCTCTAAAAAGGGCAAGAACGAAAGGGACCATGTAGTACGATCACTTCTTGTAACACCACCCCAACCCACTATTCAGACAATGTGGAATCTGCCAGAGATTGGGGGTCATTTCAAGTGTGGCCACTGCAAAGCCTGCAGATTGACCATTGAAACCAAACAGTTCTGTTACAAAAAACACACAGTTGACTTACAGGTACACACTAAGGGGTCGATTCCGATTCGGGCCGGAAATTTCACCGACCGAGCCGGACCCGGAGAGATTTCCGACCGAATCGGACCCGTGCAGTCCGACCGAACGAGTACGATGCGTCCGTATGTTATCGGACTCGAGTCGGTCGGACTCCCATTGATGTCAATGGGAGCCGGTCGTACAACGCGTACGCGGGCTCCCATTGACTCAATGGGTGCGAGTCGGACAAGGGCGCCCCCTACAGCGGGTACGCGGCGAAGCGATTCGCGCCGTACATGCATAGGTAGGGGGGACCCATGGGTCCCCCCTGTGTGCGACTCGCGCGGCTACGCATACAGGGGGGTCCGACACGGACCCCCAAAGTGCGGCTCCGACAGCTCTTACGAGCCGGAGTGCGCGGCTCGGTCGGACTGCTCGCGGCGCGCATCGTACTTACCCGGCCGGGAAACGTCTCCATTGCGCGGTGCGAGTCGAGTCCGAGCGAGTCGGTCGGAGCGGTTCGAGCCGGGAGCGAGTCGGTCGGAGCGGTCGGGACGCCCGGACGAGTCGGTCGGCGATTTCGCATCGTACTCGCTCGGCCGGACCCGCGTACGGTTTGGTCGGGAAACAGGGCTCCGAATCGGATCCGGTAAAGCCGAATCCGATTCGGAGCACTACCGGCCGAGATCGGAATCGGCCCCTAACTGTAACACTACGGACGTGATTTACGCCATCTTATGCCCATGTGAAAAGATGTACATAGGCCAGACATGTCAGAAGGTAAAGGCACAGATCTTGCAGCACTGCAGCAGGATCAGATGTGGCATTGTGGGTGCACCCCTAGTAGATCACTTTCAGTCATTGGGACACCAACCCGAATCAATCAAATGGGTGGTATTGGAAAAGGTTACCCTGTGAATCAGGGGTGGCGACATAAATTCTGTCCTTAATGTATGTGAATGCAAATGGTTGCATACCATGGACAATGTCCACAATGGCCTAAATGAACTGGACGCTACCAATGCTCAATTATCGTGTTTGAGCAATGAATAGCCAGTTATAAACCAAATGTGTCCAACTGTTAGATCATATTGTATTAAGTTTTCCTGTTTGCCTGTATCACAATGCGCCAAAATGTCATACTTTATAGTGTTTATGCTGCATTTGGCTCCTCTTGTAGCACTGACGAGCCTAACGGAATTATTCTAATGACATCCAACTAGCCCTAAAATGTTTTTCTCCTCAAATTAATTTAGGCCGGCATGGAAAATATGCATAGCTAATTACCCAACTGCATCTGTGTATGCTCTGTTCAATGTCTTTCAGCTGTCTCTTTGAGTGTATTCAAGATAATACTGTATGAATCTGATGTACCTAACATGTGAGCCCACTTTATGTCAAGGAGCAGTGGTTCTATAGGTTAGAGAATAATATATCATTTATGTTGACATGAGCAGCAATCATCCTATATCATTTTTTCCACACTAATAGTAGACCTCTATGTCAAATCATACCATACCACTCTGTCCACATCATTTGTCCACAGTCGGCCCCCGGGACGCCTGTACACAACCAGGGCTGTATGTATTATATCCTTTCTAATGACACTCAGTCAAACTATTTATGATATATTGAGGCACACAGCTTCCAATTGGTTTTTACTTTCTATGTACCGGCATTTTGTTTCCCGACCATCCAGGCCGGTCTGATCCAATCATCATTGCTTTACCGGAGCACGGCTCTGTTCTGAACGTGCCAGTATCTAGCGACTGGGCACCCAACGTACGTCACGTGCACGCGGCGATACGCGTCTTTATCTGTGGCAGGTACCGGGCCCCACTGTCAGTTTCACAAGTGAGACGGCAGGAGCAGGTACGTGCGCTTACATTATGCGGATCTTTGAGCGAGCACACAGGGTCTCTTTAGACTCCTTTTCAAACGTTCTGCATTCTTTTCCTCTCATTTGCAGATTTATTCGCAGTACTTGGGAAGCAGTTTCTGATTGCATCAGTTGCTCGTAAGGTAGGCAGTCCTCTGTTCTTGTATCTCTCCCTGCGAGCGCGTTGACGCACCAGATTACGTAATTATCAAGCCAGTATGAGTAATACAAAACTGTTTATGCAATGTGAAAGGGTCAGCCTTCCCTTTTTCCACAGTAGGCGCGACGATCACGAACGTAATTGTCAATACAGTACGAGGCCACTCCTATTATAAACACTACATCCTGGCCACCCCCTCTGAATACGATCTTTTAAAATGTGTGATCGTACGGTGTTGTACTACTATTTATCAGCCATGTTGCATTTCCTATTGGCACATGTGAGTAGACAGTCCCCGTTTTGTGTACGTTTTGAAACATGAATGCTTTGATATAGGGATCCTCACACTGTTTATAATTCAACAGCTCCTGGGTATGTGAGCACTAATTGTGGGACATACTTCCTAGTCAACCAGGACTCCATTGTCTAAACCATATACCCCGATAATCAGTGATGGTAACCACCTGATACCATCCTCCCTGCCTTCGGAAACGAGATTTGTCCTATTGCACAGATCAAACTAATAGCGCCAAGTTGCTACGCGGACCATCCCCTTTATTAACTCACCTGGTGTTTGTATTAATATATAATTCAGTTCCAGTCCCTTTGGTACTAGAATACTTAGATCTTTGCTTGTCATTTTAGGGGGTTAGTAACCTACCTCGTTTTGGCTCGGGGTAATTAAGATCCACCAACCTTCGTGGAGTCCGAGGCTCCGACGCTCACTCATTTCTGAAGATTATTCAAGATTTAACCTTACACCATGGAGTAAGTGCCTTTTGCAACTTTCAGGGTCCTACTCATCCGCCCTTTCCATCTAGGTTTTCTGATGATATATGAGCCTAATGTGAACTCTATTTCTCTCGTCCTCTCTGACTTAGGAGCCTAAGGGCCCACCATCTCTAAATCACCAGCCTGATTTTTCTTGCTGCTGTCAATCAGTAAACATCCATTGTCATTACGCATCCTTGTTTAGAATGGCACCCTTCATCACCTGACTAATATGAACTATCTAATTATCTCTAGGTGCTCTGCCCCCTCCAATCTTTTGTCCTGATGAAGACCCCAGGCTAAGGAACCAATTACCTTTATCGCATACAGGGGTCGAAACGTCGACGGTCCTTCACAATTTTTCAAGCGCAGACGACAGAGATTAACTATCTGTGTTTGCATAATGCTATGCTTGTTTTGTATTAATTTGCCTTCACTAGGCTGGATAGGTTTCAGCGATCTTTGATGTATATATTGCACATTGCCTTTCCTTTTCTACAACCCTCACAAGCACACATTCCCTCCTGAGCACTCTATCCCCCTTTTTCGAGCACCGTTTAAACCAAATGTACAGACAATCATGCTGTCCTCTATAATCATGCGATGATTAGATAATAAATTGCATTTATTTGATTTGTGATGGAGATGCTTGAATGATTGAATTTCTTATCATGCAAAATTTACCTCCACTGTGACCATTTTTTGCTGTACTGTACTTTACCCGGGTCCAGTGGTATTTCGGGTTACCCCATTGTTACATAACCCACCAGACCGCATTGAGGCGATCATGAAAATGAATGCACCTACCACGCAAAAGGAAATCAGGATGTTCTTGAGAATGGTTGGCTACTGTCACCAGTGGATTCCCAACTTCTCATTGAAAGCAAAACCTTTGCAGAGGTTGACAGACAAGGATGTGAGTGATCCAGTACCATGGAATAATGACTGTTTGGTTGCCTTTCTGGAGCTGAGAGAAAGCCTGTGTTGCGCACCTGCTGTAGGAATGCCTGATTACAACAAAGCATTTTCATTATTCTGTTGTGAGCGGGAGGGTTGTGCACTGTCTGTACTCACCCAGACACATGGGGGTGTCCATATACCAGTTGTTTACTTTTCAGTTACATTAGATCCTGTAGCTTCAGCGTTGCCCGGATGTCTCAGATCCGTTGCTGCAACAGGTGTCAGCATTGAAAGGTGTGAAAGTATTGTGATGGGTCATCCTCTTACTGTTTATGTTCCACACTCAGTTGAGCTCCTGATGACGAGAACCAAAACGCAGCATTTAATGAATAACTGGATCACACTCTATGAGCAGGTCATACGTGCCTCCGAGAACGTGACGCTGAAAACATGTTCTGTGTTGAATCCTGCTACTTTGATGCCTATTCCAAATGTTGAAGGGGAAGATTGTGAGGACCATGACTGTCTCGATGTGACTGAACTTTGCACCAAACCGAGACCTGACATTGTTGATGAACCTCTGCCTGAGTCAGACCAAATCCTTTTTGTTGATGGTTCATGTCTAAGAGACAATGCGGGCTGTTTGAGAGCAGCGTTTGCTGTCTGTACCATTTCTGGAGTTGTGGAAACTGCTTGTTTACAGGGAGTACACTCCGCACAAGTAGCTGAAATCATTGCTTTGACCCGTGCATGCCTTGTGTCTGATCAAATCCGAGTCATCATCTACACCGACAGCCAGTATGGTTTGGTGTGGTTAATGACTTCGGACAGCTATGGTCACTGAGGGGGTTCTTAACATCATCAGGATCTCCCATCAGAAATGGGGAATAAGTGAGACAATTGTTGGAAGCTTTGCAACGATCAAAAGAAGTAGCTGTGGTCAAGTGTACTGCCCACTGGAAGTGGGAGGACTTCGTAACACAGGGCAACAGGTATGCAGATGAAGTTGCACGTTTCTGTGCTGAACATAGTTGCATTTTTAATGGGGACTATACTGGAGAGAGCACAGAAAGAACCGAGCTCAGCATGATGTTAGCCATAGCGGACACTTGGGATGAGGCCAAGCATCTGCTGGGAGAAGTGTCAGACCAAGAAGGGGCTGGTTGGATTAAAGCAGGTTGCGAGAGAAGAGATGATGGCATTTGGGTTTCAACTGATGGTCAAGCAGTGTTGCCGGATTGTTTACTGAGCCCTATGGCGAGGCAGATTGATGGAGCAGTTCACATTGGGAGAGATGCCATGATGCGAGTGTTCAGACAGACGCGGTTCAATCCACGGTTCCGTGTGTTTGCTGAAGCAGTGTTTCACAGATGTGTTACAGGTCAACAGATGAATGCTGGAAAGAAAACTGTGGTTACACTGAGTCACATTGGAAGGTCTGGGGGTCCTTTAACAGGATCCAACACGACTTTATCAAGATGCCTAGGTGCAATGGATTGAGATACATTCTGGTTCTGGTGTGTGTTTTCTCACGGTGGTGGAAGCATATCCTATGAGGAGGTGTGATAGTCTCACAGTGGCAAAGCTGTTGCTTAGGGAGCTACTACCGCGCTTCGGATTTCCAACTTCATTGGAATCGGTCAGAGGAACACATTTCCACAGTGAGATTATGAAGCTGTTGTGTACTGCCTTACAAGTTGATTAGAGATTACACTGTAGTTACAGACCGGAGGCATCTGGTCTTGTGGAGCAAATTAATGGAACTCTCAAAATGCGTATGCCAAAGGTCTGTTCTTCCACGTCTTTAAATGGCCTGATGCATTGCCTTTGGTGCTGACTGTGAGAAGTTGGCCTGGTATATGCTGTCCACTAATTAAAGTGGGCCCCTTGTACCAGTCCAAACGACCCTTATGATGTCAAAGATCAAAGATAACCTTTAGAAAGCTATCCTAGTGGTAGCTGTGGAGAGCAGCCTTCAGGCTTAATCTTGAAGGAATGTAAAGCAGCTTGTTTTACCAGAACATCACCTCCTGAATGACTAAATGAAAGGAGAACCGCACAGTAGTTATTTAAAAATATGTATTTATTAATATAACACTCTTTACTATCCTCCACACGAGGATAGAACACAAATCACACAATACGAGATCAATAGAACAGTTGTAAGTAGCACAATACACAGTGGGCTAAAGGGAGAGACCAAACCATATACTAAAATAGTGGTATAACAGTCACGACTGAGTTCAAGACAAGGTCTGGAGCACGTATAATCGCTGGGATCCCAAGGCACCACCCAAGGTGAGTAGACAGGGACCCCACGGAGGCCAGGTGCAGTGTGCGAACACGACCGCGGGCTCCATACAATTTTATGGGGAAATCGCGGTTCCACTTTTAATGTTTAAGGACCCTTCTAGGAGGACTTCGAGCAAACCTGTTGGAACTTAAGAGTTTGAAGAGCCACCCCACCCGTGGATACCATAGTACCTGAGTTACCTATCCCAGGGGAGCTGGGTGCATAGGTCTGAAGTGGCGTCGGAAACTGCAGTCGTCCTCAATGGAGAGCTGCAAAGAAGTACTGCTGCCGTGAAGGTGAAAAGGGTCCGGTGGAATCCAAGCCTGGATTCGAGGAAGATGGAACTTGAAAGCAGAGGGGACAGAGTCTGGGTCACTTCAGAGTGACCAGGGGCTCGGTAGACGAATGCCCACCGATGTCGGGTGCTTCAGGTGCGATGAAGGGATGCTTGACTCTGCAGCCACGAGGACCAGGAGACATCAAGGACAACCAGGATCTGGAGGTGAGCTGTCCCACAAATGATGTCGAGTGTTGAGGGGTCGGTGTCTGGCTGGAGCACCAACAAGCCTTGGCAAAAGCAACCCATGCAGGAAGGTCAAGCAGGTTATGGTGTGGGCCAGCAAGGTCCAGGGCACTCACCAAGCAATGGGGAGTCAGGGCACATCTGGAGCAACCAGGAAAGCCCAACAGAAATCAAGATGACCCTCAGGAGGACCCACAGGCCAGATAACCAGGAGTTGCAAGGGGACCTCGAGCAAGATTGCAAAGTACCAGCCCACGGAGCACTCGGTGTGAGGAGGCCGGAGTTCTTTGGTGCAAATACTGCTCAGGGTCAGGACTACACGAAGTCCAATGCACAAGCTCGGGAATCGCCAATAAGCATATGCACTTGCAAATGGACGCGGTGCACAGGCGTTCGGGTCACTCAGTCCCCACGAGGGATACTGGCCTCAAACTCGGTGAGAGGGCAGCTCAACCTCAGGGACCTTTGGAAACCCACCTCCTGTTTTGCTGAAATTTTCAGAGTCCGCAGGAGCTCAGGAGCAGCAGACCGGTCAGTTGCAAAGCAGGGGAGTGACTCCTTCACTCCAAGGGAGATTCTTCAGTTGTCTTTGGGAGCACCACAGGTCCTGCATGGAGCCTGTATGGAGCACAAGCACAGACAAAGCTTTGGACGGAGAGGGAGACGAAGTCGGGCCCAGTCGAAGTCCAGCGAAGTCCAGACGGTCAAAGGTCAGTGGTTTCTTCTTGCAGAATCTTGTCCACGTAAAATCCAAAGTCTTACAGCCAGGTAAGCCCTTTTGTACCCACGGGAGAGGGTTGGACAGATTCAGGGGACCCTCCTAGGGGAGGGTCAGGACAGAGGGTTGGTTACACCCATGTCCTTTGTCCAGTTTCGCGCCAGTGCAGGAACCAATGGCTCCCAGAACTGGTTTGAGCTAGACTATGCACAGGGACACCAAATGTGCCCCACATGCAGACTTTCAGGCACTCACAGAGTGCACCCACCCAGCCCCAATACACTAAATCCTGTCTGGGAGGTGGTCACACCTCCCTGTGACAGGATGCCTATTGTGCTGCCTTCCTCTGCTCGAGTTGGCTCAGCAGTAGGAGGGCAGAAATGTGTCTCTGGTCGGCAGCATCCATTTTGTGCTGTCTGGGTCGAGAAGGCTGGCACCGGTTAGACCAGTGACCCCATGAAGCTCGCTTCTGAAGGGTGGAATCATACCTCCCACACCAGTTACTGGTGTGGAGGTATGATTCCAAGGTGTTTGATACCAAACACGATATGTTTCTATGCAGCCATTTTCGAGATACATTTACCACGAGGTTATAATGCACCTCTACCTATATGTCCGGCTGAGTCACAGACAACCCGGGAGAATGGTCTCCGAAGGCTGCAAAGGGGCTCTGCTCATGCAGGGGCACCCTCTCACTAAAAACCCAGCACCCTGCCTTCAGGATTGATAAGGCCTGCTATAGGGGTGACTTATAAATTTTAAGTGTAGTGACCTATAGATATAGTGAACCTATATCTAAAGTAAGTGGTGCAAGCACCATCTTACACAGGCTGCTGTAGCAGACCTGGAGTTCCATTTTGCATGGCTTCTCATGGGTGGCATAATACATGCTTCAGCCCATGGGAGGCCTCTGGGGTACCTATGCCCTGGGTACATGGGTACCATATACTAGGGACTTATAAGGGTACCCCAGTATCCAATCTGGAGTGTACCAAAGTACATGTATGTCAATTTAAGGGAGAAAGCAGATAGACTGGGGTCCTGATTAGCAGGATCCCAGTCAGACTAGTCAAAAACAGTGAGACATCAAGCAAAAAGTGGGGGTAACCATAAGATGCAGATCCTACTTTCCTACACTGACGAGTGTGTGTAGCATCCCCGATAGAAAGACAGGACTCTCGCCCCATGAAATATTGATGGGGAGGGCGATGCGCTTGCCAGCAGTGCTGTCTACAGCATTGATAAACATCACCGATGATTTGATCCTTGATTATTGCAAAGGACTGGCTGACGTGGCTGTCTCACCAGGTTGAAGCTGTGACTGCACCGACTTCGAAGGACCTCTGCCATGACAGGCAATTGGATACTTGTCCGGAAGCATGTGAGGAAGAACGGTATTGATGCTCGCTGGCGAGGTCCATACAAGGTGATTTTGGTGACAAATACAGCTGTGAAGTGTGGAGGCTTGCCAAACTGGATTCACGCCTCCCATACCCGCAGAGTTTCAAGACCCTCGGAAAAAAGAGCTCCTCTCCCTGAAGAAAGTCCAGCCGTGGTTGCAAGGCCACAGGAGAGAACAAGCCAAGCTGTGGGGGTTCCTGACGAGGCTGGTTACCCACCAGAGCAAGCTGAGGGGGGGTCACACTACACAAGGCCCAGGTATCGACTCTGAGGGAGACAGTAACGTTGCGAGTGGTACAGAGTCAGACTCAGCTGAAGAAACGTGTGGAAAGTGGTCGGGTGCAGAGAAGGAGGGCAGAACTTGCAAGAGAATTGTGGCCTGTGAGACAGAAGAGGCAGAACTTGAGACTTGCTCCCGAAAGAGTCCTTGCCGCTCTGTGTCTGAAACGTCTGAACCGGAGCTAAGTGACTCAGAGCACGTACAAGAGGGTTTAATGAGATCAAGGACAGCAAGAGTACTGTGCCATAGATACGCTGCCCCGGAGTGGACTTATCTGATCACAGATGCCAGGAACAGTGGGGACCAGGAGACTGAGGTCTGCACGAGTGACCAGCAAAGTTCCAGAACTGATAATTGAGGTTGAACTATTGGTCTCTGGAATAGAAGCCAATGGAGTGTTGACAGTGACTGTACCAAATCCTCCAATATTGAGTGGCTTGAGGGTTTTGATTTTGCGAGATCTGTTGTTTCCAACCTTTGGGTATCAGCCACCAGCTCAGGAGATTGCAGCAGTTTGCCTTGAAATTCTACAGCGTGTCATTGATGAAATTGGCTCTGATCTTGTGAGGGATTGTTGAGTGAACTGTGAGCTGTAAATAAAATGCTTTTGGTTAATAGAAGATAACCTAGGCCCGAGTGGAAGAGGAATAAATTTGGGGATTTTCCATAGAAGAAGAAAGAGGGCTAAGGAAGTCTTTTCAAACTGTGTAAATAACTGTACAACGAACTGTGAAATTGGGTTCCAGGACTCCAAGGAACTGTGCAAGAACTTTGTTGAACAGCAGTAAGAGGCAGAGAAAGAGACTTTGGGGTCGATTCCGATTCTGGCCGGAAATCTCTCCGACCGAGCCGGACCCGGAGAGATTTCCGACCGAATCGGACCCGTGCAGTCCGACCGAACGAGTACGATGCGCACGTATGCCATCGGACACGAGTCGGTCGGACTCCCATTGAAGTCAATGGGAGCCTGTCGTACAACGCGTACGCGGGCTCCCATTGACTCAATGGGTGCGAAGTCGGACAAGTGCGCCCCCTACAGCGGGTACGTGGCGGAGCGATTCGCGCCATACACGCACAGGTAGGGGGACCCATGGGTCCCCCTGTGTGCGACTCGCGCGGCTACGCGTACAGGGGGGTCCGACACGGACCCCCAAAGTACGGCTCCGACTGCTCTTTCGAGCCGGAGTGCGCGGCTCGGTCGGACTGCTCGCGGCACGCATCGTACTTACCCGGCCGGGGAACGTCTCCATTGCGCGGTGCGAGTCGAGTCCGAGCGAGTCGGTCGGTGCGGTTCGAGCCGGGAGCGAGTCGGTCGGAGCGGTCGGGATGCCCGGACGAGTCGGTCGGCGATTTCGCATCGTACTTGCTCGTTCGGTGTGCTGTACGGATCGGTCGGGAAACAGGCATTCGCATGGCTTTTTTCCCGACCGAATGGTATTGGGTGCGCCTCCGACCGAGATCGGAATCGGCCCCTTTGCGTTGATCCTTTTGCTGTGCTAACTCGATCTCAGTTAAAATGGAGCCTGGAAATCCGAACCATACAGCAAAGTGTATAACAGGTACACTTGTAGTAGGAGTAATAGTAGTGATAGCAGTAGTTATTATCATGTATGTAAAAATTTCACATGAAGCAGACGTTGATGGGGTGGGAATACAAGGGGCACCCACACCTACCACTTCGAGCACAAAAGAGGGTAGATTAGGAGCTGCCAAAGCTATGCTAGATCAAACTAGTGGCATGTTGCATGTAGAATTGTCAAAAAGGGTGATTACACATTGACTGCTTATGCGAAGTTGTTGTACGAGTATGTAAATACGATGGATGTGAGAGATTGATATGTGTGTATGCAGTTACCTGCGTCAATTGAGGAGGGGATTCGTTATCATCACCTGCCTCTGACTTATGGTATCACATGTAGTTTATTGCTTAGTATGTTTTACAGTAAGGGTCATTATGAATATGTGGTGCTTTCAGAAGTTCCAGCTTACAAGCACCTGAATAAGTATGACTATTATAAACAGGAAGAGAGGATAGAGAAGTACTTCATACCTACTGTTACCTTAGACACCACTTACGCTCACCGCCACAATTTCACTTGTACATTAACTGATGTAGAGAAGAAGTTTGTAGATCAAGTAGAGGATAGACATAGGCTAATAACAGTTAAACTTAACAGTAGGCAGGGAAAGTTTGAATGGACCAAGGAGGAGTTGGCACATAAGTGGAAAGGGAGTTATGGTCCAATAGCTTTAGGTTTTGAACAGTGGGGAAAACTTTGCATTAGACAGGTACAGACCTACTATGATAAGATTTTTGTTGGGCAGAGCGAGTGTGATCACATTTTCACAATTGAAGCCACTGCAAAGAAGTTTTTGCAAGAAGCAATACAAGTGGTGCTGAATGTGTACTTTGTGTGTGGGAAGAATGCGTATGTACAATTGTCATTGAATTGGTATGGCATATGTTATGTGGCTGTTGTGTTTCCCAAGATATACCACGTTGAAGATTTGGGACCTTTGGAAGGGGGATCGCACCATAGAGAGAAGCGAGGTACAAATGCAGGAGAGATTGTTGGAGATGTATTTGGAGCAATGATACCAAGTTTGGGAGTGGTTCTGAATGACATAAAGATTAGAAGGTTGTCAACTATTGTGGATAAGTTGTCAGCGAATACAGCTCAGTCTTAGTTGCTTGTAGATGGAGAGATGGTGTCGATAAGAGCTATGGTGATGCAGAACCGTCTTGCTTTAGATGTGTTGTTAGCAAAAGAGGGCGGAGTCTGTAAAATGTTGAGGGTTCAACAGAGTTGTACTTATATCGCAGACCATAGCAAGGATCTGAGGAAGTATATAAGTAACATCACTGAGATACACCATGAAATACATGACCTGGCAACAGAAGGGGTTTGGGACAAAGTTGGAAAAGGATTTGGAAAGACTGGAAGTTTGTTTGCAAATCTTGGGAAAGGATTTCTTGGTTACATCTTGAAGCCAATAATAATAGTTGTCATTTCTGTGATTCTTATGATTGGAGTGATAAGAGCCTATAAGTGGTATAAGGCAAGACAGGCTGAGAATTCTCGTAGGGAACGGGAGAGGAGAATGGAAAGACTGCAGGACAGTCACTATAAGAATCTCAAGAGCCTAGAAAAGTTTCCACAGGTAAGACTGGCTACAACTTCTGTTTTGGTCGGTTATTTCTACAGGGAATTGTCATTGATTGTGATGACACTTGTCATCAGAGAGAGGGACTGATAAGCGCGATTGTGCTTTTCAATTCGTGGGGGTGCATTATAATCACGAGTAGTTTGCACCTGCATATATTCTCTTGTCGTGTTAACGTCTGGTTATTAGAGTGTGCAATGTAATAACGTGTAAAGTGAAGTCATAGGGCTATTTCATGCAACGTGGAGAAATTAACATTGTAATCGTGTTCTACATGGTGAAATCTTAATGTTCATTTTATTAATGACTAAGGCCTTCCTGCACAAAAACAATCCTGCCTGCAACGCAAGCACCCTTGCACCATGATGCAAAGATGCCTGCATTGGTGCAAAGGCACCCAAAAGTGCGCCAGTGCAAGGAAATAACAGGAATGCGTGAAAGTATTATGAATATGCCCCGTGATTTGTAGCTGTAATTTAAATAAACAAAACAAACATTTATTGCATTATATTTGTGTCACGACTTTAAAAAAACAAATAAGAAGTTCTGCAGGAGCTTCCTGCTACCGTTAAAAGTTGAGGTATTATTACATGTGTAGTGAGCAATTATACCAGGGAAGTTTGATTTGTGAACATTATTGAATGCAAGTGGAAAATACAAAAATGACCTGCATAAAGAAAATATGTCTGTAAAGAAATTTAATTTTTCAAATAAACATTTATGTGATGATTAAGGCCCTCACCATGAGTGTCATGGAATTATATCCCTAAAAGCAAATGTCACCCCAGCCCATTCTACATTTCCCAGTGTTGACAGTGGGCCCAGAAGCACTGGACACTAGAGCAGAGCAGTGGGAGCTGCAGTCAGGCGTTGCACCCGACCCTGCCCACTCTGTAACACGGTAGGTGGAGGGTGCAAACCTAGTCTTCCTTCCACACCCGCCTCCTACAGAAAGGGCCTTCTGAAAGCCTCAGTAGCGGCTGGTGTAGTGATACAGTGGCGGGAGAGGGGAATGGGGGAGCACGGAGGGTCAAGACATAAAAAAACCATTTATCTGCATTGCCGCATCGCGCCCCTCTCTTCGGGAGGCACAGGCACTCAGAGTGCACTGGTGCCAATCCTGATGCTGCTTTCCTGCTGCTGAAAGCAGCGTCAGGATTGGCCTGAGTGCCGAGGATTTTAGCTCCCAGTTAGACTGTGAGGCTGTGCCCGCTCTCTCCAACCCGGCAACACAGCTCAGGTTGGAGAGAGTTCAGTGCGCATGACAGTTTGGCCGGCCTGAGACGGCTGGCCAAACCGTCATGTGCACTAATAACAGTACCCACCACTCCCCCTCAGTGCCTGTCATCCTCTCGCCCACCCTCAAGACTCCACGGTAGGAGAAAAATAAAATGATAATAAACATGGTTTGCAACTGCTGCTGCTGGAAGGGGGGCAACGCTCCTACACCATAGCGCTGAAAAGCCTCCACCCACACTTACCACCTGCTTCGATAAGGATAGCAACCATAAATTCCCAGGTCTGCATGTTATTCCCAGTTCCAAGGGAAATAACTTGTATCCCTGGATTTAGGAGATTCTAGCCCAATATTCCTGCTACTAAATCTGGGGAGCTCCTAATGAGGGCTTATATGTTGAAGAGAAAAAATGTAAACCATTTTTAAAACAACCTGTAAAAAGTAAAACGGAAAATGAAGGAGGCCCCAACCCTCTGAAATAGGGTTGGCACCCCCAATCCCTAAAATGATAAGCACAGTGAAGCTCACTCTGTCATAATTTCTTTATGCGTCCATTAAAATAATTTATTTAACTAAGAGCAGGTAATCCTTTTTTAGTTTTAAAATATATGTTGTAAACAGATTTTATTCTTTAGTCATCATTTTAGTTATGAACTATTGTTGCTGGGTTATTTTTACCATTTAGCACTCTGTACAAACAGGCACACTTTGCCCTATTCATCTATCACACATCTCTGATATGAATCTGTCCGTCCAAAATTAAAAATAACATAAGATAGGTCCTGCAAAGTAATCCCACATACCCCCCCTCATCCACCCCTCACTTCTCCAGCCCTGATACACTCAGACCGTGAGTCTGAACATGCCCCAGGACACAAAGGGGCATATGTACAAGGGAGGTGGAGGAGAGAGGTGTTAGCCTTCCTGGCTTAATGCTCTCTCCGCCACTTCAGAAACGCAGGGCTGCACCATATTTACAAGAATATGGGGCAGCCCTGCGATTCCCCCTGCTCTGGCGCTACACTTAGCAGCCTAGCGCCAATGCAGGCACCCTTGCACCAGAGTGCAAGGGTGTCTGCGTGCAGGGGAAGATTGTTTATGTGCAGGAAGGTCCCCCTTCCTGCACATAAACAATCTTTAAATCCCGTTTTGTAACTTCTATGTGTGCTGCTTAATGCAGCACACACAGAAGTTGCAAAACGGCATTTTTTTAAAATGATTGTTTATGTGCAGGAAGAGGGACCTTCCTGTACATACACAATCATTGGCCTTTTGCTGTTTTCATGAGTGCTGCACAAGGCAGCACACATGAAAACAGCAGAATCGAGGAGAAATGAAACATTTCTCCTCGTTGCGCCAGGGTAAGACCAGGTTTTCCCTGGTCTTAATTCTGGCGCTGCCTTTCTTGTAAAAATAGGGGGCAGCATCAAAATCAATGGGTGTTGCGGTGGAACGCCCACAGCAAAACCCATTGCCCTCCCCTTTCACGCTAGGCATAGCGTGAAAGGGGGCCTTATTTACAAGGCAGCGTTAAGCCACGTTAAGTGGCTTAACGCTGCCTTGTAAATAAGGCGAAGCCCGTATCGCCACAGGAATGTCATTAAAAGTGACGTTCCCGTGGCGATAGGGGCTTGTACATATGCGCCAAAATGAGATAAAAACAGCCTACAGCAGACTGACATCACAAACGAACAAATGGGAGCTAGAGCTAAAAAAAAAAGTGGATAATCATAACAAAGAAATTGAATTTAAAAAGTTGCTAATAAAAGCATTAGAATAAGGTGATGTCCAACCCGATTTTGTTGCATAGAGGATCCTGATGTTGAGGTAGACCTTGATCATTTATGTCCCCAGCTTCGGAGGACAAACTACAATGGGTGAACAAGATGCCCGAAGAGTGCACAAAGTATCCAAAACAGATTCCTCCACAAGGACCCCCAAATCCATGAACTTTAGTGGGGATTAAGAGATGTTTCTTGAACTTGAGGTTCCCACTGAAATTATCTGACTGTACCCCCTTATGAGATTCTCTTATATGCGGATGCAATGCATTGGCTAAAATCAAAAATTTAAGATTCATTCATTTCAAAATGGAACTGCACACCATGGCATTGGAATAGAAGTTTGGTGGTGGAAAAATGCTTTAACTGCTGATTAATTGATGATGAAATATCTATGATGCTGGAACTTCTGCGAACTTTGCACTCATAAATATTGACGAGCAATTATGGTATATACACAAAATGGGATGGTTGTTTCTATGAGAATTTTTTTTTTTTAAGTCTGGAGGAATTTTTGCAGAGCAAGAGAAGTAACCTTGCACTAATCCCCCTCGAAAAAAATAAATAAGAATTTGAATATTTGATGACCAGCTGGGGATTGGAGAATTCTTCTTGTACTAAAGGTTAGACGTCAGAAATAACATGAGGGTATATATGTATTTATTTTGTATATTTTTTTACGCACAAAGCAAACAAGGAGGGTATCAGACCATTCTCCCAGCAGATATGGCAATTAAATACATCGGGCCTCATTTATGAAAACTGTCGCATCGCTGTGTGAAAACAGCGATGCAACAGTTTTCACTGCGCCCTCCTTGCGACATGATGGCTGCGTCATATTTACTGTATGACATATCATGTCGCAAGGAATGACAGATACCTCAGTATTACTGGCTATCTGTCGGCACAAAAGTGGCGCATTGCTTGGGTGCGTCTGAAAACAGACGCAACTTCAGCAATATATCCTTTCACATGGGGCAAGCCCCATGTGAAAGGGCCTGCATCAGTCTTATGCATGCTATGAGGCAGGCGTAAGATATTGACGCAGTAGCGTCCTAGAAGTGGCGCTCTGAAATCTGATAGATTTCACTGCGTCACTTCTATGAGGCTTTTTACGTGGGAACGCCCACCCTGCATACATCATAACTGATGCAGGTATAATGTAGCTCAGGGCTTTACAAAGTGACGCATCTGCTTAGATGCGTCACTTTGTAAATAGGGCGCAACATGGCACATTTTTTACGCCGCCGCTGCGACACGAAAAGTGACGCACCAGTGGCGCAAATGTGTCGCAAGGGCTCATAAATAAGCCCCATCGTTTGTACATGCAAACATATAATAGAGAAAGCGCAGAAATGCAGTTTGAAACAGAATATGGAGGATCCGTGACATATTGGGGAAGGTGGAAGGAATCAAATGGAGTGTGTTGGAGACTGCAGGATAAAACATAATATTTATATAGTAAAATGTAAAGTAGAAAATCTACAATTCCGCCCCAAGTACGGAGACTCGCCCACGACTGCTGGGCCACCACCACGAGTGCGGAGTCCCTTTGTGAACTAGATCCATAAACTCTAGGTGCTGCTACCGTCTGTTGGTTGAAGTCACAAAGCCTTAGTTCACTTCTCTTTCTGTACACTAGCACTGTGATCACAATGGACAAAGCCTTCTCATTTGCCAAGTGTAAGTGTTCTAACCAATCAGTTTCCTTCTCTTGTATTTCTCGCGCAGGCAGCTTTTGGACCTTTTCACACTACCGCAACTATGAGATGTGCCACGCAACCGTCTACCAATTCACGGTGTTGACCCTGGTTATCCAATGGCTTCTCCTGTTCCTGTTTCTGCTCGTAATAATGTATTTCTCGTCTCGCCCTCCTTGTTCTTTATGTTCTACTTGCCCTTCTTGTTCTCTTTGCACTCATTGCTATTCTCCCAGTTCCACGGTCTCTCTTAATGCCTTCTCTCAGGTGGTAAATATTGTCGTCAGAGAAGCAAAAAATATACCTGAGGTTTGAAAATAGATCTGAAAGAACCTTTAAAAGCCATTGACTGAATAAAGAAATGTGTAGTCTTTTAACTCACAAATGCCTACTTGGTGGTTTGTTGAATGAGACAGCTACTCGTTCCATTTGCTTATTTATTTATAAGAGTTTTTTTAATGGCAGAATCCAGAAGGTCAAAGGGGCATCTGAGTGCTTCACATACCATAAAAATGAAAACAATTCAGCAAAGCAAACTTTGAGGTAAATAGCAAAAGGGATTAACTGTCATACCTATAGATGGGTATTAAGACCAGGGCCCTCATTTATGAGGATTTGGCGTGGGGCAGTGCAGTAACTCAGCTTGCTGCGCTGCCCTACACTAAAATAAAAGGGCAGGAATTCAGGGTATTTATGCAATACGGTGCATTCCTGCCCTTGCCCCTTGCACTGGTGCCATTTCAGCAGTCTAGTGACAACACAGGCACCCTTGCACCATGGTGATAGGGTGCCTGTGTTGTCAGCAGGATTGCACAGAAACAATCCTAAGAGGCGTTTTCCTCTTTCTATGTGTTCTACAGAATGCAGCACACGTAGAAAGAGGAAAAAACGAGGAGAAATAAAGTTATTTCTCCTCATTATGCCTCACCTCGGGAGGTGTAAGGTTTTGGCGTTCCCCAGGTTTACATGCTCTTGTAAATCTTGGTAAGTGTCAGAATCCATATGGAAAACCCACCGCAACGCCCATGGAACGTCTCCCGAGTGCAGAATAAGGCAATGCAGCGATTTGCGCTGCCTTGCCTTACTTCATATCTATGAGGCCATTCAAAGCCACGCATTGTTGCTTTGTGTTGCCTCCTAGATATAATTTTGTAATTTGCTCCGCCAGAGCGTCACAAAAAGTGACGCACTGGCAATGCAAGAGGCTCCCAGGTTTGTTGAAGAAACAAAGAGAATATATACACAAGAGGTTATAATGAAATGAAAAAGAAAAATAATCAGATTTACAAGAGCTATTAAAGACTAAGGGCCCGATTTCGAGTTTGGAGGACAGGGTACTCTGTCACTAATATGACAGAGTACCCTACCTGCCAAACTCTCGGTCAGCCCGCCATATTGTAAGTTGGGCACATTGTCACATTTCCATTGGTGCTGCTCCCATTGGCTCCATTTACAAAAAGCTTACTCCAATGGCCTGACGGAGTGCTGGCCCTTGGAGTAAGGGCATCACACCCCGCCCTATTTAGGACTGATAGTATTACACCCCTTTGTTTTGGCTTTCACTGCCAGGGAAAACCTGGCAGTGACAAACAAAAAAATCAAGATAATGATGCCCCAAGCCCAGAGGAAAACCTCCCTGGGTAAGAGGGTCATTAGTTATTTGCTTTTGAAAAATAAAAAAATTGATTAACGAGTGTCAAAACCTATGGCGACCATCCACCAAACTTTCTGTACTTTCGCAAGAACCGCCACCACAATGGTTCCTCTAAAAGTACAGAGATTACCGCTGGGCTGGAAGTGATCTCAAAACATGCCATTCTTCTATCCATCAGTGTGGCGGACATAAATCCCTGCGTCCTGAAGGACAGAGTAAATAATGTCATAGCCTTAATTAGCCCCTAATTAAAAAAAAAAAAATGGGCCTCGAGGCACTTTCAGAAATGTCTGAGATGGAGGGAGTTTAATGGGTGTTGCGAGAGCATTCCGAATTTCAGAGTCATTGCCACATAAACAGTGCTTTAGAGCGTTTGCACTCTAAATCAATGGGTTTCAATGAGTAGAAGAGATTCGGTGCCTGAGGTAGAGTTTGGCGGAAGGATGCTCAGTCACAAATGTGACTGTTGAGACAAGGAGTCGGAATGTAGATAAGTTATTTATTAAATAAATAACAAGAAACAAGGCCCAGACGCAGGTGGAAGTTGAATGAACCGCTCCGGTCCAAGATCAATTCAAATCTTAACCAACATTCCATTACATCATATAAATATACACAAACAGGTATGATGTGACATCATAATGTGGGTTATGTGTGATTGGACAATACTGTGAGTTTAGGTGAGAGAACAGAATAAAAGAACAGTTCAATATAACATGTTTATGTGTACATGTACAACATCTCCTTTTTTTCCATAAAGAAAAGAAATAAAGTTAATAAAGAACAAAATCATCAAATTTTTGGGTGGTTTGGTTATTCTTCTAGTTGTTATATTTTCATTATTGTGTGAAGTACTGGGTAAGTCACAGATGTCACACGCATTTGGTTCACACTTCTCAAGGGCTACTGAATTATCAGAATGTATCTGAGAATGTGAATGGACATCATGTTCTCCTGAAGTGGCACAAAATTCATTACATCTCAAAGTGGATGCAGCTTGTGAAGAATGTAAATTCATAATTTCATTAGTTCCTTCGTCAGTCTCAATTTTGTGTTTCTTCTTCTTCATCAAGATACTCCCATAAGTTCTCTTCACTATCTGTTTCTGCTCTAGTCTTATTTTTTAGGAGAATTTCTTCTTGACCAGGTTTCAAGCATATTACATCACTTTTTCTCCACCAGCCCTTTTCACCTAAGTTAACTGATCCACTAGATACATTTACCACCTTGTAAGGTTTGGTAAAATTAGATTCTCCTTTTTGTACCTTAATGGGTTTTTTGATGATGACCCAATCTCCTGTTTTTAATATTTTGTTTTTTGTTTTGTTACTCACATCATGATATGCTTTTGTTAACTTCTGTCTGTCAATAATTTTTTGTTGTACATTAATATTTTTATCATCTATTTTGGTGCTTCCGGTTTCTTCTTTGTACCAATTCTTACATTTTGGTGTCAAAATGGTATTACACATTCTTCCTCTCATTAAATAAAATGGAGTATGCCCTGTAATCTTATTCTCTGTGTTATTGTAGCTAAAAACCTTTTCTCGAATATGCTCTTTTACTGGCAAATGAGATGCAATGGCCAGCTGAACACCCTCTTTCAAAAATCTATTTACACGTTCAACCTGTCCATTCGAGGAGGGACTATATAAAGGTGTTTTTTCTTGCTTTATGCCTAACATTTTTAAGAAATTACACATTTTAGCTGAGACTAATTGTGTACCATTATCAGAAACGAACACCTTGGGTTGTCCCTCAATAGCAAAAGTTCTGTTTACAAAAATCAATAATTATATCTGTGGTTATATTTGGAATAAATTCGTAATGGATCCATTTTGAGTAATAATCAGATAAAACAACAAGATATTTACAATTGCTTTCTAAACATTTGAATGGTCCTGAAAAGTCAATAGCTATTTTGGACCAAGGTCCTTTAGGTATTTCTATCAACTGCATTTCATTTTTGCATACCTTCCAATGCTTATCTGCTTTTAAGCATTCTGCACAATGATCAACATGTTTGTTAAAATCTGAATTCATTCCTAGCCATCAATAATAATTTTTTTAAATAGTCTTTGTCGCTGTAGATCCGGGATGACCTCTATGTGCTAGACATATAAGTTTTTTTCTAAGTTCAAAAGGTGGAATGAATAAATCATGTCTCATAAGTAATCCATTTACAACAGTAAGTTCATCTGCAACCTGTTGATAACATTTCATGTCATTGCTTAAATTACGTAATGGTGGCCATTTATCAATTACATTTTCTTTTACTCTTTGTAAAGTACAATCTTTTCCTAGTTTTTCTACCCATTTACTTTCTGTTATAGCTCCCTCACTCAAAATGGTTGCATCAATAGGTGCAACTACACATTCTATTTCTTCATTTATTTCATCTTCACAATCAATAAGTGGCTTTAGTGAAAGGCAATCTGCACGACAATTAAAGCTTCCTGGAATATGCTTTACTTTAAAATTATACTCTTGTAGCTGAGCAATGAGCCTTACTAATCTAGAAGAAGCCTTTCCATTTCCTGTGCCACAACCATCCATCATATATATTAAGGGTTTATGGTGAGTAATGAGTTCAAATTCTGTACCCCATAAATATGTTTTTAACTTTTCGACAGCCCAAACACATGCAGGTGTCTCGCACTCTATTGTGCTATAAAATAGCTTTGCATTTTTAAGTCGTCTTGAAATAAAACAAATAGTAAACTCTTCATTGCCCTTTTTTGATTTAACACAGCACCAATGCCTACCGCACTGGCATCAACAGTTATGATATTTTTCTTGTTTGCATCATAAGGAAACAATGCTGGTGCATCTACAATTGGATTTTTTGATAATTTCAAATGCACAATTCTGTTCTTCTTCCCACACAAATTTTTCTCCCTTGTGTAAAAGTTTTCGTAAAGGTTCCACTTTGTCAGCGTACCCCTCAATAAATCGTGAATAATATTCACTCAGCCCTATGAATGACTTTAAAGCTTCTTTGTCATTTGGTTTAGGTGCATCTCTGATGGCTTTTACTAAGTCATCTTTAGGTTTAATTCCCTTTGCTGTAAGTTGATGACCTAAATATTCTATTCTATTTTGTGCAAACTTACATTTACTTTTTGTTACAGTCATTCCTTTTTCTTTGAGTATAGTTAGAACATAATTCCCTTTGCTGTAATTTGATGACCTAAATATTCTATTCTATTTTGTGCAAACTTACATTTACTTTTTGTTACAGTCATTCCTTTTTCTTTGAGTATAGTTAGAACATCATTTAAAATGTTGTTATGTTCTATCATTGTACATGCATGCACTAAAATATCGTCCTGGAATTTTTCAACTCCCTTTATGTCCTTAAAAATTATGTCCATCAACTTTTGGAAGACGATTGCGGCAGAGGCAAGTCCAAAGGGTAATCTCACATACCTGTAAGCTCCGAATGGAGTCACGAAAGTAGTGAGGTCCTTAGACTCCTCTGCCAGCTTAATTTGATGGTATGCTGGCTTGAGATCGATTAAAGAAAACACTTTAGAACCTAATGTGGATGCCAAAATCTTCTGTATCTTAGGTAAAGGATGGCAATCCACAACAATGTTCTTGTTTAATGATCTCAAGTCAGCACATAACCTGATATCGCCAGACCTTTTTTTTGTCACAACAATGGCAGAAACCCACTCAGAAGAATCAGTTTCCTCTATAACAACTTCCTCACAAAGTTTCTTTAGTAAATTCTTAAGTTTCTTTCTTACTGATAAATGAACTGGCCTCACTTTGTGTGTGATAGGAATAGCACCTTCTTTTAACTTGATCTTGGGTTCGAATCCCTTAACACATCCAATGTGTTCATCCAAAACCTTCCTTATTTTTGTTTAAGATTGCTTCAAGAGTAAGTTTTTTGTCATTAATACTTACATAATCAATAAAACTCTCATCCAAAACTATTGGCTCGTCTGATCCTGGTTTTAATATAACACCCGGTTTGGCTAAGTCTTTCAAACCTACAATATTACGTCCTTTTTTTGCTACATATATTTTTGTAAATATAATTCTATCCTTAAAGTTTAATGAGTCTTCAAAATAGCCGGACATTTCTATTTCGAAATCTCCAAAGACCTTGGGATTAACATCAGATTCTTTTAAATTACGGTTTTGCCAAAAAAATTCAAAAGTTGTGTTAGATATTATAGTAATAGGTGATCCAGAGTCTGCCATAATTTGTAACTCTACGTCACCAATTAATACGCTACCTAAAGGTGCTCTGATCCTACTTTCAGGTGCATCAAAAGAAAGAACTATGTTTGAGCAAATTTCTTCCTCAAACTCCTCAACAGAATCAACCTTTACTTTGCTTTTAAAATAGCTTTTTAAATTTTTACAAGACGAAGCAAAATGTCCAATTTTTTGACACTTTACACACCTTTTTCCTATGGCTGGACAGCCCTGAAAGTCTGCCAAATGACTTTTTGATCCACACCTGTAACATAAGCATGTTTTACCTTCAATACTCTGGTCTCCTTTTATCTTTGTACCGAACTTCTGATCATATCTCTTCTTTGCCTGTAAGGCAAAGACATTAGTGGCATTCATACTTTCTTTAGATATTTCAATAAACGACTATAAAGAGCGCTCAATTCCTTTGGCAATGTCTATTACTTCCTGCAAAGTGGGATTTCTACAAGCAAGTAAACGTTCTTAAATTTTTTAAGAATAACAATGAAACACGAACTGGTCTCTTATATATGTGTCTACCATTTCATTGTATTCACATTTAGTCGCAAGTACTCTTAAAGCTGCGATGTACTCTTCAATATTCTCTCCTTCCATTTGTTTGCACATGACAAATTTATGTCTGCCAACCATAATGTTTGGTTCCTCAGAAAACTGCTTCTCCATACGTTTCACAGCCTCCTGATACTCATTCATGGGAATAAATTGTCCTGGAGCATGTTCAAATTCGAGCAAACTATCAAAACTTTCCTGCCCTGCATTGCCCAGCAAACCAAACATAATAGCTTTTTTCTTTCAGCACTATACTCATTTCCGTCAATAGCCACTAAGTAGTTTTCAAATGCCCTATGCCAACTCTTTCAGCGCATAGGTGGCTTTCCTGGCTCACTTAGGAAAAATGCTGGAACACAAATTGTACTACTTTGTGCAATGTTGACTGTATTAACTTCCTTCCCACACTTCACTTTTATATCACTCATGAGCTGTAATGAGCTTAGTTTCCATTAAATGTTCTGTTTTCCCATAAGTAATATGCCGGAAATTAGATTTCTTCCTTTAAATAAAAAGGATTCTTACCGATTAATGTTTATCCAAAGTGAGAGTGTCCTCCGTATAGTTGTTACAAAAGAAATCACCTCAGGGAACAATAAAGTTAATTTTCAAAATGGCCGCACGTTGTACGTGCTGCGAGCTGCGCTGGTATGGTGTCTCCGATGTTACAGACCTCAAACTTTCAAAACACTGAAGGGGTGCGTTACGTCACAGTATCTGCATATGCGCGAGGCTGTCTTGAAGACGAGAACGCGCGCACTCAAAGTCCAACGGTGAAATCTTAACGGTAACTGACAGCGCTTCAATATTCCTTTCCCATTAATGCGCAATGGATTTTAAATGAAAAACGCTTGAGATTCAGTACCTTAAATGTGATGTGAGAGATTCCAGACTCAAATCTACTTTCAAGTATCTTCCTCTTCTCATTTACTCGCACGGCTTCTGAACACGAAGGTTTCTCATCAAAAAGCGAGTAGTAGAGGTTCTGCTGTGGGCCTCGCCAAAATAACTAATCGCCAAATTGTTGAGACAAGGAGTCGGAATGTAGATAAGTTATTTATTAAATAAATAACAAGAAACAAGGCCCACACGCAGGTGGAAGTTGAACGAACCGCTCCTGTCCAAGATCAATTCAAATCTGAACCAGCATTCCATTACATCATATGAATATACACAAACAGGTATGATGTGACATCATAATGTGGGTTATGTGCGATTGGACAATATTGTGAGTTTAGGTGAGAGAACACAGAATAAAGGTTGTAAGAAGTGAACAGTTCAATATAACATGTTTATGTGTACATGTACAACAGTGACAAATATCCTGTCCCCCTTATTAGGCGTTCCACAGGATATAACACATTTGTAATACGGTGGACTGAATATCCATCACAATTTTGCCAAACGCTAAATCAGGCCCTTACTCTTTAGTTCCTTGAGGTTCAGTCCTAAGGAAGTTCTTGAAAGCCTGCACCAATTAAACAGATGCATCTTTTGACAAGAAAATTAGCGGCTTGAGGCCCACTGTGACAGATTATATGCTGATATTAGATGAAAAGGTCAGCTGTACCCAGGTAATGTGTGCTGTGCTCGAGCTGCATGTAAGACATGTAGATTTATTTCAATCTCAAAAAGAATTTGGTAGACATTGTGCAGATGTACAAGGGGAGCTTTGAAAGTGTTGATCAGTGTACAAGCACCCACTCTGACGAATTAACACTTTGCTTGGAGATACTTCTATACGAGCCCAATGGCGGAGATTTCTCTATGGTGACTTTAGGAAAAAGTAAAAATATTTATTAAACTTGAAAAAAAATCAGAATATTTTCATGCTAAATATTAATGTAAATAATTGTATACATGTATTTTAAATGTACAATCAAATACAAGAATACAGCCCTATTAACTTAATTTCAATCAAAAATTTAAATATTTTCAGTATATTAAATTAACTCAGAATTATTTATCGGAAGTTTAAATTTAAAAAAATCACACCTACGGTAAAATAAAATTAAAATATATATATATATATATTTTTTTTTTCTTCCGTAAGAACTGGAAAATACTAAAAGCAGATAACATTGTGGGTCCACATATCCCGAAAGCACCACTCATCACGTACAGAAGAGGTCCCTCATTAAAAGATCTTTTAGTCAGGAGCCACTTCATCAAGGGGCAAAGGAAGAAAGATATGGTGACTGGGTTTTTTCCGTGTATGAGATGCAAGGCGTGCAAAAATAGCCAAAAAATCAAAGAATTTGAGATACCAGGTAGAAGGACAAAACTTGGAATCAACAAACTACTGAATTGTAATTAAAAAAAGAATCCTAGAGCATATGCGGTCGATCAAAAATCATGATCCAACATATCTGGTGACCCGCCACTTTCAGGATAAACACAAAAGCAATCCAAATCTCCTGAAATTCTTTTGCGTAGACCAGATACCCAAAGAAGAAAGGAGAGATGATAGAACGAAAAGGTTAAGAGCTTTAGAATCGAAATACATCATCGAATTACAGACAAAAACTCTTAGGGGTCTTAATAATGAAGAGGAGTTGAGGATACACATTCTGTAGCAGTGCGACATATTGTAAATAGTTGGAGGAGAAAGAAGGAGGAGAGAAAGATAATGAATCAATACTATGTGTAAAATCTTTCAATTTCTCATTCTTTGTACCTTAAGAACAATGAAATCAAAGGGTTTGCCTATTCAAGGCAGGATTGTACACCATGATATGAATTTTTATGGAACATATGCTAACATTCAGCAAAAGAATGAATTAATAGTTAAGAAGCGTTTGTCCATTCAGGGCCAAATTGATTTATATTATATTATATGAATTAGCGCATGTGAGACATTTTTGTTCCATCTAATTATTTGATATTGAAATATATATGATCTCATTAAGGTGATAGAAGAATTGGAATATCATGGAAGGAAACCAGATTGACAACCCTTTTTGTACATATTGTATATTGTAATCTATTCAAAAGATACCATGATAAGATGGCTAACAACAAAATCCCTTCTGCAATCCGAAAGAGAACCTTTTTTCTATGTTTACCAATAGAATGAAGTACCTCCTTTGTCTATGTTGATTATTACGTTTATTTAAGTTGTTTATTGACAAAGCCACGCCGACATTGAAGAAGGCGTTAAGCTGAAACGCGTCTGTTCGGTGCTGTGGATACATCTCCAGTGTGCGCCTTGTTGTTTCGATCAGGACGAGATCGATGTTTTGGGTATATATATATTCACTGAAAAAACCATAGGTTTTAGGGACAGTTATAGTTAGTTGGACATTTCACTCGTACAAAACCTGTGAAATTCCCCGTTATAGTTAGTTCAGCTAACTATAACTCGCGCCCGCAATGCACTGCTGATGACGTCACATATTACATCACTCATGACATGGTCAGTGACATCACTGATGACATCTCAAATGACATCACTGATGACATCATGCAGTGACTGTGTTTCTGTAAAGTTTAAATATTTTTAATATATATAGGAAAAGACGTATTGAAGAATGAGTGGGTGTATAAGTGTCTGTATGGATGATTTAGTAGGTGCGTGACTGACTCTATAAGTGAGTGATTTAACGTATCTTACTTAATGCATGGGTTAGTGACTAAACTGGGTGAATGTCTGTATCCGTCTGTCTGTTGCTGTGTAAGTGGCTGCATGTGTTTGTGAATAGCTACATGAGTGTCTATATGAGTTATTGAATGCTTGTCTGAGTATCTGTATGGGTGCCTGAGTGTTTGTGTGGGAGGGGTGTGTGCGACTCTGTGCATAGATGTGTGAGTGGGTGATTCACTGGGTGGATGGTTTCAAGAGTGCATCTGTGATAGACTGTATGGGTGGGTAAGTGTGTGTAAGAGTGTGTTAGTGAGTGAATGTATGTCCCAGTGGTACATGTGTGACTAACTACATATGTGAAAGGCAGTATATATGTGTGTTGGAGTATATAAATAGCTATAAGCAGAGTGAGTGATTGTGATAGTGGCTGTATGGATGAGTGCGTGCTTGTATCAGTGATTGTATAAGAGCGTAACAATGTGCTAGTATTTGTATGATTAAGTGAGCTGGTGTGTGTATAACTGTATAGGTGAGTAAATGGCAGTGTGTTTAATTATTTGCATGACTGACTAGGTGTGTGAGTACCTCTATGGATGAGTGGCGGTGTTTGAGTGTCTATATAGGAGTAAGAGTGCATATGATAGTCCTGTACTGAGTGACCATAAGTATGAGTGACTGTACGGGTGAGTGAGTGGATGTGTGTGTGTGTAGACCTAAGAATCAGTGAGTGGGTATGTAGTTATTGGTGTTGGAGTGTCTATGGTTTTGCGAATGGCAGTCTGTAATTTAGAGTGGGTGTATCAAAGGTTATATTAGGGTGTGAGGAGGTGCATCAGATTATCACGTGGATGATGTCATCAGTGATGTCATTTGAGATGTCATCAGTGATGTCATCAGTGATGTCACTGACCATGTCATGAGTGATGTAATATGTGACGTCATCAGCAGTGCATTGCGGGGCGCGAGTTATAGTTAGCTGAACTAACTATAACGGGGAATTTCACGGGTTTTGTACGAGTGAAATGTCCAACTAACTATAACTGTCCCTAAAACCTATGGTTTTTTCAGTGAATTTCAAAGGTTTTTTAAATGCTAATTTCTAACTATAACGTGCCTGAAACCTATGGTTTTTTCAGTGAATTTCAAAGGTTTTTAAATGCTAATTTCTAACTATAACGCCCCTAAAACCTATGGTTTTTTCAGTGAATTTCAAAGGTTTTGTAAATGACAATTTTTAAATGTATTAATTGTTATATTTATTTTTTGATACTGATTTACTACATTTTTTAAAACTATTTATTTTTAGATATTTTATTTATTAAATTACATTGTAATTACATTATACATTACATTACAAAATATACTTTCTCAGAATGAATTACTTTAGTTTAAATACTTTGCAAATAGGCAATAGAGTTTTAAGTACAGTAGTTACAGTTGTTGCAATGGGCAACACAATTTCAAACACAATGCAACATTGAGCTCAATGTGAATTTCTAGTTAAATGCAATTAGTTACTTTATGGATTACTTTAATAACCACAGGACTGGATCCTAGAATCAGTCCTGGGACATCTCCTGTAAACAGTTGAGTAAAAGCGTTTTGGTTACAGTAGTGATTTTTAAGGAATATTATTGTATTTTAAAAGTTGACACTTAGAAACTTTTTAACATAGAATCACCAATTAACCTATGGGAGGAAATTCACTTAGCAGGTAAGTAGTGTTATCGTTAGTTTTTCTTACTCAGTGTTGGATCCTGGATCCAGCACTGGTGCATCTCCTGTAAACAGTTGAAAGAATGCGTTTAAGTCATACAGGCGATTTTTAAGGAATATTTGTAGTTTGTGAAAATCGACACTTTGAAACTTTTCTGCTGAAAACCAGACAATGGATTCCTATGGAAGGAAATATAAGTTACTGGTAAGTATGGTTAGAATTACTTTTCAGGGTCAGTGCTGGGCTAAAAGATGCAGCACTGGGTTCTCTCCTGATAACAGGTGAGTAAATCGGAATTCGTAGTTCGGTTGATTTTAGAGGAATATTATAAAGTTCCAAAACTCCACACTTAGAAGAATGTCCAAGTGAAACCAGTCAATGTTAGCCTATGGAAGGAAATTCAAGTTGCTGGTAAGTACGGTTAAAATTACTTTTCAGGATCAGTACTGGGCTGAAAGATGCAGCACTGAGGTCTCTCCTGATAACAGGTGAGTAAATCGGAATCCGTATTTCGGCTGATTTTAGAGGAATATTATAAAGTTCCAAAACTGCAAACTTAGAAGAATTTCCAAGTGAAACCAGTCAATGTTAGCCTATGGAAGGAAATTCAAGTTACTGGTAAGTACGGTTAGAATTACTGTTCAGGATCAGTACTGGGCTGAAAGATGCAGCACTGAGGTCTCTCCTGATAACAGGTGAGTAAATCGGAATTCGTATTTCGGCTGATTTTAGAGGAATATTTGTATGTTTCAAAAATCGACACTTAGAAACTTTTTCAGCAAAAAGCAGGCAATGATATCCTATGGAAGGAAATTCAAGTTACTGGTAAGTACGGTTAAAATTACTTTTCAGGATCAGCACTGGGCTGAAAGATGCAGCACTGAGGTCTCTCCTGATAACAGGTGAGTAAATCGGAATCCGTATTTCGGCTGATTTTACAGGAATATTATAAAGTTCCAAAACTGCACACTTAGAAGAATTTCCAAGTGAAACCAGTCAATGTTAGCCTATGGAAGGAAATTCAAGTTACTGGTAAGTACGGTTAGAATTACTTTTCAGGATCAGTACTGGGCTGAAAGATGCAGCACTGAGGTCTCTCCTGATAACAGGTGAGTAAATCGGAATTCGTATTTCGGCTGATTTTAGAGGAATATTTGTATGTTTCAAAAATCGACACTTAGAAACTTTTTCAGCAAAAAGCAGGCAATGATATCCTAAGGAAGGAAATTCAAGTTACTGGTAAGTACGGTTAAAATTACTTTTCAGGATCAGTACAAGGCTGAAAGATGCAGCACTGAGGTCTCTCCTGGTAACAGGTGAGTAAATCGGAATTCGTATTTCGGCTGATTTTAGAGGAATATTATAAAGTTCCAAAACTCCACACACAGAAGAATTTCCAAGTGAAACCAGTCAATGTTAGCCTATGGAAGGAAATTCAAGTTACTGGTAAGTACGGTTAAAATTACTTTTCAGGATCAGTACTGGGCTCAAAGATGCAGCACTGAGGTCTCTCCTGATAACAGGTGAGTAAATCGGAATTCGTCGTTCGGCTGATTTTAGAGGAATATTTGCACAATGGTGAAGGAAGGCGGTGGGGCCTGAGGTGACATGTCTGCAAACACGCACTGTGGCGCATTTTAAGTTGGAGAATTAATTCCTCCTCAATCCCGAGGGTCCCTAGGGGCCAACTGGCCCACCAGATACCTCCAGTATGTGCCAGAGAGCTGCGTTGCAGAGAGGTGTTCAGAGGCCACGCCCCTTTTTACAACACTCTGCAACGCAGCTCCGTGGCGCTTACTGGAGGTACCTGGTGGGCTAGTTGGCCCCCAGGGACCCTCAGGATTGAAGGGGATTTAATTCCCCATCTTAAAACGCGCCACGGGGCCTGTTTGCACACATGTCACCTGAAGCCCCGCCCCCTCCCTTCACCACTGTGCAAACGCGCCCTGTGGCGCGTTTTAAGTTGGGGGATTAAGTCCCCTTGAATCCTGAGGGATCCTGGGGTCCAACTATCCCACCAGGTACCTCCAGTAAGCGCCACAGAGCTGCGTTGCAGAGAGGTGTAAAAAGGGGCGTGGCCTCTGTACACCTCTCTGCAATGCAGCCCCTGGCGCATACTGGAGGTTCCTGGTGGGCTAGTTGGCCCCAGGGACCCCAGTATTCAAGGGGATTCGTTCCCCTCTGCAAACGCGCCAGGGGGCGCGTTTGCAGAGTGGTAAAGGAAGGGGGCGGGGCCTGCGGCACGATCGTTTTTTTTTTTTTTTGATTTTTTTTCCTCGAAGGGGGGCTGTGTGGCCCCCCTTCCTTTTTCCTTTTTTTGGGCCCTGGGGACCCCATCCCCCAGGGCCTTACCCCTTTTTTCATTTTTTTAAAAAAAAACGGGAAGGGGGCCGCGTGGCCCCCCTCCCATGGCCGATTCCGGCCCCGGGGACCCCATCCCCCGGGGCATGGCCACTCTTTTTATTATTTTTTTAAGGAGGGGGGCTGCGTTGCCCCCCTCCTCAGGCCTCCTTTTGCCCCGGGGACCCCATCCCCCGGGGCAGGCCTTTATTTTTCTTTTTTTGGGGGGGGAGGGGGGCCGCGTGGCCCCCCTCCCGGGCCACTACTTGCCCCGGGGACCCCATCCCCCGGGGCTGGCCCTCTCCGTTGGGGACCGTGGGGGGGTCCCCAATCCCCCCACCGTCCCAGCATTGCTTTTCCACATGGGGAGCTGCTGACATGCAGCTCCCCATGTGGAAAAGCAATCTGCTTTGCTTCATTGAAGCGAGAGCAGGTTTCCCTGCTCTCCCTTCAATGAAGCAAAGCAGTTTGCAATGGCAGGACGGGAGCCGCGAGGCTCCCGTCCTGCCATTGCAAACTACAGTGTCCCGGGGGTAGGCACCCCGGGACACTGCAGGAGCCGGCCCTGGGGGGTGGCGGTCCCCAGGGCCACCACAGGCTCCAGGAGGGGGCCGCGTGGCCCCCCTCCCATTTCTTTAAAGCCCCGGGAGGTGGTGATCCCCGGGGCTCGGGGTCCGTTACGGACCCCCGCATTTACATATTAGTGCCCCGGGGAGGTGGCGGTCCTCGGGGCGTGTAGGGGGGAGCCCCCCCACACAGGAACTGATTTTTTTTTTTAAAAAGAAGCCCCGGGGAGGTGGTGGTCCCCGGGGCTGCGGGAGGGCCGAGTGCCCTCCCGCAACATTTTTATTAGAAAGCCCCGGGGGGTGGCGGTCCCCGGGGCTTGGGGGGCCTTAGAGGCCCCCCATTAACTATAAACCCACCCCCCGCATGCCCCCGGGACTTGGGCCACCCGGGGGCAAAATAACATCGAAGCACAAGAGACCGCGCTTCGATTTTTTTTTTTTACGGCGGGATTCTCGCACCCTGAGCGCATCCCGCTGATTTTTTTTTTTTTAAATGCTTTTTTCTGCCCAGGGCGTCCTTGTGGGACCCCTGAGCAGACCTAGGGGTCAGGGTGTTTCTACCCTGCCCCCTTTGTGCGTTTGCGCACTTGTTTCTTCTGGGTTTTTTTCTAATCGGCAGGATCCGCGCACCCTGAGCGCATCCTGCCAATTTAAAAACAAAATGCTTTTCTGCCCAGGGGTTCTTGTCGGACCCCTGAGCAGACCTAGGGGTCAGGGTGTTTCTACCCTGCCCCTTTTGCGCTTTGCGCACTTGTTTCTGTCCCTCGGTTCTACCGAGGGACAAAATAACTGCCAACACTTCCTGATTTGGAGTGTTGACAGCCACTTGACAACCAATTAGCATGCAGCTCGTGGTCGGGAGGGTACGCGGACCCTACTCGGCCATAGATATATATGTGGCTTAACTTTTGATTTTCTCAGGAACTACTGAACGGATTTACACCATTTAACAAAAGGGTTCTTTCTGAACCAAGAACTACCTCTTTGCCAAATTTGGTGTAATTCCGTTCAGCAGCTCAGAGCTGTAGCCGTGTCTAAAGTTTCCTATGGGAAAATGAATGGGGAAAACACGTTTTGGGACCCCCTTTTTCTCGGCCCCGCTTGACGAATCACCCTGAGACTTTCAGGGTAGGAGCGGACCGGAGCGGGCCATAAAGTTTGAAAATTTCGCGAAGATTCGTCAACCGACGCAAGAGTTATTTCAAATAGAATGTCGCGGATTTCCTATGGAAAATAGGTCCTAACTATAACTATCTACTGGCGACCGCCAGTAGATAATATATATATATATATATTATCTACTGGCGGTCGCCAGTAGATAGTTATAGTTAGGACCTATTTTCCATAGGAAATCCGCGACATTCTATTTGAAATAACTCTCTTGCCAATTGACGAATCTTCGCGAAATTTTCAAACTTTATGGCCCGCTCCGGTCCGCTCCTACCCTGAAAGTCTCGGGTGATTCGTCAAGCGGGGACGAGAAAAAGGGGGTCCCAAAACGTGTTTTCCCATTCATTTTCCCATAGGAAACTTTAGACACGGCTACAGCCTGAACTGCTGAACGGAATTACACCAAATTTGGCAAAGAGGTAGTTCTTGGTTCAGAAAGAACCCTTTTTGTTAAATGGTGTAAATCCGTTCAGTAGTTCCTGAGAAAATGAAAATGAAAATCACATATATATCTAAGGCCGCGTTGGATTCGCGCACCCTCCCGATCACGAGCTGCATGCTAATTGGCTGTCAACACTCCAAACCAGGAAGTGTTGGCAGCCATTTTGTCCCTCGGTAGAACCGAGGGACAGAAACAAGTGCGCAAAACGCACAAAGGGGGCATGGTAGAAACACCTTGACCCCCTAGGTCTGCTCAGGGGTCCCACAAAGACCCCTGGGCAGAAAAAGCATTTTTTTTTTTAAATCGGCAGGATGCGCTCAGGGTGCGCGGATCCTGCCAAAAAAAAAATCGAGCGCGGTCTCCCGCGCTTTGATGCAAATTGGCCCCGGGTGGCCCAAGTCCCGGGGGCATGCGGGAGGTGTGTTTATTGTTTATATGGGGGCCTCTAAGGCCCCCAAGCCCGGGACTGCCACCCCCGGGGCTTAATAAAAAATGGTGCGGGAGGGCTCTTTGCCCTCCCGCTGCCCTGAGGACCGCCACCCCCGGGGCTTCTTTTTAATTTTAATAACGTGTGGGGGGCTCCAGCTTCCCCACACGCCCGGGACCACCACCTCCCCGGGGCACATAGAAAATAAATGTGGGGGTCCGTTACGGACCCCAGAGCCCCGGGGACCACCACCTCCCGGGGCTGTGCAATTCAAGGGAGGGGGCCGCGCGGCCCCCTCCTGGAGCCCTCCATGGCCCTGGGGACCGCCACCCCCCAGGGCCGGCTCCTGCAGTGTCCCGGGGTGCCTACCCCGGGACACTGTAGTTTGCAATGGCAGGACGGGAGCCTCGCGGCTCCCGTCCTGTCATTGCAAACTTGCTTTGGATATTGGAAGAGAGAGCAGGAAACCTGCTCTTGCTTCCAATATCCAAAGCTGATTGCTTTCCACATGGGGAGCAGCATGTTAGCTGCTCCCCATGTGGAAAGCAATGCCGGCTCGCGCAAGAGGCGGGGAGCCGGCTGGGACTGTGGGGGATTGGGGACCCCCCCACAGTCCCCAACCAGAGGCCAGGCCCCGGGGATGGGGTCCCCGGGGCCATAAGTGGCCAGGGAGGGGGGCCATGCAGCCCCCCTCCCCAAATTTAAAAAAATTAAAATAAAAAATAAAAAAGTGCAAGGTTGGCCCCGGGGGATGGGGTCCCCGGGGCCTTAAATGGCCTGAGGAGGGGGGCCACGCAGCCCCCCTCCAAATCTATAAAATAAAAACCAAGGGCATGCCCCGGGGGATGGGGTCCCAGGGGGCCAATACAGGCCCAGGGAAGGGGGCCACGCGTCCCCCTTCCCGTTTTTTTTTTTATTTAAAAAATAAAATAAAATGCTCAGGCTCCGGGGGATGGGGTCCCCGGGGCCAAAAGTGGGCAAGGGAAGGGGGGCCACGCAGCCCCCCTCCCATTAAAAAAAATTTAAAAAAAAAAAACCACCAGCATTGTGCCGAGGCCCCGCCCCCTCCCTGCAGTACTCTGCAAACGCACTCCCTGGCGCATTTTAAGAAGGAGAAGTAATTCCCCTTGAATACTGGGGGTCCCTGAGGCCAACTAGCCCACCAGGAACCTCCAGTATGCGCCAGGGGCTGCGTTGCAGAGAGGTGTACAGAGGCCACGCCCCTTTTACACCTCTCTGCAACGCAGCTCTGTGGCGCTTTTAGAAGTACATGGTGGGCTAGTTGGACTCCAGGGACCCTCAGAATTGAAGGGGACTTAATCCCCCAACTTAAAACGCGCCACGGGGCGCGTTTGCACAGTGGTGAAGGGAGGGGACGGGGCTTCAGGTGACATGTGTGCAAACAGGCCTCGTGGCGCGTTTTAAGATGGGGAATTAAATCCCCTTCAATCCTGATGGTCCCTGGGGGCCAACTAGCCCACCATGTACTTCTAAAAAGCGCCACAGAGCTGCGTTGCAGAGAGGTGTAAAAAGGGGCGTGGCCTCTGAACACCTCTCTGCAACACAGCTCCCTGGCGCATACTGGAGGTACAGTGTGGGCTAGTTGGACCCCAGGGACCCTCATGATTCAAGGGGCCTTAATCCCACAACTTAAAACGCGCCACGGGGCGCGTTTGCACAGATGTCACCTCAGGCCCCGCCCCTCCCTTCACCATTGTGCAAATATTCCTCTAAAATCAGCCGAACTACGAATTCCGATTTACTCACCTGTTATCAGGAGAGACCTCAGTGCTGCATCTTTCAGCCCAGTACTGATCCTGAAAAGTAATTTTAACCGTACTTACCAGTAACTTGAATTTCCTTCCATAGGATATCAT
This sequence comes from Calotriton arnoldi, assembly GCA_963921515.1. Classification (NCBI taxonomy): domain Eukaryota; kingdom Metazoa; phylum Chordata; class Amphibia; order Caudata; family Salamandridae; genus Calotriton; species Calotriton arnoldi. Next base: position 207,518 of record CAWUFW010016833.1, read on the forward strand.
TGTCTGCTTTTTGCTGAAAAAGTTTCTAAGTGTCGATTTTGGAAACATACAAATATTCCTCTAAAATCAGCCGAACTACGAATTCCGATTTACTCACCTGTTATCAGGAGAGACCTCAGTGCTGCATCTTTCAGCCCAGTACTGATCCTGTAAAGTAATTTTAACCGTACTTACCAGTAACTTGAATTTCCTTCCATAGGATATCATTGTCTGCTTTTTGCTGAAAAAGTTTCTAAGTGTCGATTTTTGAAACATACAAATATTCCTCTAAAATCAGCCGAACTACGAATTCCGATTTACTCACCTGTTATCAGGAGAGACCTCAGTGCTGCATCTTTCAGCCCAGTACTGATCCTGTAAAGTAATTTTAACCGTACTTACCAGTAACTTGAATTTCCTTCCATAGGATATCATTGTCTGTTTTTTGCTGAAAAAGTTTCTAAGTGTCGATTTTTGAAACATACAAATATTCCTCTAAAATCAGCCGAACTACGAATTCCGATTTACTCACCTGTTATCAGGAGAGACCTCAGTGCTGCATCTTTCAGCCCAGTACTGATCCTGTAAAGTAATTTTAACCGTACTTACCAGTAACTTGAATTTCCTTCCATAGGATATCATTGTCTGCTTTTTGCTGAAAAAGTTTCTAAGTGTCGATTTTTGAAACATACAAATATTCCTCTAAAATCAGCCGAACTACGAATTCCGATTTACTCACCTGTTATCAGGAGAGACCTCAGTGCTGCATCTTTCAGCCCAGTACTGATCCTGAAAAGTAATTTTAACCGTACTTACCAATAACTTGAATTTCCTTCCATAGGATATCATTGACTGGTTTCACTTGGAAATTCTTCTAAGTGTGGAGTTTTGGAACTTTATAATATTCCTCTAAAATCAGCCGAAATACGAATTCCGATTTACTCACCTGTTATCAGGAGAGACCTCAGTGCTGCATCTTTCAGCCCAGTACTGATCCTGAAAAGAAATTTTAACCGTACTTACCAGTAACTTGAATTTCCTTCCATAGGATATCATTGTCTGCTTTTTGCTGAAAAAGTTTCTGTCGATTTTTGAAACATACAAATATTCCTCTAAAATCAGCTGAACTACGAATTCCGATTTACTCACCTGTTATCAGGAGAGACCTCAGTGCTGCATCTTTCAGCCCAGTACTGATCCTGAAAAGTAATTTTAACCGTACTTACCAGTAACTTGAATTTCCTTCCATAGGATATCATTGACTGGTTTCACTTGGAAATTCTTCTAAGTGTGGAGTTTTGGAACTTTATAATATTCCTCTAAAATCAGCCGAAATACGAATTCCGATTTACTCACCTGTTATCAGGAGAGACCTCAGTGCTGCATCTTTCAGCCCAGTACTGATCCTGAAAAGAAATTTTAACCGTACTTACCAGTAACTTGAATTTCCTTCCATAGGATATCATTGTCTGCTTTTTGCTGAAAAAGTTTCTGTCGAATTTTGAAACATACAAATATTCCTCTAAAATCAGCCGATCTACGAATTCCGATTTACTCACCTGTTATCAGGAGAGACCTCAGTGCTGCATCTTTCAGCCCAGTACTGATCCTGAATAGTAATTTTAACCGTACTTACCAGTAACTTGAATTTCCTTCCATAGGATATCATTCACTGGTTTCACTTGGAAATTCTTCTGTGTGCAGTTTTGGAACTTTAGAATATTCCTCTAAAATCAGCCGAAATACGAATTCTGATTTACTCACCTGTTATCAGGAGAGACCTCAGTGCTGCATCTTTCAGCCCAGTACTGATCCTGAAAAGTAATTTTAACCGTACTTACCAGCAACTTGAATTTCCTTCCATAGGCTAACATTGACTGGTTTCACTTGGAAATTCTTCTAAGTGTGGAGTTTTGGAACTTTATAATATTCCTCTAAAATCAACCGAACTACGAAAACCGATTTACTCACCTGTTATCAGGAGATAACCCAGTGCTGCATCTTTTAGCCCAGCACTGACCCTGAAAAGTAATTCTAACCGTACTTACCAGTAACTTGTATTTCCTTCCATAGGAATCCATTGTCTGGTTTTCAGCAGAAAAGTTTCAAAGTGTCGATTTTCACAAACTACAAATATTCCTTAAAAATCGCCTGTATGACTTAAACACATTCTTTCAACTGTTTACAGGAGATGCACCAGTGCTGGATCCAGGATCCAACACTGAGTAAGAAAAAGTAACGATAACACTACTTACCTGCTAAGTGAATTTCCTCCCATAGGATAACATTGGTGATTCTATGTGAAAAAGTTTCTGTCAACTTTTAAAATACAATAATATTCCTTAAAAATCAGTACTGTAACCAAAATGCTTTTACTCAACTGTTTACAGGAGATGTCCCAGGACTGAATCTAGGATCCAGTCCTGTGGTTAAAAAAGTAATCCATAAAGTAACTAATTGCATTTAACTAGAAATTCACATTGAGCTCAATGTTGCATTGTGTTTGAAATTGTGTTGCCCATTGCAACAACTGTAACTACTGTACTTAAAACTCTATTGCCTATTTGCAAACTATTTAAACTAAAGTAATTCATTCTGAGAAAGTATATTTTGTAATGTAATGTATAATGTAATTACAATGTAATTTAATAAATAAAATATCTAAAAATAAATAGTTTTAAAAAATGTAGTAAATCAGTATCAAAAAAATAAATATAACAATTAATACATTTAAAAATTGTCATTTACAAAACCTTTGAAATTCACTGAAAAAACCATAGGTTTAGGGCGTTATAGTTAGAAATTAGCATTTAAAAAACCTTTGAAATTCACTGAAAAAACCACAGGTTTCAGGCACGTTATAGTTAGAAATTAGCATTTAAAAACCTTTGAAATTCACTGAAAAAACCATAGGTTTCAGACACGTTATAGTTAGAAATTAGCATTTAAAAAACCTTTGAAATTCACTGAAAAAACCATAGGTTTTAGGGACAGTTATAGTTAGTTGGACATTTCACTCGTACAAAACCATAGAAATTCCCCGTTATAGTTAGTTCAGCTAACTATAACTCGCGCTCCGCAATGCACTGCTGATGACGTCACATATTACATCACTCATGACATGGTCAGTGACATCACTGATGACATCACTGATGACATCTCAAATGACATCACTGATTACATCACTGATGACATTATCCATGTGATAATTTCATGCATCTTCTCACACCCTAATATAACTTTTGATACACCCACTGTAAATTACAGACTGCCATTCTCAAAACCATAGACACTCCAACACCAATAACTACATACCCACTCACTGTTTCTTAGGTCTACACACACATCCACTCACTCACCCGTACAGTCACTCATGCTTACGGTCACTCAGTACAGGACTATCATATGCACTCATACACCTACATAGACACTCACACACCGCCACTCATCCATAGAGGTACTCACACACCTAGTCAGTCATGCAAATAATTAATCACACTGCCATTTACTCACCTATACAGTTATACACACCCCAGCTCACTTACTCATACAAATACTAGCACAATCTTACGCTCTTATACAATCACTGATACAAGCACACACTCATCCATACAGTCACTCTCACAAACACACACTCTCGCTTCTAGCTATTTATATACTCGAACATACATATATACTGCCTTTCACATATGTAGTTACTCACACATGTACCACTGAGATATACATTCACTCACTAACACACCCATACACACACTCACCCACCCATACAGTCCATCACAGATGCACTCTTGAAACCATGCACCCAGTGAATCACTCACTGATACATCTATGTGCAGCCACACACACCCCATCCACACAAACACTCAGACACCCATACAGATACTCAGACAACCAATCAATAACTCATAGACACTCATGTAGCTATTTACAAACACATGCAGCCACTTACACACCAACAGACAGACGGATAAAGACGTTCACACAGTTTAGTCACTAACCCATGCATTTAGTAAGATACGTTTAATCACTCACTTATAGAGTCAGTCACGCACCTACTAAATCATCCATCCAGACACTTATACACCCACTCATTATTCAATACACTATAGAAACACACAGTCACTGCATGATGTCATCAGTGATGTCATTTGAGATGTCATCAGTGATGTCATCAGTGATGTCACTGACCATGTCATGAGTGATGTAATATGTGATGTCATCAGCAGTGCATTGCGGGGCGCGAGTTATAGTTAGCTGAACTAACTATAACGGGGGAATTTCTATGGTTTTGTACGAGTGAAATGTCCAACTAACTATAACTGTCCCTAAAACCTATGTTTTTTTCAGTGAATATATATATATATATATATATATACACTTTTATTGTGTATTAATTAATAAAAGTGATGTACAGACTTAATTAAAAGTAATCGAATCGGGGGCATTTCCAAGATGGCAACCGCATAGGCGCTTTCCTGTCGCACTCCGTGTTGCTGATACACCAAACTGCACAAGCCGCTGCCCAAGTGTTCCCGGTATTTTATTTTACAGGCGGGTGGCAGAGCTCGCCGAGACTCAGTACGCAGGATTGCAGACACCATGCCGTGCAGCTCTACTGCCTGACTGTTCTGTTAGGACTGAACCCAGTGTGGTTTAGCTCGGGGGTGCAACAGTCCATCCCCCCGGGACCAGGCCACCCCCCTGCAGCCTCCAAGAGTCATCAGAGACCACACTAGCCACAGCTAGAACTCCCACAGGATCCCTATTAGCGGCTGATGAGGCCTAGCAGCGGGCTTGTGCTCTGGGCAGGCCCGATGCCATTACACACTCGGCAGCCTCTTCGTAGGGACATCGGAGTGACTTGGAGACCCACTCCATCCACTGTGTGGGGTCTGCACGTGTTACCTGCCATGGTCCATGCCAGAGGCCGCTAACATTTTCCTAAGGAGGGTCGCCAGAAGGACGACTCCGGTCAGACAGAGTGCCCATCGATCGTGGTGAGAGACCCAGCGCCGGCTCTGGGGAGGACTGGGCCCCACCAGTGTGCAGATAACGAGTGAGTGGGGCTGTCACAAGAGGGGGAACAGACTGAGAAACACTGCCTAGCTTCTTGACAACTACCCACAGTACCTCTGCAGCCCCCCTCCTCACCCTCCGACATCCGTTCTACTTAACTGACGCAGCCGCATCCCATAGTACCTGACCAGGGCAGCGCAACGCCTGCAATGGCTACCCATAAATTGAGAAAAGATGGCACCCTGAAAGACATGCTGGCTAAGGTCACCATGAGAAAACCAGACCCACTGCCTGAGGTGCGGCCTCCAGACCACGCCGCCCACGAATCTCCTCAGCTGCCTGCAGAATAGATTACTCCTGAGGCACCCATCACCCGCTCCTTCCTTGAGTCTCTCTTCAACAAATTATGGGAGGACTCCGCTACCCTAAGGGATGAAATGGTGGTGGACATGAAGGAGCTTCATTGGGAGATGGCAGACTTAGACCCACGCATAGCCACCCTAGAGGGTAGGGGCAATGCCAAAGAAGAGGAGCTAGACAACCACTGGCGAGCAATCCTGGATCTGCAGGAGCAGAATCTTGCTTTGCGCTCACAACTGGAGGGCCAAGAAAACTGAATAAGCAGCTCCAACATCAGAATTAAGTACATCTCCGTTAGCACAGAGAATGGAGATCTTGAGGGCCTGGTCATACACCGCTTAAAACAACTCCTTCCTCACCTTCCAGACACAGACACCATCCTCAACCGCACCCACAGAGTGGGATGCCCGGCCAAGTCTCCTGGTATGCCTCAGGACATTCTAGCTTCCCTCCACCACTATAAGCAATAAGACCCACTTCTGGCTGCAGCGGGGGCACACAACCCCCTCATGTTAGAGGGCAACATGGTATGGCTATATTAAGACACCTCTCCCACCACCTTCCAACGCTGCTGCGAGCTTTGTGAGGTGACCACTTTTCTCAGCAACATGGGAGGCAAATACAGATGGGGCCATCACTTTAAGCTGCTCTTCGTCTGGGACAAAGAGACAAGGACAGTCCACACCATGAAAGAGGCCCAGATGATTTTGGGGTTGGATTCAGCTTCCCAGGATTCAGACCCCAGAGCTGACTTGAACAAGCCTCAACCCTGTATAGGGAGTGGGGCCTCGCTGGCAGCGGTCTCTGCGACAGAAGGTTTGTGGTCCAAACGATGCTGACTCTCATAGAAAACGCTCTGAGCTCCTTTACCTGCTTCATCAGCAGTGCCCTCTCAAGACTTAGGGCCACTCATCGGAGACTTCAATCACTATCAACAATTTCTTCGAAGCTGCCCAGGAATGGCGTACGGCACAGTGCATGCTCAACAGCTTCGGTTCTGGCATTACGTGGATGCCCACAGAGCGCAGGCAACACGCTCCGAAGTCAGCCTGTCATGCTGGTTGGTAACATCACCCCATCCAGATAGCTGTGGCAATTCCTGTTCTTCTACTTCCCAGTTTGAGGCGTTCCTGTTTCTGCCCCAACCCTCCGGCCATTGGCCCATTCACGATGTGCATCTGCCCTGTGAGTCTGACGAGTTCTAATAACCAATAAACGTGGATTCCAGCCCTATGGCTCGACTGCAACTCTTCTGTATGGTGAAAATACTTAGCCTTAATGCTCGAGGTCTTAATGCCCCAGTGAAATGCCTGGCAACACTTTCCTTTCTGCAAGACTCAGATTGAAACATCTGTCTTTTGCAGGAAACTCATCTCCTCAAGCACGATTGGAAAAGATTGCGATCCAAATGTTTCCTGATCCAGCATTTCTCCTCAAGCCTTACTAAACAGGCAGGTGTGGCCATCCACTTCTCCAATGCATTCAAGGGGTGTATTTTGGGGACTCAGACAAAATTCCCGGGGCACATAATATCACTTTGAATCACATATAACCAATACTCTCACACTGGTCTCCTTGTACGGGCCCAACGACCATCAGCTGCAATTCATTACTGCAGCACTCAGCCAGGCTCTCCTCTCTCCGGAAAAAGATCTCCTGATAGGAGGGGATTTCAACCTCATCCCGCACTCCCAAATGGACCGCTCAGTCCAAAGGGTGGAACAGACTCAAGCACTCTCTCCCAAGGGGGTAGACTGGCTGTGGGGGATAGATCTTACAGATGTATGGCAGATATGCCATACAGTGATAAGAGCCTATACCTTCTTCTCTGATGCTCATCAGACTTATGCCTGATTGGACTATTTCCTAGCTTCCCCCCACTTGTGTACAGTGACTACTCAGGTTGATGTAGGAGTGGCTGCACTCCCTGACCATGCACCTATCCGGCTCACCTTCACAGTCCCCTCATCTCCAGCACCTTGCCTATCGTGGCATTTAAATGACAAGCTACTCAGCTACCACTTTACATGGAAAGATATAACGGCTGCACTCCAACACTATCTTCAACTCAATGACACACTGGAAACCCCAATCCCTCTACTGGGGGAGACTCAGAAAGCTATCCTTCGAGGCTATTTCCAGGTCATCTCAGCTCACTTCAACAAAGCTAGAAAAGATAATAAAGCAGACCTTGAAGGGAGAGTGCATGCCTTAGAAGTTGAACACCAACGCACAGCTCAGGCAAGAGCTAACTTCCTTAGAAAACAACTCAAAGCCCTGGATATCGACAAGGCAGAATATGCACTGCTATGGACCAAACAAAAATACTCCACTGGGGTAAACAAAGCGGGGTGACTCCTAGAATGCAAACTACGAGTCTGAGCATAAAAAGATAGAATTTCTGAGATTTGGGTGGAAAGAAGACCAGCCACAACATATGATGAAGGGATTGCTCAGGCTTTCACACAAATATATATAAGTATCTATTCTCCTGAAGCGGCCGGCCCAGCTGAGATCACGGATTACCTCGCTGATGTCACCACCGCTTCCATACCACCCCGGGATGCTGCCCTACTTGGCGCTAACATTCAAGCCCAGGAGGTCCATACGGCAATAGCTAAGCTTCAATTAGGTAAAGCCCCTGTGGCCGATGGCTTCACTCCTTTCTTTTACAAGACCTTTGGGCCCCAACTGACCCCAATCCTTTCAAGACTATACACCTCATTTGGTTACTCAGGCACACTTCCACCTACCATGAGTGAGGCAGTGCTGACAGTAATTCCCAAACCTGGGAAGGACCCAACTCAGTGCTCGACATACCGGCGCATCTCACCCCTTGATATCGTTGCCAAGAACTTTACCAATATGCTAGCAGCCAGACTTAATCCATATATGCATGGCCTTATTGAGGCAGATCAAACCGGGTTTATTCACAAGTTGATTTGTAGTGACAACACCAAACGCCTACTACACCTGATAGATAAATTCTCAAGTGCCCAAACCCCTGTGCTGTTGGTCTCAATTGATGCCAAGAAGACGTTTGATTGAGCCTACTGGCCGTTTCTCTACAGCGTATTAGCAAAGATGGATATGGGGCCACAGTTCCAGACATGGATAAGGAGTACCTATCACAGCCCACCGCCTGTGTCAGGGTCAATGGCACCATCTCCCGACCTTTTGCAATCCACAAGGGAACACAGCAGGGTTTCCCCCATCCCCGCTTCTCTTTGCCATGTTTATGGAGTCATTGGCAGAACACATCAGGGCGAACCAGCAAATTGTGGGCATCGCTATGGGGGGCCATTCTCATAAACTGGCCTATATGCAGATGACATTATGGTGACTCTCACGGATCCACATAATTTGATCCCGGAACATCAAGCAGATCCTATCTCTCTAACCCCCCTTCTGCGCACTGCATACACTCCAGCAACTCATCTAAAGCTTCATATGGGAAGGTAAGTGGCTGCAAATGGCACGGAAGAGGGCATATGTGACAGTCTTGGATGGTGGCCTCGGGATCCCGAGCTTAATTAACTACTACCTCGCTGCACAACTTCGCTACATGTTTGATTGTGCCAGGCCCTTTACGGAGAAGCACTGGTGCTTTCTGGACCAGGCAGTTGCTAGCATCCAAGTCTGGAAGATACTTTAGCTCCCCAGGAAACATATTTCGCCTGGGGTATATACCTCTCTTGTAGTACAAGCAACTGTGGCAGCCTGGGATACAGTGTACGTCAAGAAGGAACTCTCCTCACCTGTATCTCCACTCACACCACTTATTGGCAACCCTGAATTTCCACCAGCTTAACCTGGAAAAGACTACCAAGCCTGCCAGGAGGCTGGCTGCAAGAAATTGGAGTCCTCATTTATGAGGCCCCTTGCGCCGCCGGAGCGTCAATTTTTTGACGTTCCAGTGGCGTAATGTGCCCGGCATATTTACAAGGCTATGTAAAGCCACTTTACGTGGCTTTTCTTGGCCTTGTAAATATGTGCACACTGCGTGAAAGGGGCGTTCCATGGGTGTTGCTGTGGGTGTTCCCAGCAACATCCATGGCTTTTTGACACTGCCCCAGATTTACGAGAAATCGTAACTCTGAGGCAGTGCCAAAAACTTACACCGAGGCACAACGAGGAGAAATATCTTTATTTCTCCTCATTTTTCCTTTTTCTATGTGTGCTGCACAGCAGCCCATTGTGCACCAGCACAGTGGAAAAGGACAGGAATGCGCCATATCTGATAGATACAGTGCATTTCTGCCCTTTTGTTTTGACGTGAGGCAGCGCAGCAAGATTCCTTGCGGCGCTGCCCTATGTCAAAACTTCATAAATGGTGCCCTGGGAGGCTTGCTTGACCATACCGTCCTCCAGATCTTTGCCTAACTGCAAGATTCCTATGGCCTTCAAGCTCAAGAAGAATGGTGGTACACAGCAGTCTGACACTGGGTCACCAGATCCCAGGTCTATCCTCACACTAGGTGCAAATGTAGGGCCACATTTACAAGGCACGACCCATGCAGACTGGCTACACAAACTGGGGGATCTACAGGGGATGGAAAAGCTCACTGCTTAGAGTTACCCTGCTGCAGTTTGACAAAATGTGGGCACTCTGTGTGCGCGTCTTAGCGCAGGACTTCAGTGAACTTATTTGCCTCCGCTACCTGTGGGTCCTTCGACTCACAACATCTGATTCCCCCCCCAACTCATGACTGCAGTGAAGTCTCTCCCACCTGTGAGCGACTCCCTCCCACTATCGTCAAGAACTCGTCCCCATTAGAGACATTTGCACATTTTCCTTTATCCGCCCCCTCCACTTATTTACGTTCCCTCCCCTCTTGACCCTTCTTGACCCCCCCCCCATCCTTTCTCCTCCTCCTGTCCCACTGGATCTCTCCTGAGTTGATTTCCACCCCACAAGTTTCCCCCTCACTGGCCTCTTGAATGTAGGTGAGGTATATGTATGTTATAAAACCTCAATAAAAAGTTTGGAAACATAAAAGTAATTGAATTATCTTATAAAAAAATGTATGCTACATTAAGTTTTTAATTCGAATGGGGTTATTAAAATATTTAATATAGATTAATAAATATTTTTAGTCTTAGATAATTTTATAATAATAAACAATTTTTTTTACTAATTTAAATAATTTAATTTGACATTATTTCCAATGCTATTTTATTTTAGTCCCTACCTCCTTTATTTTCTGTGACACAGTGTTGCAGTACCAGTGGTTGGCCATGTGTGGTGCTGTACTTACTCCAGTCCTGAACTGGGGTGCATTTACTACTGTTTTGGGTCTGTTTTGACTGTAGTAACTTTAGGAGTACTATTTGTGAATAATGTTTTGTGGGTGAGTGCATGTCCTTTCCTAAATCACTCCATAAGCTCCCCTGAATCATTCCTTACTCCTCCTAAACCCCTCCCATTTATAAGTAATTATGCCCCTTTTTCCAGTCACTCCCACTGGTCTCTCCATATTTACTACTAAGTAATAAACATACATGTGTGAGGATCACGCCTTAGAAAATATAGGAGAGGTGGAGATTTTGACTTGTAGGTTTGTTAATTACATTTTGTAGTAAGTTGTACTACTATTGTACTATTTGACATAGGTTGTGAATTAGTCGAAAATATCCTTCGAGGGCAAGTTGTACAACCTTAATAAACCAGAAGCAACTGCCGCCTTCTTGGAGCCTGGGAATAATCCAGGGGTGTGAAAAATACAATTGGGGCTGGGGACAATGGAAAGTGTGTGAACTGAACAAGGGTTTGTTATGAGGACCTGCCATTAGAAAGGGCTCGAGTAGTCTAGAAAATGTAATTAATTCATGTTTTCATGTATTGCTACCCTTTTATGGCCTCACGTTTCTCTTCTTTTCCCTCTCCCACATCTACATTTATCCACTAATGCGATGGGTACCCTGAAAATAACCAGCTATAAAGTGCGTTAAAACTGTGATGTTGCATTTTGTTTTATTGAGTTGCCAGTTACACAGATCGGATACACCGACGATTCATTTCTAAACACCTATCTATATATTTCGCTATCGAAAAACACAACTGCTTTCTCAAGCTGCACCACTAGATGGCAATGTTGTAACAATAAATTCATTGTGAAAATGTATGCCTATTGAGTGACAACTTTCAATCAACTATGCAATCCGGATGCATGGGTGTAAGTGATAACCAAAGTGTTGCCATGTTTGTGTGAATGTGTCCGAAAACCAGCAGGATTATCTGAAGCTGTGTTTTAAGAATAATAAATAAAATTATAACTGCATCAATAAGTTTAGTAACTAATATAGCATGGATGGCCCTTGAATGTAATGGCAGCACAATCAAGTGAATCTCCCAGCTATGGCAATGTAACTTGGATTTATTCATTTTAAAAGATCTATGATCACTAAATTTCAAGCTAGTGGTTCGTTCTCTAGATGCCTGCGCCTGGGCGCTTCTTACTGTTGTGCTTGTTCTTGTTCATTACCTTCATATGAATTTCTTCACTCTCCTCAGTTTTCAGTTCCTTCTTTAGCCAGGGATGCTGTTCTTTCCTATTATTATCATGCATTTCTGTGGAATGGAAATGTAACAGACTTGCAGTGGCGGTTGACCTTTGAAAGTGGGGGGAGCGTAATACCTGCCGAGAGCTTGCACGATTTTTTTCCAAATTTGCCCTGTATGTTAAGAATTGTCTTCATTGGGCCATTGTCAGCATTTGGTATGGTTAACCCTTATGGTAAAAATTACTCACAATCTTCCAGTGCCAGAATTTTGTTATTGATATTGGCCATAAACCAAGTATGATGCATATGTCACATATTACCTCTAGTATTTCAGAGCAAGCATGTTATCATAGTTTGCTTCCCCGACCCCCAACAGGCTGTGGCTGCCTTTCAGAGCCAAAGAATTACCTCCAGTATGCCAGCACCAGCATTTTGTTCCCTTATGTTAAGTATTACTTGCAGCATTTCAGGGTCTGCATTTTGCCTTGGATGACCTCCCCTATGCCAAGAATTACCTGCATTGTTTCTGTACCAGTATTTTGCCGCGTGGGCCTGCATACCAAGAATTTCCTCCAGTATACAAGTGACAGCATTTTTCCACAGAGGAAACTATGCCAAGAATTACTTTTGGTATGCCAGGGCCTGCATTTTGCCATGGGTGCTGGTCATTATGCCAAGAGTGATTTGCAATATGTCAGTGCCAGTTTGTTACCTTGGGTGCAGCCATAAGCCCAGAATCATATTGAGTATGCCATGGCCAGTGGCAGACTCACAATCTCAAAATACACTAACAAACACATGCTCACTCAATCACAATCTCTCACTTTCATTCATACTCAATCCCTCTCACATTCACTCTCTTTCCCCTCACTCACTCAAGCTCACACTTTCTCACTTACTCGTTTCCATTCATACTCACTCCCACTCACTGTTACTTATACAAATCTACTCATACTTACTGGTTCTCACTCACAAACAAATACACATACACACACTAACCCTTTCACACACTTTGGGCCTTAATGCCACTACACCTGCTGCTCCATTGATAACTACACACCTGATTCAATTTTACTCCCTCACAATCTTCAATCACTCACTCCTAAAGCACTCACACTCCTTCACTCATCTCCTCACACTCACTTTCTCACTTTCACTTATTCATACACTCTCAAATACAGTCTCACTCACTTTCACTCTGATTGGCACACATACACATATGTACAGAGAAACCACATTTTTTTACTTACTTTGCTTCCTTTCCTGGCAACTCAGAGACTCCATGGCAGCAGCAGAGGAGGAATCTAGCACTGGACATTGGAACCAGCAAGCCATTATTCCCAACAATGAGTCCAACAGAGCATCAAGGCCAGGTTTGAAAAGGGGAAGTACTCATAGATTATGCACATTCCTGCCGTTTCTTTTGATGCAGGGCAATGCAGCAAGATTCCTTGCGGTGCTGGCCTGTGCAAAACCTCGTAAATGAGGCTCTGAGTCTGTTCAAAAGATAGATGGTCACCCCTGCTAGTGATAAACAACTGCTCTCTGACATCTGTGGCTTTTTCATGAAATCTTTTAAGCCATCAAAATCCCCATCTCAGACCAGAGGGAAAGCCCAGCATGAGCGCACTTTCATAACTAAACAATGGGTGGATATCCTTCGCAGAACTCGATCCTCTGCTCACTGATCAGCGGCACAGGAAACTATACTCAAAATCACCCATTACTGGTACTACACCATGGCAAGATCGACAGCATGCCCCCTGTGCAGCAAAACAAGTTATCCTGACTCACTGGGGCACTGATAATAAACTGACCCACACACTAGCTGCACAAACTGTGGGATCAACTGGGAATGGAAAAGTTCACTGCGGCCAAAGAGTGTACCCTGGGGAACTCTCTCCCACCTGTGAGCGACTCCCTCCCACTATCGTCAAGAACTCGTCCCCATTAGAGACATTTGCATATTTTCCTTTACCCGCCCACTCTATTCACGCTCCCTCCCCTCTTGAATTTCTCCTCCTCCTATCCCACTGCATCTTTCCAGAGTTGATTTCCACCCCACAAGTTTCCCCCTCACCGGCCTCTTGGATGTAGGTGAGGTATATGTATGTTATAAAACTTTAATAATAAGTTTGAAAACATAAAAGTAATTGAATTATAATAAAAATGAATGCTACATTAAGTTTTAAATTCAAATGGGGTTATTAAAATATTTAAAAAAGATTCATACATATTTTTTAGTCTTAAATCATTTTTTTACAATAAACCATTTTTTTGACTAATTTAAATAATTTAATTTAACACTATTTCCAATGCTGTTTTATGTTAGTCCCTACCTCCTTTATTTTCTATTGCACAGTGTTGCAGTACCAACAGTTGGCCTTGTGTGGTGCTGAACTTACTCCAGTTCTGAGCTGCAGTGCATTTACTACTGTTGTGGGTCTGGTTTGTCTGTTGTAACATTAGAAGTACGGTTTGTGAATAGGAATGGGCTTAATCTTTCGAGGGTGAGTGCATGTCCTTTCCTAAACCACTCCATAACCGACCCCCCCTAAATCACTCCTTACTCCTCCTAATCCACTCCCATTTATAAGTAATTATGCTCTTTTTACCAGCCACTCCCACTGGTCTCTCCGTATTTACTACTAAGTAGTAAACATACATGTGTGAGGATCACAGTGGCGGATGGTGACATATGAAAGTGGCGAGGCGTAAAATTTGTCTGAGTGCACCGTGGCGATCGACCGTAGCAAGTGAGCCCGGACATCCCAAGGAGGGTTCGGGGGGGTCCTCCCCCCACGAAAATTTTGAGAAAAATGGTGCATTTTCAAGTAAATATGAGAAAACAAGACGGTTAATAAAGCAATTGTGAAAGTGCAGTTATTACATTAATGAAGAGATGTCATATAACATAGGTAGCTGCTTATTCAGTATAACCACAGACCTTCATAACATTGGTGGAGTATTGGGGGGTAGGGCAGAAGGGGGTGGGGGGGGTCAAAGCATAACGAAATACACCTGGCTAGCAAATTGTCGATTTTTGTGAATGATGTGTGTTATTACAAAGCAAAACAATACTACCCTTCTCATGTGACAAAAATTGTTATTGTGTCCCGGAATGGAATGTTGAGTGGACCAGGAAGCATCGCCACCAGACAGTTGCCCTGCACCCCCCCCCTGGCTGGCACATGAAGGAGATACATAACGTGTTGTTCTGATGGTGGCACAGAATGGGCAGTGGCTCGACATGAAACAGCGGAGGAAGGGGAGGGCGGACGTCCTGTCTGTACCCAGATTAGACCCCCCCCAACCCCCCACCCTGGATGGAACACCCTATCATGAAGGAGCGGAGCTCCCCACCACCCCTCACATGAACATATGACTTGTTTGCACCTTGGAGGGTCCGGGTGGGGTCGAGGGGTCCAGGGACCGCTTCAGTTAATGAGCTGACCGTAAATCAAGTAATAGGTGCGTGAGTCAGAAATCCTCTGGCTGAAAAGAAGGGTCGAGTGTTTAAGTGTAATTTGTGTCATTGCCGTAGGTACAACAGCGTAGCCCAGGGGAAAAACATCGAAGCAGGGCACCCTCACCCCTGTTTACCTCACGTAGAATGAAGGCTTTCTTTCCCCATTAGGGCTTCTGAGACGTTGGGTGCATGTAGCGCACATTAGGGATCGATCATTAAGGATTAGCTCGGCGCTACACAAACTTGGTGGAAAGAACAGAGTGCCACAAATCGCTCCCATGCCCCCCACACGTGCCCACCCAGAGGCTGAGGCCGATCCGGTGTCCACGGGCACAAACCAGCTCTGTTGCCAGTCCTGTTCACAGAGTGCCAGGTGCCAGCCTGCCCCTTCACTGCGGGCTAGGGAGCACCTCTTCTGGGAGGGGTGGGGGCCCAAGAACAGCTGGGTGAGGTGCACTGGAGGGGGAGGATGGAGCGAGTGGAACAGGGGGGTCATGTGCAAGGCATAAAATTGAGGTGTAATATATGAGCACAGCCCCTAAAATATGGCCCTATTAGTCTTCCACTGCGAGCCTCACTCGGAGGCTTAAGAAACAGGAGGGAGAAATAAGAAGGGGGTTCGTGGGAAATGGACAGGGACAATGGTGTGGGGAAAAAGGCATGCGAGGCATGCATGGGAAGAAGGATAGTTAAGAGAGAGAGCGGAGCAAAGGAGAGGAGGGCTATAGAAAGGATGAGAGAGAGCAGGTATTCATTGCAGGCAGTAAGCACGTGCAGATTAATGGGACACCGAATAAAAATGTATCTTAAAAAGTGAGAGGGAACAGGGCATCCAGGAAGAGGGGGAGAAAGGCACGTACATACTAGACATGCACACAGACATACAAGCACACATATAGGCGCTCACACACACGTGCACACACACACCAGCAAACACAGACATACACAGGCACACTCAGACGCATGTACACAGGCACGCACATTTACACACTCTCACACGCACACTCACTCACATAATATACACCGAGGCCAGTCCTTTCCCTGTTCTCGTGATAAATGCATTTCCCTAAGCCTGCACAGGCTTGTCTGAAACATGCCTCGAGCGCGTGTGGCCCCATCATATTCCGTGGAGGGGTCTCACCCCCTGGGTAATTCGGACCTGGCAGCAGCGCTCAGTGGCTGCCTCCAGATGTCTGCCTCCCCGCACACTGTACATATAGCAGGCGTACCCCGGCACGCTGCACAGACAGGCAGGTGCCACTTTACAGGTACCCTGCCCCCCACTCCCCTTAGTCGAAGTTCAAAAACACAAGACCACCAGGCTGCACTGCCTCCCCCTCCAATCTCCCGCAGTGCACTGCGACTGCCAGATCTCCCAGATCTCCCAGAGAGCGGGTGGCTTCCCTGGACCGGCTACAGATCTCCCTGCCTGTAAATGTGACTAAAACAAGCAAACATCAGAGCGCGGACCCACAGCTCGCACGGAAACCAGACGCAAAAGCTCCAAAGAGCCAGGCTGGAAGAGCGAAAAGCACAAAAGTGCCCTTACCTCCTGTAGTTTCCAGACACCCTCCTTCCCTGCTCGAAATTCCCGAAATGAAGAAAAACAACCCAACATCCACAGGCCGGTCCTTCCAAAATGTTGGCCAACCCGAGCAGTCGCGGCTCGCAATACTCGGTGGTGGGGGGGTCGGGCAGGGGTTGTCGCGTGGGGGTTGAAGAAAAATAACCTGACCGGTCCTGCGCCGCCTCTGCTCCTGGGCCGGGTCCGCGTTTTCCTGCTCCTGAACAGGAACAGGCATGCTCCCTCCCTTCCTGTAAGCCAATCACAATGCTGCAATGGCAGTGTTGTGATTGGTGCGGAGTCCCGGACAGCGCCCAGCCGGGCAGCTGTAGGGAGGCCATTTTCTCTATGTAGGCTGCATGCAGCCTACATAGAGAAAATGTAGAGTGCGCATGACTGCTTTGGTCGGCCCCAGGGCCAACCAAACAGTCAGGGTACTCAGAGTGGTGCAAGCCACTCCTCCCGACCCGCCCACCCGCCCGCCCCCAACCAGGCATACCCTCCCTCCCACCCCCAACCAGGCATACCCTCCCTCCCGCCCCCAACTAGGCATACCCCTGCTTTCTGCTTTCTCGCAGCGCGAGAAGCAGAAAATAAAATGGTATTTAAAATACCATTTCATTTCCTGCTTCTCGCACTGCGAGAAAGCAGTGGGGCGGCGCTCCTCCGCCCTAATGGAGGAGCCGCCCCTGGAGGATCACCTCATGGAAAAGATAGGAGAGTGGAGCGTTAGACTTGTAGGTTTGTTAATTACATTTTGTAGTAATTAGTACTATTTTACGTAGTACAAAATGCAGGTTGTGAATTGGTCGAAAATATCCTTCGAGGGCAAGTTGTATAACCTTAATAAACAAGAGGCAACTGCCGCCTTCTTGGAGCCTGGGAAGAACCCATGGGTGTGAAATATACAATTGGGGCTGGGGCCAATGGAAAGTGTGTGAACTGAACAAGGGTTTGTTAAGAGGACCTGCCATTAGAAAAGGCTGGAGTAGTCTAGAAAATGTAATTAATTCATGTTTTGCCACCCTTTTATGGCATCACGTTTCTCTTATTTTCCCTCTCCCACATCTACATTTATCCACTAATTCGATGGGTACCCTGAAGATAACCAGCTATAAAGTGTGTTAAAACTGTGATGTATATTTTGTTTTATTGAGTTGCCAGTAAGACAGACAGATCGGATACACCGACAATTTGTAAATACCCAGATATATTTCGCTATCAAAAAACACCACTGCTTTCTCAAGCTGAACCACTAGATGGCGATGTTGTAACAATAAATTAATTGTGAACATGTATGTTGTATTGAGGGACAGCTTTCAAGCAACTATGCATTCCAGATGCATGGGTGCAACTCGTGCGTTGCCAGGTTTTTGTGAATGTGACCTGAAACCAGCAGGATTATCTGAAGCTGTGTCTTAAGAATAATAAATAAAATTATAACTGCATCAATAAGTTTAGTAACAAATATACCTTGGATTGCCCTTGCGTGTCATGCAGCACAATGAAGTGAATCTCCCTCCCAGCTATGGCAATGTAACTTGGATTTATTCATTTTAAAAGATCTATGATCACTAAATTTCAAGCTAGTGGTTCGTTCTCTAGATGCCTGCGCCTGGGCGCTTCTTTACTGTTGTGCTTGTTCTTGTTCATTACCTTCATATGAATTTCTTCACTCTCCTCAGTTTTCAGTTCCTTCTTTAGCCAGGGATGCTGTTCTTTCCTATTATTATCATGCATTTCTGTGGAATGGAAATGTAACAGACTTGCAGTGGCGGCTGACCTTTGAAAGTGGGGGGAGCGTAATACCTGCCGAGAGCTCGCACGATTTTTTTCAAAATTTGCTTTGAGTGTTCCCTGTATGTTAAGAATTGTCTTCATTGGGCCATTGTCAGCATTTTGTTATGGTTAACCCTTATGGTAAAAATTACTCACAATCTTCCAGTGCCAGAATTTTGTTATTGATATTGGCCATAAACCAAGTATGATGCATATGTCACATATTACCGCTAGTATTTCAGAGCAAGCATGTTATCATAGTTTGCTTCCCCGACACCCAACATGCTGTGGCTGCCTTTCAGAAGCAAAGAATTACCTCCAGTATGCCAGCACCAGCATTTTGTCCCCTTATGTTAAGTATTACTTGCAGCATTTCAGGGTCTGCATTTTGCCTTGGATGACCTCCCCTATGCCAAGAATTACCTGCATTGTTCCTGTACCAGTATTTTGCCACGTGTGCCTGCATACCAAGAATTTCCTCCAATATGCAAGCACCATTATTTTCCACAAGGAAACCTATGCCAAGAATTACTTTTAGTATGGCAGGACCTGCATTTTGCCAGGGATGCCGCTCATTATGCCAAGACGTATTTCCAATATGCCAGTGGCAGTTGGTTACTTTGGGTGCAGCCATAAGCCCAGAATTATATTGAGTATGCCATGGCCAGTGGCAGACTCACAATCTTAAAAATACGTGAACAAACACACTCTTACTCACTCACAATCTCTCACTTTCATTCATTCTCAACCCCTCTCACATTCACTCTCTTCCCCCCTCACTCACTCTAGTTCACACTCTCTTACTTACTCCTTTTCCTTCATACTCCCACTCACTGTTACTTACACAAACGTACTCATTCTCACTGGTTCTCACTCACTTACAAATACACATACACACACACATACACACTGACCCTTTCACACACTTTGGGCCCTATTGCCACTACACCTGATGCACCATTGATAGCTACATTCCTGATTCACTTTTACTCCTTCACAATCTTCAATCACTCACTCCTTCTAACACACTCACACTCCTTCACTCAGTCCCTCACACTCACTTTTTCACTTTCACTTATTCATACACTCTCAAACTCAGTCTCACTCACTTTCACTCTGATTGACACTCTCAAACACACATTTCACTCAATCTCATTCACCCTCAATCAGTCCCAACCGCATACACTCATGCACAGAGAAACCACTTTGTTTTACTTACCTTGCTTCCTTTGCTGGCAACTCAGAGACTCCATGGAACCAGCAGAGCAGGAATCTAGCACTGGACATTGGAACCAGCAAGCCATGATTCCCAGCGACCTGTGTTCATGTTTCCCTGGGTACAACCGAGATCCCACTTTGGATTCCCCATGAGTTTGGCATCAGTCCAACTGAATCTGATGGTCATGCATTGATTTTGTCGAGATTAGACTTTCGAACTGCAATTCTGGAGAGCATACTACACCCATACTCAATCCACCAAAAGCCACCTTCCATACCACCACAAGAGTAGCCGCATCCTCAAAAAATATGATCACATGGCATGTTCTAAGTTCAAACTGGGATTTTCCACACAGAAGCCTTTACATGCCCCCATACCTCACAGACCTTCTAAAAAATTCTGGTAATAAAGAAGGCCTTCAAAGCAAGGATACACTTCCTAGAAATCCCTCGCTTTAGAACATCACATGCCCAGAACCAATCATTGTTAAGGACTGTGTAGGAAATTGGGTTTTTGATTGAGGGGAGTGAAGACCCTCCTCAAGCAACAACTACAATCCATGTCAGGGTGAACCACAAAAGTCACAAAATTAACCTGTGCTTAACCATCTCGTAGTTTGGCACAAAAGCAGTCATGCTTAACTTAGAGGCACTGTGTAATGTATTTTTGCAGCACTCAAGCAGTAATAAAGTAAAAACACATCACAAGAAAAATCCCATATCAATTTAGACAAATATAAAACATTTTATTAAATAAAATGACACCAAAACGAATTAAATCCAATCAGTAGTAACGGAGCTCTGAATTTTGAATGTTTTTAGTAAAAAATAGCAGCTGAAAGATCAAAGCGCCAACCGCACGAGACCAGGGCAAAGAGAAAGTTATTGCCGACCTCAATGGAGCGTGGTTCGGATAGACAAAGTGGATCGGACCCAGTCTTGGCTTACCTTCAGACTTAGAAGAATTTTTGAAGAATGTGGAGGAACGCAGCCGGCGGTGTCCGAAGAGGAAGCGTTGTCATCGGGTAGCCACTGGGCAAAGTTGTGGTGAAGATTTCTACGTTCGGACTCAGCTACTTTTATGAAAGTCAAAAATTTCCAGTGGAATGAAGCTGCAGGTTTTAGCTGATGAGGGCTCCACAAGGCCGGGTACCCTTCCGAGGAGGAGTCACTGAACAGGATTTGCTGATGCGGAGAACAAGGTAGCGGTAGCTCCCACGAAGTCAAGCCGACTGGCGATGCGCCATGGGCGGATTGGAGGGCAGGTAGGTCCCGGTCTCCTGCCTGTTCACATACCACCTTTTATTCCGCAGAATCTAGGCGCAGAGTTCAAGTTGTTGGAGATTTTTGTGTCTCTGTAACTCAGAACAGGAGGCCAGTCAACTGGCTCTTGGAGTCACTCTAGTAGTTCTGGGAAACAAGGCAGGCCTCAAGCTGCAGGGCAATCTTCTGAAGTACAAGCAGTCCTTCTGGGGGTGTCTTGCATAGGTCCAGGATTAAACAGAAGAGCTGGTTTGAGGGTCCAATATTTATACCATGTGCCAGCCTTTAAAGTGGGAGAAACTTCTAGACTTCCTCCTACACCGTGTTTTGCAATGTTCCTTCCTTCCCTGCCCATGCTTCAGGAGGTCTAGGGTGAAAATGGGTTGATGTCAAGTTCTGTGTGAGTATGATGAGGCAGCCACTTTGAAATGTAAGTGGGCTTGGAATAGCTCCACCCCTCCAATCCTGGCAAGATGGCCCAGCCTGCCAAAATCTAATCCCCCTTTCTTTCACTGTCTGGGAGGAATACATAAAGGCCACTAGTCACAGTCATGTAACCCAGGACTCAGACTGCAGGTACCAAATGGTTAGGACATGAAAATGCCAACTTTCTAAAAGGGGCATTTTGAGAATTGTGTCTTAAAATCCGACTTTACCATTAAAAATAATTTTAAATTACAATTCTTTTGTGACCAAACAAAAGTTATCACTTATTAAATGTAATAAAGTAACCTAATGTTATCCTATGGGAGAAGTAGGCCTCACAGTAGTGAAAAACAAATTTGGGAGTTTTTCACTACCAGGACATGTAAAACTTAAACGTACATGTCCAACATTTTAAATTCAACACACCCTGACCTATGGGCTTTGAGGGTCTACCTTAAGAGTGTCCTATATGTATTAGGGGAGGCGATGTAGCCTTACGGCTAGAGCGGTCGACCTGGAAGCTGGGGAACCGGTTTCGAGTCTCGGCAATGATGCTCAACATCCTGTGATTCTGGTCTAATCACTTAATCTCACCGCGCCTAACAAAAACGAATGTGTCCTTGTGTAATGCAACTGGTGCTCATGTAAGGCGCTCTAATACCTGATATCTTCGGGTCGAGTTCGCGCTATATAAAACTCTAAAAAAAATTAAAAAGGAAGGTCCAGGCCTCACAAAATAATTATTTTGACAGGTCAAAATGGAAGTTTAAAACTGCATCCAGGCTGCAATGGCAGGCCTGAGACATGCTTTAAAGGGCTTATTAAGAGGGTGGCTCAAGACGTTCTGCAGGCCTACTAGTAACATTTAATTTACAGGCACTTAGTACATGGAGTACCACTTTAGTAGGGACTTATAAGTAACTTAAATGTGCCAATCAGATGTAGGCCAATTCTATCATCTTTTAAGTGGTGAGTCCAAGTGCTTTAGCATTTTTAGCAGTGGTAAAGTGCACAGAGTTCTAAAGACAACAAAAACGAGTTTCAGCATTATGAGGTGAGCAGGCAAAGTATTTTGAGGAAGACCAACCTAAAGGCTGTCAGGTCTAACAGGCTGCTACACCTTTAAAGGATTCTCATCCAACAGAGAAGATACTGAACCGGAACCTGCTGTCTTTCCGTTGAGACGTAAAGTCTCACATGTTCAGGTTATATGTCCTTAATATGAAGACCACTAAATATTGCACATCCATATTTATATTACTGTTTACTGTATCGAAGGTTGATGATATATGTACCATTTTTTTCAAATATTTAGCACTTACATGCTCCTGAGTAATGGGCGCTTTAGAAAAAATTTAGATGTCTAACAAAATATTAGAAGAGCAGACCACCACCCAGCTGCTCGCAAGACATGTGGGAACATTGTACGCTCTGCACTGCTCCAAAGCATGAGGTTGCCAGCTGCTGTGCAACAGAAGCACCATCAACCACCATCTACACTTCTTGGACTCACAGTGAAGCACTGGCTCCTACAGCAGCCTACGGTGAGTTCACTTCGTCTCTGCACTGACCAGTGTGATCCTAGTGGCCTCCACAAGACTGTGACATTTCCCTTCATTTTATCTCCAGGCCCAAAGACCTGCAAAGAATTAGCTGAGTGAGGCTTTGCAGAGACAGCATAATGCCACAAACTACATCAGAATCTGTGAAGCAGTTACAGAATTATCAGCATTTGAAGGCCTGATTCCTAACTGACTTTATCAGTCCCTAGAGCTGTGGTCACTCATTAGCATAGGAAAAAAGTGGCCACGATAAGAGGTTTTTGAGCTACCCACCATTTAATATTATGCTATCGCCAACCCCGAGAAAAGTGTAACCACGAGCCAAACACAGTTGCTTTTGATCTAACTGCCACATTGTCATGTAGCTGCTAAGCCGCATTTGACAAACAACTGTGGGGCAGATTTGCAAGCCCCTTGCGACACTTTTGCGCCGCCGTTGCGTCACTTTTGTGACACAGCGCTGGCATAAACCATGCGGCCAATTTACAACGAGACACATCTAGGGAGATGCGTCACGTTGTAAAGCCCTTTCGTCACATTATACCTGCGTCAGGTATAATGAATGAAGGGTGGGCGTTCCCATGCAGGAAAGCCTCGTAGAAGTGAAGCAGGCGTAAGGAGTGACGCAGTACAATAAGTATAGGTCTCAACATGCATTGCTGGAGTTGCGTCGTGCTTGCGACACGACTCCAGCAATGCGTGACTTTTGGGCCAACAGATGCGTCAGAATTTCTGACTCATCTGTCAATCCTTGCACCATGGTGCGCCGTATTGTAAATGCGGCGCATCCATGGTGGCGCAAGGGTATTCAAGGCTGGTGCAGGGAAACTGACGTATCTCTACAGATGCGTCTGTTTCTTGTAAATCTGCCCCTGTGTGCGCACCACAGGATTAATGGATTCCATTTGGGGTCCACCAGGCACGAGTCGGGGGTATATGCGGGTAGATGGCGTCCACCCATTATTTTCACAGAGTAGACGCCGTCTACCTAAGGTGACCAGACGTCCTGGATTTGCCGGGACAGTTCCGGTATTTCATCAGATGTCCCGGTACATTTCGTGAAATTTAGCTCATATCCTGGTTTTAACCCCTTAAGTGCTTCTGTCGGCCAACGGCCGTCGCGAGCACTACCTCGGTAGTGCTGCGCACGTCCGTTGGCCGACGCGGCCCCGCCCGCTTAATAGAACGTTCCGCACTGGCGCGGAACGTCCGAAGCAGTTAAGCAGTTAAGAGAGGGTCGTCTTAAAACGGTGGGAGGTGCCTTTTTTTATTTTCCAAAGCAGGGATAGTTATCAGCTGTTATAAGAATGAAATTTAATTAACAGGCATGTTACTGGCTTTAAAAATGGCATATATTTATAGACGCACTGCCTCTTTAATTCTCTGCTGAGGAGCGCTGCTATTCCGAGCGCTTGATTGAAGTAAAATTGTAGTCCTTCTTCTATGTTTGTGAAAAGGTTTTTGGGTTTAAAATTCTGGTCACCCCATGTCTACCCTGCCAAGAAGTTGGGCCCCACTGAAATATGCTGATCCCGTCCCGGTATAATTTTCAAACACCGAAACGCATTCAGCAGCACCTTCACGTTGTCTGCTTATCTTCCAAGCAGCAACATGCAGGTAGGCAGGAGGTTTATCAGATTCCAGCTGGGCCCATAACAAAGGATGAATTTATGGGGCCATCAGGCCTCTTTTTGTTGGACTATCATGCCTGGGAGTTTTCTGGAGCCTCAAACCAGATGCAAATGCAATGGAGGAGAAACAAATGAACACAGCTAGCTATAATTTCAAAAGTACTTAAGAGAGGCATGCTTTTGACTTTGTTCAGTACCTGTATGTAAGAGATATGCATGCACTGTAAGAATGTCAGATGTGTTGGTCTGTCCCGTTATTTACACAAATAACAATTTAAATACCACTATTATGTTTTATTTTTTTTATAGCTCTTCTCATCTGAATGCAGGGTGACAGGGTGCTTTACATCACACTTACACATTATACATTCATCATACAAGTGTGTAAATCAATCTACAGGATGTGTTACATAAAGCAGTGAGGGTTACAAGGTGTAGGAGTCACATATTGTCCTTCATAGCTCACTGTGCTATATTAGAAGGATAACAATTTATGAACTGCAAGTACCAAAAGATCTCTGTGTTAAAAGCAGTAAACCGCTTACCTATATACATGGTGTGCTTTGCAGGAGACACATTAACCCTCTATGCTACTTTGAGTCAAAACTGGGTTTAGACAAAACACAAATTTCTCCAGCAAGTGCTTTAACCACCAGAGATATCTTATAATTTTTATTATTATTCTTTGAGAGTTACTGGGAACACAAAGATCTCTGCAGCAGCTGCCTTAACCCCATAAGTTATTTCAAAATGCAGACTTTGCAACCAATCAAGCCTGAACAGATTTCCTCTCACATTTCTCCTTGTTGCCTATTCCTTTGTGGCAGAGTTTAAAAAAAATAAATGTATACGTTGAGAGCCAGATTTTGCGTTAGGTTTGTGTCACTTTTTTGGGATTTACAGTGCCACTCAAATTCCGATTGGGTGGCTTTGTAAAAAAAATAAAAGCTAACTCTAGGCAGCGCATTGCGCCACCATTCTTTCCCTTGCTTCAGGTAGGTGTTATCTGGGTGGTACATGGGTATTTCCATGCATCCACTCATGTATTTCTACTCAAACCCATATTTACAAAGACTAGTAAACATAGGCTTCTCCAAACTGGTGCACCTACCTGAGGCTGGCGTAAGAAGGGAGACATATGTTTATTTCTCCTTGTTATTTCCTCTTTCCATGTATGCTGCATTCTCCAGCACAGCTACAAAGAGGAAATTGCCTCATAGGGTAGCTTTTGTTTGGCTTTGTAAAAAAAAAAACCTAACGCAAGGTAGCACATTGCACTGCTTGCGTTACTGTGTGTCAGGTAGGCATTACATGGGTGGTGCAGGGGCGTTACGGTGCATCCACCCATGTATTTAGTGTTCAAATAATATACACAGTCTTCTTAAGACATGCACACTAGTGTTCCCTGGGTCAGCTCTCGAGTCCCACTTTCTT
Source organism: Calotriton arnoldi (assembly GCA_963921515.1). NCBI lineage: Eukaryota > Metazoa > Chordata > Amphibia > Caudata > Salamandridae > Calotriton > Calotriton arnoldi. The sequence continues at coordinate 233,723 of CAWUFW010016833.1, forward strand.
GCTTTAGGATCACGGTTATTCCCCACTTCCATGAGGTGACATTCCAGCTAGGCCTCGCTAGTGAGTTCAAGTCCTAGAAGTTCCACAATAGCTTTGAGAAAGCCAAAGTGTATCCGCACCATAGCACGTCAGTCAGATCAAGTTGCCCCCAAGGCCCTGCGTCTCAGTATTCAGTCTTACCTGTTGTCACTGGAGTGGTGGTTCTGTTATATCCCGCATAGAGGCCCTAATGTAGACCCGTTCGTACATGCCCTAAAATGGACATATTCATATTTACCCTAATATGGTCATATTCGTACTTGCCCTATTATGGTCATGGCCGCATATGCCCAATTATGGTCACAACCGCATATGCCCAATTATGGTCACAACTGTACATGTCCTATTATAGTATGATTCCTTATATAGGCATGATCTTTCACCTACATTGGTCTCAGCTAGTACACAACGAGCTCTGAGGGCTGAACGTTATCGATCCTGTGGTTTTGAATACAACAGGGTTTTTCCAAACACAGGCCCACACTGTACTCATTAATTATGCATGGCTCTCTAAGAATACACCACTGGCATAATATGTATGTACAAAGTTCACCCCTGATGTCTTCCTCATGTCCAATACAAACCATACTGAGGACCGAGACTCTTTAGGGTATAAATACACCACATCTTGCCCCGGTAAGACAGAGGGAACCGAAACTTCCATGCTGACACACTGACCAGAGACACTGAGGCTCCTGCATGCAGTCGCTCCAGCTGACAGCGGTCTGACACAGCCCTGACGGGGTATCCAACTCGAGACCAGGACGGGGTCCCACACTCTCTCTATTCAGGTATGGGGGTTCGACTAAATCCTAGGAGGATTCTTGGCTCTTAGCTTTTAGACCTACACACATATGCTAGGTACACTCAGGTACATCTAGTTAGGCATCGTAGGAGTACGCGCACTTGCATAATGCTTTTATATTCATGTATGTACTCATGATTATCGCAATATGGTAGAACTGTTCTATCCCTTTGCTTTTATCGTACTGCTGATAATATATCTCTGCTATTGTCTGCTGGTTACCGCAGCACATATATTTTACACTAGAATAACAACTGTTCAATAAATACTTATTGAAACGCCCGACTGTTTATTCTGTGTAACTCTCTGAGACAAACCGAATAAGTAAGCACGAGTGACTGAGCGAAAGGTAGTACATTGTTTCCACGATTCTGAGGGAATCAGGGTTGTCATGTTCTAAGGTTGCCAGAAACTAATCTCTCCCCGATAAGAGGAGACACTAGTGGCACTGCGAGCTAGCTAATGCAAAACTAGGCTAACATATACGGTGGGGGTGCACGGAGTCAGTCTTCCACCAAGCCCGCAGTATATGTTATCCAAACGCGCAGGTCCTGTAGGGGTACTATAGGAGCTACACGACATGGCGGCGCCAACGTTGGTTGGGTACGTATTTAACAGTAGAATCTGAGCAGTTCAGTCATGCTATTCTCAGAGAACCTACTCACAAAACACCAGAGACGTCTGGAGTGGGTGGGCACTAAATCCGCCGCAGCTGAGTAGTACGAGAATACTATTTATTGGCTGTTGGTTATTCAAGCTTGAAGGACATATAGTTCCTACAATTGTGCATTTACACCTTATTTTAAAATTTCCTTAAATACCCTTCTTCCACTTAAAAATGGTGGAACAAGCAGAAGACACAAGAAGAGTTGAAACAGACCTCTTCGGTTTAGGAGAAGACCCTCAAGATGCAATACAAATTGCACCAAATTTCAGAAGGGCAGTCACCATACAACTTCTAGAACATGGCTTAAGAGCCAGGGGTGGTACAGTAATTTTCGTGACTGACGCACACGAATCCAATAAAACAGAGGTGTTCTATTCATGGGTTACATTCCCAGCAGCGAATGCAATTACAAATGTATTTCACTACTACCTAGAAGGTGAAACACCAGCGGACCATACTCCTTTTGAGGAGTTAGAGGTTCCGCTCACTTACCAGGAGCATAATTACTGGTTTAAAGGCGCCCTACCCCACGTACATGGAAGAGCAAGATTAGGCCCGCTCGGAGGAGCAAGAGCCACATGGCCCATATTAGCGGCATACACACCGCATCCTGATATTGGCACAATGCCACAGCCAGACTTACTCGTACAACACAGAGATTTAATTAAAATCTACAGAAACCTCACACAATTTGTGATGAGGACTTTAACAGTTCAGCCTGCACCAGCTGCAGCACAAGACACTCCAGTCCAAGGTACAGTTAATAAAATAACTCCACAAACATTACACGTGATAATGGGCAAAATGCCAGCAAAACGCGAACAAATCCCATTCTGGATAGCTCAGAAAATACCTCAGCTTGAAGCAGTATTCCCGAATACTACAACCAGTGATAAACACAGAATTCTAACAATCTGCTTGCCCATGGGTCTCACACCGCAAGTAGAGGACTGCACCTCTTGGGGTTCAGTCTTCGCTGCCATATATACCAGAACACATGGTATCCCGTCAATATCAGTAGTACCTGAAGTATTAAAACAGATACAGAATGAGTACGGAGCAGAGCCTGCCCTTAACTTAGGGATGAAGTTGCTAAACAACTTTGAACAGGTCTCAGCCATAATACTAGCTAACATTAAGGGGGAAGCAGCTTCAGTGGCGATCCGCCAACGCCTGAGGGAGTTCGGTCCAGAGGATCAACAACACGAACTACCCAAAATAATTGAAACTGCATACGCAGAATTAGGCAGAGACAGTCTAGGTGGGAAAGCATTAAAACCACAACTGGTGGGCAGTCCTGAAAAGGACACTACAAAGCAGACACCTACTTCTGCTAATAAGAAGTGGGAAAATAAAAAACAACAAAAGTCTAAAGACAGCACATCTCAGTCCAGAGGTAGGACTCCTCATCAGGAGCCCTCTGAAAGGAGGTATAACCTCATGAATAGGGATAATATTAAAAACCTGACAGGTATCAGGATACTGATACTCGCTCCTCTCGTTCCTTTCAGGGTTCATCAAGAAACTCTGAGAGGGAAGGACGGTCAGAACACAGACAAGAGGAGCGTACAAAGTCCAGAGACACGCAACGCACTGCGGACTACGCACCTAAAAAAGAGGATAAACAAAAATCAAAACCTCAGATCAAAAAGAAGAAGGTAGCAGGTCTTAAGATAAGACATGCCCAGAATTCTGAGGACACAGCTTCTGAACGGGGAATGGGCTCTGACGATGCTAGACAGCGCGGCAGAAGTAACGATAGCTCGCCAGAACCTGAAGGAATTTCTGGTGACAGCGGAGTTGAGTGAGTATATCACGGTGGAAACACCTGATACTCGGGTAAGTGTCCCAGATAAGTTACATGAGATAACACTCCGGATGGAGGGGGACAAGCCCAGAAAAGTTAAAGGTCTCTTTTGGAAAAATCTGTCATCTGGTTATGACATTCTATTAGCAGAACAAGACTGGCCACCAGCATTCGTCATAGAGTGCCCTAGGGGAGAAACTGTAATTTTCCCAGCATTTTCCGACTTCGTTCCCATTCAACTAAAACATGCATATGCGCAGGAGTGGGCGGTTGCCCTAGCTGCAGCATTGTACAAAAATCATGCTGGTTGGGATGAGGATTCAACCCACCACGTGATCCCGTTAAACGTTTCCCCAAATGCTCAAAGGCAATACCCTATAAAGCAGGAAGCTAAAAAACAAGTCAATGAGATTCTAGATCAACTTGAATATCAGGGGGTGATAGAAAATTGCACTTCACCTATGAACAATCCTTTGTTCCCCTTGCCAAACCTGACAACACATATCGTCTAGTTTTAGATTACAGACATTTAAACACTTGCACAAAGACATTTGCAGTTCAAAATGCACACAGTGCCGCATTAATGAATAACATTGTGCGCAAAAAATACAAAACAACACTTGATATCTCAAATGGATTTTTCTGCCAAAATATAGCACCTGAAAGCAGGTATCTAAACGCATTCAGTGCGTTAGGGTCCCAACGGCAATTTTGCCGACTCCCCCAAGGGTATAAGAATAGCCCGGGGTTGTTTTCAGCAAGGGTAACAGAGTTACTCCAAAATTTGGATGAAGAAGCATTGTCCTATGTGGATGATATTTATCTGACGGACGATGACTTATAGAGGCACTTGACCAGGGTGAGCACCATCATTATGGAATTCGCCTCTGAGGGCTATAAATGTAATTTCAAAAAATCAAAAATTGCCCACCTCAATGTCCTGTTTTTAGGATACGAGCTGTCAAGTGAGGGAAAAGCCTGGCAGCTAACTTTTTAGAAAAGTGTGCGCTGCTCCAACCTCCAAAATCATTAAAGAATTTACAATCAATTCTGGGATTCCTAAATTTTGGTCGAACATACATTTTGGATTACGCAGAAAGAGTAAAACCTTTCTACGACTTAATAAAACCTGACTTTTCAGTTAGACAATGGACACAGGAACACACAAATATCCTGCATTCCCTACAGGAAGACATGATAGCTTCTAAACATTTACAGACACGCGTAAATGCACAGAACTTAGTGATCCGAGTCATAGCGGGTCAATGCGGGTACACTTATTTAACTTTTAATGAAGGTGAAACAGTACCAATCGCATACAAATCACACCTGTACACAAACGCAGAGATGCGCTTCACTTCAACAGAAAAAATTCTGACAGCAGTGCAGACCGCTGTAGCAAGAGAAAGAGCTCTGGCTCAGGGAAAACGCATAATTGTCGTGACTCCAGTACCAGCCTTAGAAGCTGTTACAAAAGCTAGCATTCCAAATGCTAAAGCCTTACATCCAAGATGGATACAATGGGCTAATTCTCTTACTGCAGCGGATGTTGAATACAGATTTGATCCAAGTTTAAAAACACAGGCATTACTGCAATACGAACAAGAATATCCTCTACCAAATGAAATTTTGCCTCTAGATCAGTATGAATACATTATTTACACTGACGGATCTGCTCAACCAGCCACAGGAAGCAAGCAAGCTTACAGCGCGGCGTGTGCGATTGTTAAAGGTCGCATGCACGATGGAAAGTTCCATCCGAGTTGCACTAAAACGCAATCTCTAGGAGACTGCACGGCTCAGTTGGCAGAACTCAAAGCACTGATACTGGCACTTATAAATACGGATCACGAATTCCCCACACTTATTGTGTGTGATTCCTTTTACTGTGTACAGTCGTACAATGAATATCTACATCATTGGGAACAAAATGGGTTCAAAGATGCAAAAGGTGGCACAATTAAGCATAAAATGCTATGGGAACAGGTAGTGGAGTTGAGAAACGAACTACCGAGGGCTCACGTGATACATACACTGAGTCATCAGCGTGATGGCGTTCACGTTGAAGGGAATTCATTGGCTGATGAAGTCGCAAAGGGGGCTGTTCGCACAGCCGCCGTAGCTGCAGTTACTCGTTCAAAGACGAGGGTAGACGGCGAGATTATGGTAGCTGTCAATGCTTCACGCAAAGGCAGCACAGCAGTACCAAAAAATTCCCACTCAAGTACTCCTACAAGTTAGATGCACAAAACATTCCATATGCTCAGATTCCTGGAGTGGGGGATAGAGTAATACCAAATATGGATCGTAGGCTAGGCTTGATCTTAGCAGCACACGAGGGTTTGGGTTCTGCGCATAACAGGCGTTACAGCGACTATTTCTTTATTGAAACAGCGCTACTGGTGGCCAGGGTTTGACGAAGACAGACTAAAGACTATGTCTTGAAATGCGACATCTGTCAAGCAGATAAAAGGCTCCACCGTAACACGCCCAGCGCAGACACCATTACTGAAATCAGACAAACCTCTCGCATGTGTGTATTTGGACCACTGCGGACCCTTACAATCTGATGGGTCCAAGAAATATATCATGGTTGCAGTGGATTCCTGCTCAAGATTCCTATGGGCTTGGCCTCAGCGCTCAGCTGACGCTCGAACTGTTATAAAAGATTTGCGAGTCTTTATCGGCACATACGCAGTTGGCACGTTACATTCTGACCGTGGTCCGGCGTTTAGCTCTCGGGCTTACAAAGAGGCCATGGAAGGAATGGGCGTAGCATTGCGGTACTCCTCTCCGTACCATCCTGAGGGAAATTCTGTTGTGGAGAGGAAAACACGGGGACACACTGGTTAGTTGAACCATGCGCTTTATAAGTTTGTTATTATTATTATTATTATTATTATTATTAAAAACCGAGACTTAAAGCAATCTTTAACAGCTAGGGTATTAGGCAAGGGCGGTAGATGGGTCGATCACCTTTATGGGGTACAGCGCGCGCTCAATAACCAGCCAAGAAGCTCTCTAGGAGGTGTCACTCCTTACGAGGTCCTATTTGGGACAAGAATGTGGGTACCTGATCTTGATTGTGAAGACTCAGTGGCGGAGCAAAAACCATTTGATATCCATGATGGTTTGGCTGTTTTACAGGATCTAAATGAATCCAGGACACAACAAAGTAACGTGCTCCAGGAACAGGCCGCCACTGAGGAAGTCAAGGCAGTAACGGCAAGACCTATCTGGATCCCAAAGATTGGGGATCTGGTCAGAGAGAAGATTGCTGACAAGAAAGAATTTGGGCCATCCTACAGAAAGCCTGTACCGGTCCTAGAAATCACGGCACGAGAACTGTACTTCTGCCACCTCTTGCCGGAAAAAAGGAGAAAAGATTCGCCTCAATTGACTTAATCAAACCACACTATGTGGCCGATACTAAACAGTAGGCCTCGTGGACTCCACAGTAGCAGACGCCCTCCTCTCGCTACAATCCAAGAAGTCCAAACAGAAAGACTCATCACGTTTGAGGAGCCACCTGTACGAAATGAAGGACTAAGCAACAATGCTATGGAACTTGTTCCACTTCAACAAGAAATTCTTCTCCAAAATGAAAATCAACTTAATAACCAAGTTGCAATAAGACCTAATACAGACATCTACGTCAATATGCCTCGTCAAGAGCAAAATCCGATTTCAACAAATCCCGATGCAATTCCAACAATTGATCGAACTGCTTCTGGCTATTTCATGAACTTTGATACGTTTTCACTGGATCCAAGCGAGCCGGAAACGACGCCAGCCAAAAAATCACTCCAACAGAAACTCAATGACTTTTTGAACTTTTTTAGAAAGACTTACCTGGTGTCACCTTGTATAGAACTATGGTATATCACTGGGATTTTATTTTTCATTTTCTGGCTAGGTTTAATAATAACTTTTAGTATGCTTATTAATGGACGATACCTCCAGCAAAGCTCTACAGCCCAAAGAGTCAATTTGATTTTAAAACCACACCAGTCTTCACATCGTGAACCAAGAGACTTGTCTTCAGTGAACATCACAGCAGTTCCTATACCGGACGGCATAATATGGGACAAGATTGATTATGATATATTAGGTCCGACTGAACTTTTAAAGCTAAAACATGTATTTAAAATTTCTTTAAGTGATATCATTACCTCCAGTACATTTTCTGATGATTGGGACACTGAAACTGTAAATTCTATGATGTCTGATCTAGAAAAACTGCAGCATTTTCAAACAATGAAATATTAGAAGGTACTTCAGACTATGATACATTGTACTGTTATTAGCAATATGGTAATAATTTCTTACACAAGTCTATAACACCTAGAAATGTATTTGAGTACCACCAGTGGGAACACTGCCCAACACCTCCAAAAGGTAGTTCACAAGCATTTGCACAGAAATTCACATACTTCTCAGGGTTTAACACATCCGACCCGAAGTCATTTTATTATTATATAGTGGCGAAAAGTTCAGCTCAGAAAATTATGTTAACAAACACCAAACATATTTACTCTGCATCCTTTCTGAACCAGTTATCTAAACAGGGTTTCAATCTATGGAGAGACACAATAGATTCCAAATCGATCTGGGGTTCTAGGGACTGGCAAGTCCAGGGAATAGAAGCACTTTTTAGAGCATGCATCATTCCGCAGCAGATTTTATTTCTGAATGAAACTGTGCAACAAACATCCTGTCTTGGATTAGCGCAGATGGGTGGGGGGCAGAATTCAACTACACAAGGGGTAGGATTAGATGACTCTTTCCAGTACAACAGATCAGATCCTGATTGGACAGAATGGCTGGTTTGGCCCATTGACACAAACAAATGTCAACAGAGATTTATGAATACAACCAAAGGGTTTAGTATCCATAGGCCAGATCCATGCTATGTACAAAGACAACACCCAGGGGTAGTGACATCGTATAGTGTTGGGAAGTTGTGCCTTGATTGGCTAGAGACCTCAACACTGACAGAAGTAAAGCACCACTTGACCTTACTCACACCTGACATGGATCTTAGAGATTTTCTACTAGGTCCCAGGAAACAACGTCAGAAACGTTTCATATATGCAGGCCTTTATGCCCACTATAATGAAAACTGGAAAATATCCCAACAAGAGGCGGCAGAAAGGATACGGGAGATAGACCGTATTAACTTAGAAAAAGCATTAGCAGTAGTGGATAATGGGTTAACTACTTTGACCTCCAGGATTTACTCCTTAGGCAACATTGTGTCCTCGGCGATCGACATATTAGAACAAGATCGGGCCTTGTTACAACACGGGCAATCTCAGCTACGTTCTATTATGATGTTAAGCTGGACGCTGCAATCTTTGCGTGCAGGCTATGTGCCATGGCGTTTTATAAACACCACGTCTCTGTTCTCAGAATACAATCTAACTGATGAACAGACAGAAATGGCACAGAGGGGAGCCAAATATACAATGCTGCGTATTGAGAAACTGGAAATGTTACCATTCACTGTAGCCAAATCACCATCAACAGAATGGCTAATTCATGGCCAAATCACTCTGCCGGTCACTACGTTTCAGTTTCAATATTGCCTTGAGCAAAGGCAGGCAGGCAGGCAAATATGTGAAAATGGGTAAGGGATACATCAAGGAAACCTGGGAGTTGCCATATAGATACCGATGCCGGAATGGGGATCGAGAAGTGTATCTGAGTGGTACAAACTGCAAGAATGCTTTAAGCGGTTCTCTCATGTGTCAGGATATTTCTCTACACGGAGCCTGTAGCGGTTCAGTAGCGAACTTATCTTGTCACATGTCAGGGACCCCAGCGGCCATGATCACGCCGGTTTTCCAGCTGCTCTCGAATGGGAGTTACTTAATGCTAAATGATCAAGGTTGCTGTGGGATGCTTCCGGGCGTCGCATATCTAGTCACTGTTAAATCCAGGGTTACTTGCTGTATGCAAGTATTGTTTCCGCCACTGAACACAGTCAGGGAGGCGCCGCTATGGCCGTCGCTGAATGTTTCTTTTATACAGTTTGATACTCTGAGCAGATTGAAAGCCATGCTTTTACAGCACCCCGTGCCCTTAACCTTCGCTCGAGAAACCTATGAACTTCAAGTTGCAAGGACCTCGACCGAGATACAGGCGCTCATACGTACAAACTGCCCCATTCATTTCGCAGAAATGGTGGGACTTATCTTCAATATGTTTGATACGAGCGGAATTGTACACCTATTTAAGACCATAGGGTCCGGACTGTTAAGCACCTTTCAGACAGTCCTCGGAGTAATCCCAAATTTTATACACTCCGTATTGGGAAGCGTCTTTGGAGGATTCCCGCTCATCCTGTTCCTAATCGCAGGAATCCTGATTGTAATATTGCTGCTACGCAATGGACGGCCCACTTCCCGAGGGAATGGTGAACACGCTCCTGAAGCGGAAATACCGTGAACGCATGGTACAACTTCTGGGCATTTCTTGCCTGCGAGAACTCAATGCCTCCTGGTTTCTATCATTTAGACCAGTCTGGGTAGACTGCATCTTACCTGTTCTTCGATGCCTGTTCTGCGGAGAGGAATGCACGATGGATCTTTGTCTAACATTTCCATCAGATGCGCCTCCGGACACAGATGCAACGCTGGACCCCATAAAGGCCCACGCTCTGCGTTGTCCTCAGCGGCTTCCGATTCTGATGAATGCATTCCTGGAGAATCCACAGGTGCCGTTCGCTTCTGCTGGGTTAGGTGATTCTTCCACAGGCTCCCAGGTTACAACTGCCACACAAGCTGCCGCAGCACCGACTGTTGGCAGTACTACATTCCATCTATGTGCGATTGACGTTCTCTGTGAGGCGTTGGATTTGTCATCTACAGCAGCTGACACCGATAATATTGAGCTTCCCAGCCAGGATGCGTAATCTTGAATTGGCTCATCGTGTCCTGGGAAAGAATTCGGCTTCTTCACTCGTTTCAAAATAAACGATCTAAATTTGGAACATTTTCTTACATTGACACTTTCGCTTGAGAAAAGCATGGCCTTCTCCTGCTTATGGTAATACAACTTCTATAGAGAGACGATATTGACTTTTTAAGTGGCAACTAGAAAAAGCTGAATTTAAACATTTTTTTTTTTTTTTTTTAGCATCTCAATTTGTAACGATTTTTTAGAACCATGTTTTGACTTGCTTTTAAAAATGTTTTTAAATTGTACAGATTGTAAGTATGGTCATTTTTATCCAGTTCGGAAGAGGAGTGGGTGTTATATCCCGCATAGAGGCCCTAATGTAGACCCGTTCGTACATGCCCTAAAATGGACGTATTCATATTTACCCTAATATGGTCATATTCGTACTTGCCCTATTATGGTCATGGCCGCATATGCCCAATTATGGTCACAACTGTACATGTCCTATTATAGTATGATTCCTTATATAGGCATGATCTTTCACCTATATTGGTCCCAGCTAGTACACAACGAGCTCTGAGGGCTGAACGTTATCTAGCCTGTGGTTTTGAATACAGCCGGGTTTTTCCAAACACAGGCCCACACTGTGCTCATTAATTATGCATGGATCTCTAAGAATACACCATTGGCATAATATGTATGTACAAAGTTCACCCCTGACGTCTTCCTCATGTCCAATACAAACCATACTGAGGACAGGGACTCTTTAGGGTATAAATACACCACATCTTGCCCCGGTAAGACAGAAGGAACCGAAACTTCCATGCTGACACACTGACTAGAGACGCTGAGGCTCCTGCATGCAGTCGCTCCAGCTGACAGCGGTCTGACACAGCCCTGACGGGGTGTCCAACTCGAGACCAGGACAGGGTCCCACACTCTCTCTATTCAGGTATGGGGGTTCGACTAAATCCTAGGAGGATTCTTGGCTCTTAGCTTTTAGACCTACACACATATGCTAGGTACACTCAGGTACATCTAGTTAGGCATCGTAGGAGTACGCGCACTTGCATAATGCTTTTATATTCATGTATGTACTCATGATTATCGCAATATGGTAGAACTGTTCTATCCCTTTGCTTTTATCGTACTGCTGATAATATATCTCTGCTATTGTCTGCTGGTTACCGCAGCACATATATTTTACACTAGAATAACAACTGTTCAATAAATACTTATTGAACGCCTGACTGTTTATTCTGTGTAACTCTCTGAGACAAACCGAATAAGTAAGCACGAGTGACTGAGCGAAAGGTAGTACATTGTTTCCACGATTCTGAGGGAATCAGGGTAGTCATGTTCTAAGGTTGCCAGAAACTAATCTCTCCCCGATAAGAGGAGACACTAGTGGCACTGCGATCTAGCTAATGCAAAACTAGGCTAACATATACGGTGGGGGTGCACGGAGTCAGTCTGCCACCAAGCCCGCAGTATATGTTATCCAAACGTGCAGGTCCTGCAGGGGAACTATAGGAGCTACACGACAGTTCAGACTGCCTTGGTACGCCTCTGCTGTCCGAACGTGAGCAGAACTCCGGATGCTACAGTGGAGACACCCGGCGTACATGCACTCCTCCAGCTACTGTGTAAGTCTTCCTGAATCTGGTAGTAGGGCTTGGGTGCTCCTGGATTACTGTATAGTGGAATAGTTCCTCTTCCTCCATGGGTCATGGTCTGCTTCTCCTTTATGACTGCACCCTGCTCCAGGGAGATGGCTCTCTCACTTCACCAGGTCCCCTTCCTAGCATACAGGGGTCGTAACAGCACACACAGGGCCACGGTCCCTTCAGGTCACAACACTGCACAGGGTGACGGCCCTCTTCTCGATACAGCGATGTACCAGGGTGACAGGCCCTATTCTTCACCTCAGCCCTCACCTGGCATACAAGGGTCGCAAGCAGCACAAAGGTTTTCTGGTTTCACTTTCTGCAATTCAGCCACTAGAGGAACATCTCTTTATTTCTCCTATTTCACATTAAAGGTTAATGTTTTGTCCTTAATTCTTGGCACATGAGGTTAGAGGGTGGCTGGCAGCCAGAAGCCACATGAAAGTCAAGTGCATCCTATATGTGGCCTAGATTCTTATTATATATGGTGCACCATTACAACCTACTAAATCAAACACAAGAGAGAGATTTGCCTAGGAACACCCAGTTTGGACAAGCTGGGAAGCCAGGTTTGATCCCAGGTTTTCTGCTTTTTTTATATTGTTAATTTCAGCCACTAGATGGGCATCTCTTTATTTCTCCTGTTTTACATCAAAGGTAAATACAATGGGCAACATTTATGGCGATTTAAGATAGGGCAGTGCAGCAAGTCACATTGCTGCGCTGCCCTATGTCAAAATGAAAGGGCAGTAATGCACTGTAGTTATCTCATACGATGCATTTCTGTCCTTTCCCCCAGCTCTGGCGTCATTTCTGCAGCCTATCCCTCAATGCAGCCATGGTGTAAGGGTGCCTGTGTTGTCGGCAGGTTTGTTTGTGTGCAGGAAGGGGCACCTCCCTGCACAAAAACGATCCTGGGAGGCATTTTCCTCTTTCTATGTGTGCTGCAGAATGCAGCACACATAGAATACATATTGTAAAAGGACAAGGAGACCCAAATACAGTCGGTCAGGGACCTTTGGGTAATTGAACTCTTTCTAAAGACAGTGGTCCCCAGACAAAAAATTTGTGTGAACAATGAATATAGACCCAATCAGTACTATATTATAGGAATCTGACCAGCCGGGCAGATATTTAATATACAATCAAAAAACAATATTTGCAAACAATGAACACGAAACAGTTATAGTGGGACGCAAGCCTGCATCCAACTTGACAAAAAAGACGTACAGTATACAGTGAGGGGTTCAGGCAAAGGAAGTCGTTTGTTTCAAACACACTTCTTGTAGAACAAACATAATTTATAGAAGACACCATTACACAAAAATTAGGGCATTTGCACAAAAGCGTATATGGTGTACAAAGTGTTGACGGCGTTTCGATCCCTTAAGAGAATGCCGGGATCGTCCTCAGGACATTATAAATGACATGCCTGTTTACATATGGCTAAAATTGCCAAGGGCAGGTGACAGACTTCCCTGAAATCAAGGAAACAGGACCAGCTACGTGGTACGTGAGGTCCAGGTGTTGGTGCGAAGGAGTAGGCCTCGGGGAATGGAAGCCAATTGTGGAAGTTCCAATGTAACTATTAAGTATATGACAAGCCGCAGTAGCGGTCTTGAATAGAGTTCCGGGCCAATGCGATAGTAGTCCTTGGTCTGTCACACCATTTTGTGTAGCCCGGCTGGACAGATTCCTATAATTTAGTACTGATTGGGTCTATATTCATTGTTCACACAAATTTTTTGTCTGGGGACCACTGTCTTTAGAAAGAGCACACATAGAATACAGCACACATAAAAAGAGGAAAAAACGAGGAGAATAATGTTATTTCTACTTATTGAGCATCCCCTGGGGAGACGCAAGGTTTTGGCGCATCCCCAGGTTTCCATGATTTTGTAAATCTGGTAAAGTGTCAAAATCCATGGGCGTGACATGGGATCACCCACCGAAAAGCCCATGGAGCGCCTCCCTAACGCAGAGTAAGGTAACAACAGCAATTTGCACTAACTTGCCTCACTCCATATCTATGATGCCATTCAAAGCCACTGAAAGTGGCTTTGAATGACCTCATAAATATACTTTTGAAATTAGCATTGTCGGAGCGTCTCAAAAAGTGATGCTACGGTTGCTCAAGGGGCTCATAAATATGTCCCATTGTCTTTAATTCTTGACACATGAGGTTGGAGCATGGCGGCAGGCAGAAGCCACATACAAGTCAATTGTCATGCACCCAATAAATGGCCTAGATTCTTATTACACATGGAACAACCTATTTGATTAAATCACACAATAGAGATATATGCCTACCACCCATAGCTAAGCCCCATTTCATCTTCCACTTATTGATGTATGTTTGTGAAAGTGCATAGATCAATGTATATATGTTATACTTGTCAACTTGAACTGTTGTTATCCTGGCAGGCTTGACTGGTCTTGTTCATTGGCCTTCTCACACCTTTCTACTGCAGTGATGCTGCAAAGTTTGCGACGTACTGTATTATAACACTATAACACAGGGTTTTGTTGTTACAATGCTCTTATGTCTGTTAGACTCAGGTAATTTTGAGTTATGCTATTTATGAGATGATCAACTGTGTTTACATAGGTCAGGCTCATTCAGGATGATGTTACAGTGAATAGGCGAGCCCACAGGTCTGTGTTACTGTAAACAAGTAGGTCATGTAGGCTTTCTCCAGTCCACCATGTTGACAGTGTAACATGTCTAGATTGTGCAAAGTACTTATTAGCGAGCGTAGTCTAGTGTAGATTCTAAATACTGGCCATAGTTTGTGGTGCCTCTCGCTGTTCCTACATCTTCCCACTTGTGTAGTTTTTCTAAGCAAGCTAGCAATATTTCCTTGTGAAGGCCAATATTTTCATGCAAATGCTACTTTGGACTGGAATTACAAGTGCCCTTTTCGTGTGAGTTCACTTTATTACCAATTCCTTCTCATACTTGTATACTGGGTGGCTTACAGTAGGTCAAGTAGGCTTTCTCCAGTCCACCATGTTGACAGTGTAACATGTCTAGATTGTGCAAAGTACTTATTAGCGAGCGTAGTCTAGTGTAGATTCTAAATACTGGCCATAGTTTGTGGTGCCTCTCCCTGTTCCTACATCTTCCCACTTGTGTAGTTTTTCTAAGCAAGCTAGCAATATTTCCTTGTGAAGGCCAATATTTTCATGCAAATGCTACTTTGGACTGGAATTACAAGTGCCCTTTTCGTGTGAGTTCACTTTATTACCAATTCCTTCTCATACTTGAATACTGGGTGGCTTACAGTTATTTGGAAGTGGAGCTGATACCTCTTACTGTGAAATTTGTGTCCCATTCTTTGTGTGGATATTCTGGTGGTACTGATTCCAGGGCGAGCTGTCCTTCAGTTGGGCTGGGGAATGTGAGAGTGGTTTAGATATAGTTATGCCAACAATAAGAACATGAGAGATGTCTGCTGCTAAATGTGGCGGTGACATTTTGGGGGGGCATTGTGTAGTTTGTAAAAACACAAATGCAGTGTCCTCATCTTTTCTTAGGGTCTCATTGCTGAATACCAGTGTTGCCATAACTTTCTTCTTTCACTACCCATCACTTGCTTATTCTTCCATGTTCTTTTCTCATCCCCTTTTCTGCCTTCGTCATTGTTTTCCTATCTTTCTTTCTCTTTTCTTCCCTTTCTGTCTTTTTCTCTTGCTTTGGGTCATGATCTGTTGGTGAAAAATTAACCCCAATCTCCTAAAATGAGCAGCGGCGGGTGCTAGCATGGAAAAGTGGTGAGGAAGTGCGGGGGACAAAGAAAATAAAAAAATAAAACTTACCTCTTGCCACCTGCCACCTCGCCACACTCTTCAGCTCCTGATGCACAGGAGCTGCACATACAGGCTCCCAGTCTCCCCTGCGCCAATCAAATGCTGCTGTCATGCCAGTATTACTCAGCATGAGAGAAGTGCCGGGATTGGGCAGAGCTGGCTGGTTTCACACTCCAGCAGGGACTGGGAGCCTTTGCTCCTGAGCCCGGATGATATCTAAAATAAAATGATAATAAAGCAATTTTATTAGTTGCTTTATTATCATTTTATTATACATGTTTTCATGCTGGTTCCAGCAGTGGGGCGATGCTCCTCCGCCATAATGGAGGAGCTGCCCCTGAAAATGAGTGTAGGTGTCAACCACAGACACATTAAGTGGTGGGTAGAGCTGAATAAGCATACTTTGCTTAAGAGAGTGGTCTCACCACTGAAGAGCAAAGGCAGCTAAAACAATCACATCTACATGAAAATGTGCTGGATATGGAATATTATGCCTGGTAGAGTATGCTGGAGGAAGAGTTAGGGCCTTATTTATGAGGTTTTGCCATAGGGCAGCGCCGTAGGCCTTCCTGCTGCACTGCCCTACGGCAAAAGAAAAGGGCAGGAATGCGGCGTATCTATCAGACTCTGCGCATTTATGTCCTTTTTCCCCCCTGCGCTGGCGCACAATAGGCTGTTGTGTGCCAACGCAGGCACCTTTGCACCATGGTGCAAGGGTGCCTGTGTTGTGGGGATGATTATTTTGTACAGGAAGGAAAACCTTCATGCGCAAAAACTATCACAAGAGGCTTTTTCCTCTTTCTATGTGCGCTGCAGAATGCAGCACACATAGAAAAAGGAAAAACAAGGAGAAATAAAGATATTTCTCCTTGTTGTGCCTCCCTAGTGCCTCTCCTGGGGAGGCGTAAGTCTTTGGCACTGCTTCACTTGTTAACGCGAAAGCGTGCTTCACGAAGTGTTTCCTAACATCATCTCACCGACGGGTGAGAGGTTGTAATCATTAGCCCCACTTTGAATAAGAGGCACTTGATATTCGCAGACAGACTAAAGAATCTGCATTTGGGTAAGCTTAACTCTGGAAGGAAACAGTTACTTTATAATTTTGTTTAATAACACTCACCTGATCCAGCCTCTTAAATTAAACCCATAGGCTGCCTATCCCCCTCCTGTCCTGAAGAAGACCCACCTTGACGCATTTTACTTTTGCGCTACCAACAGGGTTGAAACGTCGACGTACTACATATGTCTGCACAACGCTCAGGATCACAGTTTAACTTGCCAATGAATCCTGCAATATATGTGCTAAAATAATAAGGACAAACAGAAATTCTTCTCCCCTCTCTTTAATGCACGTTTAATTGTCTTGTATATAGTGCACTATCAACGTCACCTATCACCACATGTCACTTTTTCACCAACAGTCACTTATTCTCTATTGCAATTGAATTTGTAAATTGCGACAGCCATGAATATTTGATATCCATTTCCAAATACAGTATTGAATACTAATATTGGTGTGTGTTATGGTATTTTATTCCCTTTTTTCTCAAATTATTGGTATGTGTTACAAGTAAGCTGTTACTTACTTACGTACTCTAAGCAATTGAACACCCCGACAGAACCAATTGTTTTATTTAATACGTATACCCAGGTTATGAGGGACACCGGGTCGCCCCATTATTTTTTCTAGTCCTCGTAAATATGGAGCAGGCTCCTGCACCAAGGAACGTCACAAAAAGTGACGTTCCGGCAGTGCAAGGGTCTCGTAAATGAGTTTATTGCTGTCAAGAGCACGGCTGCAGATCAGAAACCTCAAGAGGCACTGCAACAGGTCAAGCTTCCAGTCAGTCAAATCCCTTACAAAATCCTGCAACTATCGGACCTGGCAGGGAGGTCATCTGACAGGTGTTCCACTCAGTAGCGGCTGGTGTCCAATAAAAATGGAGAGGCAGCGCGAGGGGGTAGTAACAAACAAACAAAGAAAAAAAACAAGCAAATAAAAACATTTATTTACCTGACGCTCGGCGCTCTTCTCACCACTCTTCTGCTCCTCTGGGCAGAGGCTCCCAGACTCTCCTGCGGCCAATCCCGACGCTGATGTCACCATGACAGCAGCGTCGGGATTGGGCTGAGCGCACTGGTTTTGCGCTCCACCTGGAGGTGGGAGCCTGTGCCTGCTGGTCTGTCCACCCAGCAAGGCAGCTGGGTTGAAGAGAAGTCTGTGCGCATGACTGTTTGGCCAAACCATCATGTGCACTCATAGCAGTGCCCAACACTCCCCCTGCTGCAGTGCTGTGTCCCCAACCATAAGACTCTGTCGGACGAAAAATAAAGTTATAATAATTATTTTTTTTGTCTGCCTCTGCAGGAAGGGGGGCTCTGATATCTCTGCCGCCCAATAACATAAATCAATCACTGATTCCAGCAATCCAGTCCTCAGTCGGGTGGCCTGAGCCCCAGAACCATGGTCAGCATTGCATGGAGAAACTGTAAGGGCCTGCATGACGTGCCCCGGCCTGGTGCCGGCTGTCAGTCATTCTGGCAGCTGCCACAAGGACACCATGACTGAGCACGATCGCCATTCACTCTCACCTCCCGAGGTCAGCTCTGTTCTGCGTAGTATTGTGTTTGCGCAATGAAAGCGATATTGATGGTGGGTTTCTATCAGCCCCAGTTGGGGATATAGCTTTTGGTTTGTGCCATGCAGTGATGGAATTGGGGGCCAAGGTGTGGCAGAGGAAAGGGGGTGGAGTCACGAGGGCCGAGCTTGAAAAGCTGAGTCTGATAGTCAGCTGCAAAGAAAATGGTAGCAAGGAAAAATGTGACAGCAAATCTGCTCTAGCTTACTTAATTGGTCACAAAGAGGCTGCATTTTAAAATATCTTACAGGGTAAGACATCTGCTAAGGGAGCTTTGTGTGCCTAGAAATAATCTGAGGGGATTATAAAAGCAGTAAGGTAACTGGTGGTTATTGCAGTTCTGGAAGAGATCTGTGTTTTGTCCAATCACAGTTTGGACTCAAAGTAGCATAGAGGGTTAATGTGCCTGTTGCAAAACACATTATGCAGATCACAGATTTGTATTTTATGTAGATGGGTAAGTGGGTTACTGCTTCTGATACAGAGATCATTTTGTTACTTTCAGTTCTTAAGTTGCAATCCTTGCACAGAGTCCAAAGATGCCCCAGAAGTGTACAGGGCTCAAAGTTAACCCAAAGTGCTGCATTAGTGGTAGTGTGGGCGAGCAGCCTTAGGCCTAATACAGAGGAGTATAAGACATGTATTGCATACACATTGACCAATAGGGGACACACGACTCAAAAAGGAGATCCACACCAATTTTATAAACCAATTTCATAACCAATTCAAAATAGGCACTTTCTCTCATAAATTATCAGATAAAAGTAATGCATTACAAGGTTCGATGTTAGAAAATCACATGATTTAAATGGCAATTCTAATTAAGAATATTAAAAAACAGCCCAAATACTTTTAAAAACGACATGATAAAAGTCAATCCTGAACAATATAGACCTGGAAAACCTTCTGAATTAATTTGGGTCCATATTAAAAATTACATAAAATCACATGATTGAGGTAACTAACACATTATCTGTCCACAAGAGCAAACAATCCAAAGTACAGAAAAAGTTATAGCTAGGGCATCTTTATACATCATATTCTTCCTCAGCTTCAAAGCAGCAAGAATAGTATTTAAGACAGAGAAATAGATTGTAGGAGAAGGCAAACTTTGTAAAAAGGACAAACCCTCTTTATGGGTCATAAAAATATTCTCTCTCGGGATGGGGAATAAAAAACGACGCAAGACATTTACTCTTATAGAGTGTAACCATTTCTCTGAGGGGCTTACGTACCTAGCTTTGTTGTGAATCTACAAATGGATTCACACAAAGCCACCATCTTCTGTGTTCCTAAAACAGTAAGCCTGTCCCAACTCAGGTTTGCGTCTAATAGGATACCTATGTAATTGAAGCTAGGCACCTTGGCAATAGGGGTTGTTCCGATAAAAAAAAACTCTTGGTTCTAATTTCCTTTGGGCCACAGGTCAAGATAAAGGATTTTTGTTGGTTAATTTTCAGTTGAAGATCCCCCATAAAACCATTCAAAACATCTAAAAGGGCTGGCAGTCCATTACCTGTACGTGCGATTAGGACCACATCATCCGTGTATAAAACAGCAGGGACCGAGCGTGATCCTATCTAAGGGACATCTTTAACACAAGATGCTATAGCGGACTCAAGAGCATTAATATAAAATAGAAATAAAAAAGGAGCCACAATGCATCCCTGTTTTAACCCTCTTGTGACCTTGATAGAATGGGTACACTCACC
Organism: Calotriton arnoldi; assembly: GCA_963921515.1. NCBI lineage: Eukaryota > Metazoa > Chordata > Amphibia > Caudata > Salamandridae > Calotriton > Calotriton arnoldi. Next base: position 253,772 of record CAWUFW010016833.1, read on the forward strand.
ATTAAACGTGTAACGGACTTTGGTGGATGTGTCCCAACGAAGGCGCCTAAGGAGATCCATTAAATGGGGATCAATGCCGGCTTCGTCCATTAACTCCCATAATTTCCCTCTGTCCATTAGGTCAAAGGCACAGGAGAAGTCCATAAAAGCAATATGTATGGGCACATCTCCTGGCCTTGACATACTTCCCAAGAATTAAGGAAAGGTTTAGTGCCTGCTCAACAATGCTCAAACCAGGCCGGAACCCATACTGGACTTCAGAAAAAAAGGAATCCTCCTCAGCCCATTCTTCCAATTTGCCCAGAATTACACTCCCTAGGATTTTTGCCGAAGAATCTAATAGCGAAATGGGACGGTAATTAACAGGGAGGTTCCTGTCCCCTTTCTTGAATATAGGCTCTATGATTGATTCCCTCCAGGAATCTGGGGGACCTGACTTAAACACTGCTCTCAGTGCATTAGTTAACAAAGGAGCCCAAAAAGCAAAAATTGGCTTGGAGAGATCTAATGGCACCCCATCAGGTCCTTGGGCTTTCCCGATGCAGCTCTCATGATGTCCTTCGAAACATCTGTTAAGAGGATTGACTCCTCAAGCCATTTATCATCAATTACTAGGGGATTCACCTCACTGAACAGGGAAGGTCGGTTATCTTCCAGGGGACACTGATTAAAAATGTGTGCAAAATGGGCAATCCAGTCACCCTCTGGCATATGGCCCTTTATGCCTGTGGCCAGGTGATCTAAAAAGAAGGGACGGTTTTTGATCTCCCAAAATGCTCTATTGTCCCTCATCTGAGCTGCACCTTCCAAACTATGCCAGGCTTTGTTTCCAATTTCCTGTTTTCGTATTTTGAGGGCGCGCTTATAGTTTTCCCTAGCAGCCTTGATATCCACGGAGTTATGTGGTAGCGAGTTGGGAGCCTTTTAAGGGCTTTATGGGCACTGGTGCACTCTCGGTTAAACCATGGATGAAGAGGGCCGTCTGTTAATCTCGAATTTCTAGTTAGCACACAAGAAGCTGCGCTACAAATCTCTATAAAATGATCACACATTTTTGTGGGGACTGCAGGTGGGGAAAGGCAACAAGTAATGTCATTATAATTGGCTTTGATCAGATCATCAAAGATTGTTTGATGGTCCACTGAGTCCCATTTCATGCGGGCCTCTTTATTAACAGAATAATGTAAAGGTGGCATAACTGTAGTCCAATTTCTGGAATAAAGAGTAAAGGAAAAACCTACGCCGATTGGATTATGGGCACTAAGAAGTTGAGGAAGCACCTTGTAACTTGATAATGTGCATGCCAGGTCAATTGAAAGTAGAATGAAGTCTATCGTGCTTGCTTCCCTTGTGTCTTCCAACAAATATATGTGAATTAACTATATCCGGGTTATTAAAATTGGAGGCAAAATTCAGGATATGAATGAGATTTATCCAGTTCAGGACCTCTCCATATATCGAATGTACAAAGTGGGTGATGTTATCACCTTGATCATTTGAGAAAACACAGGTGTGATTACCGCTAAAACTGCATTGAGCTATGTTGAAATTCCCTGCCCAAATGAGTGATGTGTGAGTTCCTGCAGTGAGGGTTAACTGGGTGGCAGGCTTTTCTAACTCTTCAAAAATTCAAATTTGATGGGCTGTAAAAAGGTTATAATAGAGGTTTATAAGAATTGCCTTAAGTGAATTGCACTGAGATATCTTTAACCTTTGGTAACACGGTTTTTATGCTAAAACCTCCACCCTCAGGTTCCTGATAGCTATAGAAACCAAGACAGCCAACCCCCCTTTCCGGCTTCCTGCAGGGGATGGAATAGCGGGGGAACAATAAGATTTAAAGCCCTCGCATGGAAGGGGTCAGTGGACCAAGGGGGATATTCTCAAGGACCGGCGATACCTATCGCAAACGCCAGTTAGCGGCAGTTTTTTTATCGCCGCCTAACCCTGAAAACTATCGCCACCTTAGCGGTGTATTAACAAGCCGTCGCTACATGGCGATAGTATCAGGGAACGGCGGTGAAAACTGCCGCCAACATCAGCGTGATGGCGATCGGAAATCCGGCGTTAGCGGGCGATAACTACCGATAGGACGATTAGCGGCAAAAAAACTCACGTTAGTCAGCCCAACGTGAGTTTTTTTTTGCCTCTAATGTAAAAAATAGCCTATCAGTCAACCTCCAATAAAAAATAGGCATAAAAACCAATAAAATGCAGAATGGAGCAGCCAGGGCCAAGTGCAGCACACAGCAACAACCCCTGCAAGCCAGCCAACATCCAGGATGACCAGGAAGAGAGCCTTGATGCCTCGCTGGACCTGCGCCTGGAGCCTGGATTCCTCGCTGGACCTGCGCCTGGAGCCTGGATGCCTCGCTGGACCTGCACCTGGAGCCTGGTTGCCTCGCTGGACCTACGCCTGGATGCCTCGCTGGACCTGCGTCTGGAGCCTGGATGCCTCGCTGGACCATCGTCTGGAGCCTGGATGCCTTGCTGGACCAGCGTCTGGAGCCTGGAGTGGGATGTGGAGGAGCTGTGGAGTCGATGAGCCATGGTGGTAGACATTGAGGCGCAACGATCGCCCGTACCTGGTGGTGAAGTCTGGCAGGTCGCATGGAGACACGTTGCTGACCTGTGTGAGAAGACCTCCTTGCGACCCTTGGAGCTGTTAGTGGTAGAGGTGCCCCTGCGCACCAACGTAGTGAGGTCCGCATCGCATACACAACTACACCGGGGTGCACGAAGGGGATTACCAATGCTGTGTGCCGTCTCCCTGCATCACAGGCCCCATGATGTTGGACTGGCCGTATGCTGTGGAGGGTGAGGCCCCTGTGCTACGCCGAACTTGTGTGGAGTGAGCGCTGCAACTTCACGCCTAAGGGTGCCCTGCTGCATCAACTGCATCGGGAGGTCTACCAGAGGACTAGGCGGCGACTGCTGTACCCAGCCTAGTGAAATCACACCTGGCTGAGGCTCCTGCTGGCTGAGTCACAGATTTGGAGAGAGTGCAGTGGATTGTGCCACGGTGTCAATGTCCTGGTAAGGAGAAGGTGGGACGCATAGTGCAGGAGGGCCAGGGGGCGAGTCGCTCAGGCCTATCACACGTAGATGACGCACCCCCAGTGGCGGCACTTCCGCAATGGCGGAAGAGCGTTGCCCCACTGCCTCAAGCAGTGCAGAAGAGGAACAATCATCACATGAAGATAACTCAATCAATCAATCAATCAGGGGAATTGTAAGCGCGCTACTCACCCGTGAAGGTCTCATGGTGCAGGGGGGGGAGTCCGCAGATCTGTTAGCCGAAGAGCCATGTCTTGAGGGTCTTCCTGAAGGTGTTCAGGGAGGGGGCGCGTCTGATGTCTGCTGGTAGCTCGTTCCAGGTCTTGGCTGCAATGTGGGAGAAGGATCTTCCGCCTGCTCTGGCTCTGTGGATGCGCGGGGTTTCGGCCAGTGCGAGGTTGGAAGATCGGAGGTTTCTTTTGGGTACGTGGAAGTTGATTCTGTCGTTGAGGTATTTGGGTCCGTTGTTGTGTAGGCATTTGTCGGCGTCAGTGAGGACTTAGAAGGTGACTCTTTTCTCCACAGGGAGCCAGTGGAGTCTTCGTAGGTGTTGGCTGATGTGTTCGTGCCGGGGGATGTTGTCTGTGGCGGCAAGTAGGGACACGGGGTGTTTGTGCACGGAGCGCACGTTGATGAGGATGCATCTTAGGGTGTGCTGGCGTCGGCTGTTTTGGAGGCCGGGGTGGTGGTTAAGGTCTGGCGGCAGTGGAGGCAGGTGAACTGGCCGTGGGTCGTCTTTGGCGAGGCCTGTTGGCAGTCTCTGAGTTTTCCGGGGATGAGTGCGTGGAGGGTGGCTGTGCTGTAGCAGTGGGTGGCTCGAGATCCAGGGTTCGTGGCGCTGGTCGCGGTCGGGTCACGGACGGGCGCAGACGGGCTTGCCTTAGGCGTGCAGCTGCCATTTAGCAGGGGAGGGGGGAGGAACGATCAGCTGGGAGGCTGGCACGGGCGAGGACAGGGGGGCGGAGCCGCAGCGGCGGGAAGTGGGAAGCGCGGGCTCAGAGAAGCCAAAAAAAAGATTCAAAAGGGAAAAACAAGGGATAACTGACTGATGTAATCATGCTATGTATCCTCAGGGGGTGGGAGGGTGAGTAGGACTCCTCCAAACACGGAGCAGGGCATGGGCGGATTGGCATGCCCACTCAGGTGCGCAATGACTGTTTGGCCGGCCCACTCAGTCCGCCCAAAGCAGTCATGCGCACTTCCCTGTTCGCAATGCAGGCTGCATTACAGCCTGCATGGAGAACATGCCCACCTCTCCGGCCCCTGGCTGCATGACTTGTCCCGTTGCCAATTACCAATCCCACTGCCGCATCGCAGCATTGTGATTGACTCTGGGGAGGGAACCGGGCTGCCTACTTCCTTAACCTGGAAGCAGACGCAGGAGAGCAGGCGCTACGAAGACACGGGACCCGGCTTCGAGGTAAGACTTCCCTCATAAAAATATTTACAACACCCGCTCACACACACATCCCCGCCCCATCCTGTGTTCTTTCCAGCGTTTACCACCTCACAGCTGTCCAGCTCCCCCCAGGCACTTCTCAATGGCGGCTGCTGTGCACCCATGCACAGCAGGCATACCACTCGTGTGCCAAAGGCACATACGTAGTTACAACGCATGACATAACATCGCATTCCATTCCAATGCATACTAATACTAGGCACATTGCAACAGTAGAGTAGGTGTTGCATAGCGGAGACATTAATATCACTATTCCCACTTCAGTGAGTGCAACACAAAACTAACCTTTGCACCCCAAACCCAACCGTAAAGCCTGGAATTCCTTTTTGAGCCCCCATAACACACCCAAAAATCAAATTTGACCCAAATGCACACCCCAATTTCCATATCTTACCCCAAAACACACCCCAATTTCCATATTTTACCCCAAAACACACCCCAATTTCCATATTTTACCCCAAAACACACCCCAGTTTCCATCTTTTACATCCGAAACCCATACCCACCAGAAAAACTTTAAATTTCCCCATTACTGACCTCACAATGCGTTGTCATCAAATGCGATGTAAAGGCACCTGCGTTGTCGGAGTTGCGTTGTTAACGATGTACTGCCTGCATTGTAATGGTCATCTCCCGTGCCAAAGGCAACCCATAGGCTACGCCGTTTGCGTCCGTCTGCCCCTGGACCGCACTCTGCACCAAGGAGCCTTCCTCTTGGACACTCAACCGCTATGACGCCAGCACCCTCCTCGCCATCAACCCGGGATGCCACCTCGCCTGCCAGGACCAACCTCTGCTCCGGACTGGACATCGCCATCGACATCACTGACGGCTGCAGTATCACCCGCAAGGAGCACCCCGAGCATCAAGGAGGAGGCATTGCCATCACCTACAGAAGCACACTCCGACTGACCACACACTCTAATGACCCAAGGGTGACCATGGACCACCTTAACTCCCAGATCCGGACCAAGCCCAAGCACATCCTCTGCGGCACCCTCATCTGCAGGCCCCCCGGGCCATGGCCCTCCATTCTCCAATACCATTGTAGACCTCATTGCACCCCAGGGTCTCCCATCCACCGACGACATCCTACTCAGTGAACTCAAGTTCCACCTGGACAACCCCAGTGACCAGGACACCACCCCCTCCTGGGGAAGGTCCCCTACATCAGACGCAAGCAGCAAGTCACCTCAACAAGCCACATAGCAGGACACATGGTCGAGCACGTCACCTCCGCCAGCGGGAACTTCAACTACAGCCACAACACCGGACTCTCCTGGACCGACCATCATTGGTAACATCACGTTTTCACCTTGCCCACCGGACGCCACCGCCATCATCGCACCCCCTCGCAGCTGGATCAAGGCCACCGAAGAACGTCTCGACAACTCCCTCCACACCAACACTCCACCAATGCTTCCAAACGATGACACCGCAGCGCTCAACCACCACCGATGGATCTCCAACAGCGCCGACATTCAGGCACCCCTCATGAACGGCACTGCGTCAGTACCTTCCGCCTGCCTGATGGCAGGCGTGAGGGTGACGCAGTGCCACAGGGATAGGCTGGCCCCATGCATTGATGGAGTTGCGTCATGGTTGTGACACGACTGCAGCAATGCGTGACTTTAGCGCAGACAGATACGTCAGGATTCCTGACGTATCTGTCATTACTTGCGTCATGGAGCGCTGTCCAGTGAATATAGCGCATCCATGCTTTCGCAAGAAGGGCGTAGTGAGTAGTGTTGCAACGCTGTCTTGTCGCAGCGCTGCAACACTTTTCATGACTGGGGCCCAGGAATGCGCACTATCTTATTGATGGTGCGCATTCCTGCACTGTAGTTTTTACGCAGGGCAGCGCTGCAACATTGCTTTCAGCGCTGTCCAGCACCAAAACCTGCTGAGATGAGGCCCCAAGTGTTATCCACATTTTTAAGACCAGCTATTTTCTGGTCTTAAGTAACTGGCTCTAACTGCAGTTAGAGACAGTTTTTTTGGCCTTCAGAACTTCAAGGATCCCCTTGTGAATATGGAGTAGTGGGGTTTGCGGCCGTTTTTGCCCGGGAATGCCTCTCCTGCATATAATTATCGCTAACAGAAGTAGCGATCTTTACAACTGACATTTTTGCCTAAAAACTGTTGCCAACGGCTGTTAGCGACAGCTTGGTAATAGAGCGATAAAATTATTGCCGCATTAGCGGCAGAAAAGTGCTGCTAACGCGGCGATAACTCCTTGTGAATATGCCCCAAGTTTCTTGGCAGCATATTATATCGTAACCTTGAATAAGACAAAGCCAGTCCATATTATGCAGTTTCAAACGGATCCCTGCAGCGCTCCAAGATAAAAAACGGGAAGTGGTTAACTTAGCCGGGATATGAGCCACATTCGGGTTTAACACTAACGTTGGGACAGGGAAAGAGTCCGGGACCAAAATTGTGCGGCCTCCAGGTGTAGACTGGGGTCCTGGGCTCTTGAGCTCCACCGGGATTTTTTAGGTAAAGAGGGAACAGCGCATGCCTGGCTCAGAGTTATATTGGGTGTGACGCAGCCGCAGCCCGTGCAGGTAAGAGCCGTGGGGCCGGGTGGGAGGGGGGGTTTCGACAGACTACGACGAGGGAAAATTCATTATTTATTTAATTTTCCCTCATGGTCGTCTGTCGAAATCCCCCCACCACCCGGCCTCACCGCTCTTACCTGCACGGGCCGCTGCTGGTGTGACTCGCTTCTCATTAGCAGTCCAATATCTGGGCATCGGGACCACCCCCGTAATTAGCCCAGTCCCCTCAGGTCAGTCAATCTCCTTACAGTCTGACAGCGTGGCAAACCTCTTGTCACACAATATGCCCCACGGTTGTGGGGGCTGGGGAACATATAGTAAGCGCGCAACCTGATTTAGCCGCTTATAAAAATACCCCGACGGTAGTGTGACGATGTTAAATCTCGAAGGTACTCTTGCTGTATGAGGACTCAGTAGTCTCCCCATGAAGCTTGGGCATCTGAAGTTAACCACTATACAGTCCCCAGGTATGTCTTTAGTTGCTGATCCAATCCAATGGACCCTCCGGACCATAAGAATGTAATTTCCATCGGTGATGTGAAAGTTTCTATTTCTCCCAAGCCAATGCATGACCTTATTTCAAGTTTGTTCCCAGCTCTCTGTTTGGTTTGACTTCACGGGTGGCACTCCCGTCATGATCAAAACATAGGTAGTGGTCGTTGGTGGTAGGTATAGAATCTCTGAGCTGGGCTTACTCACCTCTGCTCGCCCCCCCCCCCTTTGGAGGAGCTGGTTTGCTCTTTGCTGCTGGAGTGCACAAAGACGTGTGATTTCTTGCACTGTTTGGGAGGTAGGCAGGGCACAAGTCCTAAAAAAGAAGTAGGCAGTATGCTAGTGAAATCATGACGCGTGTCATCACAGCGCATGATGTCACGACGCGCAACATTGCACGTGACATCACAGGAAGTGACCTCACTGGAAGGGACATCATAAGAAGTGACATCAGATATTAAGACCTCACACATATGTTTATTAGGTATATCATGAGTACATTTAAGCGAGTTATGAGATTTAACAAATGAGATTTGGCGTCGGGGTTGTGCCAAAAAAGTGGCGCATTCCTGACGCAAAACCTAGTTCTCAACTAATACATTTATTTTTTTAACCCTGCCACAAAGAAATTGGCAACAAGGAGAAGCATGATAGTAGATATGCTCTGCTTAAATGGCTGAAAAGTCTGCATCTTAAAATATTTTATGGGGTTAAGGCACCTGCTGCAGAGGTGCCCAGTAATTCTCAGGGAATCATAATAATGGTGAGATAACTCTGGAGGTTAACGCATTTGCTGGAGAGATCTGTGTTTTGTGTAGTCCCAGATTTGAATCAAAGCAGATTCTTATTTTACGTAGATCGGTAAGTGGGTCACTGCTTTGAACACAGAGCTCCTTTGTTACCTGTAGTTCATACATTTGAATCCTTGTAATATAGCACAGTGAGTTATGAAGGACATGTGACTCTTACACCTTGTAAGCCTGTCTCATGTAACCCATCTTGTACATTGATTTACATACACATGTACATGATTTATTGTCAATGTATAATGTGTATGTTACGAAAAGAGCTCTGACACCTTGCATTGGGTTGCGTAGCGCTATAAAAGAAATAAAATAGTGCTATTGAAATTATTATTTGTGTAAATACTGGGACAGACCAACACACCTGACATTCTTACAGTACATGCATCTCTTATATACAGGGACTGAACAAAGGCAAAAGCTGCCTCTCTTAAATACCTGTGAAGAGATAACAAGCTGTGTGCCTTTGTTTTCCCTCCATGGCATTTCATTTAAGTGTGATGTTCCAGGCCGCCTGCAGTCAGGATATTCAAACAAAAGGAGACCTGATGGCCCCTTAACTTCGGCCCAGCTGGAGGTGAAAAAAAAGCTCCCTCGCTGCCTGCACGTTGCTGCTGGGAATGGAAAGCAGACAATGAACATGCGCTGTTGAACATTTCCCAGTGTCTGAAAATTACACCGGGACAAGTTCAGCATATTTCTGTGGGGCCCCACTTCTTGGCAGGGGGGACACCGTCTACCCTGTGAAAATAGTGGGTGGACGCCGTGTACCTGCGTGTAACCCCAACTTGTGCCATGGGGGGTAGGAGAACAGCTGGGTCTTGTAAGCGCGCCCTCATAAGTCTGTAGCCCCCCCAGTGTCTTTTCCAAAATCCTCTGCCAAAGCGCCATGATTTTCAACTGACAGTGTGTTAAGTCCCAGTGAAATATAAATATCACTCAAGTTACTCCCATGGCCCAGGAATAGTCTACGTTCGGTTAGCTCAGTCTCAGTGTCATCGTATCAATACTAGTTGGCCTATGGGGCAAAACAACACCTCCCCCGACTTTTCATTTGCTCATAGTGGTGATACAACAATGTTGGTATGTTCACCTTTTTACTCCGTGAGGTGTAAACTCGAAGATGGCCATGTCAGAAGGGTGGCCCAGTCCTTTACAGTAATTTACACACTTGTATGATTTATTGTGTCTCTGTGCGATGTAAAGAGCTCTGACACCCTACAATGGGAAGAGTAGCACTATAAATGAACTAAATAAAAAATAAATCAGTAGGTGCCATTAAAATCATTATTAGTGTAATTATTCATATATGCATATACATCTTGAATTCTTACTGTGCATGCACATCTATTACATAGGAGGTTGAAGAAAATCAAAAACCTGCCTCCAAGTCATAGTTTCTCTTAAGTACTTGGAAAGTGATAAGCTATGTGCTTTTATTTCCTTCCACTACATTGGCATCTAGGTGTTAGGCTCTAGATGGCCCCCAGCCAGGATGATACTTAAACAAAAGAAGGGCTGATGGCCCTTTACATCAGGCCTTTGTTTTGGGACAGCTGGAATTGAATATAAGAAAGCCTCCTCACTGTCTGCAAGTTGCTGCATGCAGACAAAGTGTGGTCACAGCTGAATTGCATTCTGGTGTCCAAAAGTGACACCAGGATAAATGCAACATATTTCCTGGATCGACCATATCCAATATGCAGCGCAGAAATAGCTACCGGAACCGGGATTCTGTGCGATCCCCCTACTTTCCAGTACAGGTGCCAGGTGACATCACAGGAGATCATAAAGGCTCCTGCCTGTGGCTCATGCGGGCAGTAGTGATTAACTGTATAAGAAGTGTCTGCGTTGTCTTTTGTGTGCCCACCAAGACCACAGAATGCCAGCAAGGGGTGAATGACCCCCTGCACCTTGTGTCCAACTGTCAGGTGTGGTGAGGAAGAGAGGTGGCAGTGCCCTCACATCGGTCCGCAACCACACGGTAGAGATTCAGCACGTCACAGGGCTGCAAGGAGCCCTGCAGCATGTCCATGCCCTGCCACCTACCAAGAGTGGCAGTAGTCAATACTTATACTTACAGCAGTCAATACTGCGCCAGTCTCTAAATCTGCTGGGCAGATTGAGGGATTAAAGGGCAGGGTATTCCATAACTTTACAACAGAGTACCCTATCCGCTAAACTCTAAATTGGGCCTTTGTTGCTCCGGTCCAGTTAGATGATCAAGACATTTCACAAATTTCCCTTTGAAAGTCAGTCTCCCAATGGTTTATATAATCTTTGAATCCCCAGACTTTTGAAGAGCTTTAGAAAGTCAGATAACCAAACAAGGTGTCCCAACTTGGGTCATACGGGTTTCTATAGAGGACTTAATATGGGTCTCCCTAGTTCTGTGATTGTGAATCAGAAATCCAAATGAACAGCTGCATTTTTTGGCAGTCTGTTAAATCAAATTCATCCTTGCATTATTCAGATGCTAGGATTCTGTATGGTTTAAAGTGCCTGGTGCACTCGCTATCTGCCATCTTATTCCAATGGCGGCTGCTTGTATTTGAAAGTGGTGGGCGATCGGGTGAATATTTTGACCTACTTTCAGGCAGTGTTAGAAACCAGAAATGCCCTTAGGCGCAACCTCCAAAGCTCTCAATCATGATCCATTATAAACAGTGTTTATAACGGGCCACGATTGAGAGCTTTGGAGTTGAGGCTCAAGGCAGTGCGAGTTTCCGACACTGCCTGACAGTGGGCAAAAAAAAAACAATTTGAAATAAAAAAAATTAAAAGTACTTACTTTCTTCTCTCCGGTCCCGCAATCCGCAGCTCCAAGGCAGCAAGGGGGTCTCAGAGCCCGCTCCTCTAACTAATCCAGATGCTGCTCTCATGCTGTTAACCAGCCTGAGAGAAGTGCCAGGATTGGTTGGAATGGGCTGCCTCGACACTCCCTCAGGCACTGAAGGCCTGTGCCTGCTCTACACCCAGCTTTCTAAGACAGCGTAGGTTGCAGATGTTTAAAGTGCTCATGTCAGGCTGGGCATCGCAAGACAGCTGGTCAAAGTGACATGCGCATTTTAAACTGGAGGGAGCACCACTCCTCCTCCCCTGCTGCAGTCAGCAGCAATGGCCCCACCCCTCCTGGACACTTGGCTCAGACTGACCGCACTGAAAAATAAAACGGTAATGAAATAATGTTATTACCATTGTATTTTTCATGTGTGCTGTGCTGGTAGCAGGGTGGGCAACGCTCCCTTGCCCTAATGGAGGAACCGCCGCTGTAACCTGTTCCCCATGTCATCATGCTGGTAGTATCTTGTCCTGGGCAGAAGACTCAGGTCACAATTCACCCGACAAATGCTCTACATTTTTTGTTGTTGCTCAACAACAGGGTTCTAGATTCAGTAGGTTGGTATGGGGTCAACTCAAAGGGGTACTTTCTTAAGGGTGCTACTGTCCCATAATTAGGTTATGACACCACACAATGAGGGACTGATGACAACCGTCTATAGTTGATGTGTACAGACCTTTTTACCTATACCCTGCATAGGGGAACAGCCTCTTAGTTCTACCTGTTTAAATCATTGTAGACTGTCATGTCTCAACCCCTTAAATCAGCCTCTACTAAGCATTCTAAGTATTAATAGGGAAGAGGTTGGACATTAGAAGGTGCAATATCTCAGCTTTTTTTTTGTAAAAGTACCCTAAGGTTGTAGAGTGCATTAAAGGGTTAGTTGTAGTCCAGACATTGGTATGGGATATCAAGCAAGACAGAGTAAGAATGCACCTTTCGGAAAGCTGTATTCAGTAAAGCTGAACACCACCTTCAACAGACACAGTTGATTACATCATCATTTGAGCAACAATAACACAGATTATACAAAGCATAGCAACAAAGAAAATAACGCGAGAAAAACAAGTAAAGAAGAAAAAAAAAAGAACTATGTCAGACATCGGGGGAAAAGACAGCACTTAAACGTGAACATGACACTAAAGAAAATATCCCAGAGACATTGAAAACAATGATACAATGAATTCATATGTTCAATCATTGGGCCCCATATCTGAGTGCCCAATTTTTTCCTTTTCATTGATTTGAGGCAATAAAGACTATATTCCAAATTAAAGATGTTATAAAATTTGGCCCTCCACATCTCGAAGGAAGGGGCATCCTGCTGCAGCCAAGTTGATGCAACACATAGCCGTGCCACCGATGCTGCTATAAATATAATATATCTAAACGAATATGCCGGCTGGCTGGGCTTCAGGGTATCACCCACCCCTGTTAACATCACATCCTTAGTTAAATGTATTTCTACCCCTGTAATTCCAGACAGAAATAAATCAATGTGTTGTCGGATTTGTATAAGAGAGATGCAATCATAAAAAACATGCACGATGTCAGCCCTCTCTGCATTACATCTAAAACACTTCCCGTCATTTGAACCTCCCCACTTCATCATCCTCTCTGGTGTGTGATATAAATTAAATATCGTCTTGAAGTGCTGGGCTTTCAAATTAGCTGACATCAGAATTCTCCCTGCAGTATCAATTGATTGCTGCATATACACACCTTCCTGTCTTAATCGGTCGCACCATTTACTATCTTGCAGAGCCAGATCATCCTGCTGAAGATCAATTAGTATATCATACAATACCCCTATCCTTGCCCTTCGTTTAATTGCCTCAACTAGCATATTGGTAATCATTCCCTCCTGCTTATGGTGTTTGAATAAAAAGTCCCGGATTTGCAAATACTTAAAGAACTCATGTTGTTGCACTCCGTATCTGTCAACTAAGCCTGAAAGTGAAGCTAGTACACCACCCTCAAACAAGTCTCCCAATTGCCTAATCCCCTTAGTCCTCCATCTCTCCATCCTTAAATCCCAAAATATAGCGGGGAGTATAAGCGTCGAATTAATCGGAGTATAATAACAAATCCGTGGGATAGCAAACATCTTTCGGACTACTTTCCAAACCTTAAATGCCGCCAACACTACCTTAAATCTCGTCTTTTTAAAGTAACTTGGCTCAGAGAACTTAAATAAGGAATTTCTAGCCTCTGCCCCCAACAGCAACTGATATATTGAAGGTGCTTCCGCCAATACCACATCTTCCCCCGTTAACAGAATCCGCATATTTTGAAGCAAACACACATAATAATAAAATGTATAGTTAGGCACCGCCCATCCACCCCGCTCACGTGGTAGCATCATAAACTTGAACGCACGTCGAGCTTTCCTTTGTCCCCATAAAAACCTATCACTTATAGATTGCACTTTATGCAGTTGTATTCTAGTTAACTCTAGAGGTACCGCCCTAAAATAATACATAATTTTGGGAAGAATACTCATCTTGAGCACATTGCACCTCCCCACTAGCGAGAGATGCAAGCACTCCAGCCGGTCCAGTTGCTGTTGAATCCCAGATACTATACCTCCCCAATTGGCCTCAATTAAATCTTGCAGTGACATCCTGATTTTAATACCCAGATACCTAGCTTCGTCAGTTACCCGAGTATCCCCTGGGCATGCCATTTTAGTACATACAATCTGTGTTTTTGTAGGATTCAGTTTATAGCCTGAGACCACAGCAAATGCGGAAGCCAAACTTTCTATCTCAATAACTGCTTGCGCTGGGTCTGACGTTGCCACCGCAATGTCGTCTGCATAGGCTAAAACCCGGACCTGGTACTGCTCGCAAACCATAGAGATAATTTGATTGCTCTTTTCCAACATTACCAGGAACTGGTTGATATATATAGCAAATAACAGCGGGGAACAGGGACAGCCCTGTCTTGTCCCCCTACTGATATAAACTGGATCTGATTCTCTGCCCATAACGCAAATCCTAGCTCGCGGTGATTTATACATAGTTTGTATAGCTCTAATATAATGATGCCCAACCCCCATCTTCCGCATGATAGCCCATAAAAATGGCCAGGAGACACGGTCAAACGCTTTTTCCGCGTCCAGAAATATCAAACCTAACCTGCTATGATATGTGTTAGCATAATCTAACAAGGTAATCACTCTATTTATATGATTGACCGTGCTCCTGCCAAGTATAAATTCATGCTGATAAATGGATACCAAAGGCGTAATCACTCGCGCGAGCCTTATTGCAAATATTTTCGCGTATACTTTCCCATCCGCATTTAACAAGGAAATTGGTCTATATGACCCTGGCAGATTCGGGGGCTTGTCCTTCTTTTTAAAAACCACTATATTGGCCTCGTCCCAAGAGGGTGGCGGATTCCCAGATTGTGCCTCCAAAAATGTGGCCAACATATCTGTCTTAAGTGTTTGAAAAAACATTCGATAAAACTCAAGTGGCAACTTATCAGGTCCTGCCGCTTTCCCACTAGCCAATGAGCCTATTGCCTCCTCAAGTTCCTCCATAGTTATCGGGGCATCCAATAGCTCCTGCTCCTCTTGTCTTAGCCTAGCTAAATCCAATTGTTGACAATATCTCTCGATGTCTTGCTCGTTGCAATCTCTCTGTGTATACAATTCTTTATAAAAATCATAAAATACCCCCAAGATGTCGTCCATAGTTTCAGCCGTATTACCGGCTGAGTCCAGCAAAGCCACTATTTTCTGTGAAGACTGTTTTACTCTTAACCTCTGTATTTGTTTATACACCTTGTACTGACAAGCAATTTCCTTACACCATACCCCATTTATTTTAGCTTTACAACACGCAATCTGAGTTTGTATTTCCTTATCTTCATGTCCCAGCCTTATCACCTGTATAAGTTCCTGCTCTGCATTCCTTAAATCCCCTAGGAGCCCATGTATCAAAATCTGTTGTTTCTTTTGCTTAGCCAATCCATAACTAAGTGTTTCTCCACGCACACCCGCTTTGAGAGCGTCCCATACAATAGCACAAGAGGTGGATCCCCTATTAACCTATAACAATTGTAAGACCCAGGTTTGCATGTGATCAATGAATAGGCTATCCAAGAAAAGCTTTCTATTAAAAGTATATGTGAATACCCTAACCACCTTGACTTGGGTAAGGTTATAGATATCCAATAATAATGGACCATGATCTGATGTTATCCTTGGCCAAACCTGCATCTTTGCTCCCACCATGAATAGCCTAGACATAAAAACATAATCCAGCCTCACTAGTTTATGATGGGGATTTGAATAGAAGGTAAACCCTGGATCTGGGTGATTCAAGGTTGTCCAAACATCGACCAATCCATGATCCCTTAAAAGCTGTCGTAGTGCTCTGAAAACCTTGGGTTTCCGTCCCATATAATTATCTATATTGACATCCAGCATTTGTCCTTCTAAATGGATGTTAAAATCCCCACATAGTATCAAAGGGGTATCCCACAAGGCCAATTCTACATTAAGAGCCTCTAAGATTGCTGCTTCATCAAAATTAGATCCATAAACCGTACATATTACGACCTTAGTGCCCCCTAATATACATTCAGCAATAGCCCATCTACCAAGATTATCAGCCATTTTCCTTCCAGTCCCACAAATTCCTTGTCATGCCATGATAGCCACGCCCCTGCTAGTGGTGGACTGACATGTCGCCGCCAACACTGTATATCCTAACTCTTTCAGTAACATACGCTTGCTCCAGGGGCTGTGTGTCTCCTGAATACACAGGATATCAGGTTTCATTAAACGTAAATCAGCTGCTACCCTTTGCCTCTTGCTAGTATTATTCAAGCCACAGACATTAAATGTACAGATACGTATCCCACTATTTAACATTTTGCCCAGTATTTCTTGCCAGTCTAAAAAATCCCATGCATGTCTTTGCTGCACAAAACTCTATAATGTTCATACTTACTAAGTTGTCTTTGCTATGGATTGATTTTTTTTTTAATGCCCCACCCCTGCTTCCCACCCCCGCCCCTAGCCAAGAAACCCCCCCACACAACCCCCACACTAACCCCACCCACCACCAAAAAGATTCCGTGCGCCCCACACCCCGCCTAACCCCTCCCCCAACACAACGGGCAATAGGGCCCATGACCCTTGCGATGGGGAGCTAGCGTTCACCCCGGTGTGTGTGTCCCTCCCTTTGCCAAAATTGTTTGCCTTCTTCGTTCAGAGGATCACACCCTAAAGAAACTAGATCTTTCATACATTATTAAAATCTCTAACCGATCCTTCATCTCTGTATTCAGCTTCATCACCCTTGATGGATAAATAAAGATGATTTCACTAATACTCTAAACAGACCACGGGCTAATAACCCGATGATCCTCATTCCCTTTAGTGAAAAACTTATTAGAGAACCCTATCCCCACATAAAAGTGTGCTGCTAGCTTCCAGCCTTAAACAGATTTAAAGAGACAGAAGATATTCCTTAGCCTGGTGCTCAGTTGTGAAAAAACGCGTTTGACCTTTGTTTATTATTTTCAGCGTAGCCGGATTCAGCAGAAAGGCTTGCGCCCCCTTGCCTTGGAATGGAGTGATTAATTGACGTAGCTGCCACCTACTTTCCACGGTGTGATGGCAAAAGTCAGGTCTAACGAAAAATTGTACACCCTTCCCTTCCCTCTTGCGATCCGGCCTAGCCAGATCATATACAGCTTGGCGGGCTAAAAAAGTGTTCAAACAAATCAAAATCGCCCGCGGCCGAGGGGCAGGTTGCCCAACTTTGGCTGTTTGTTATTTAAAAGGGAATCTATGTGCCCTTTGCACTTCCATAGCCCAGTTCAACATTGTCAATTCAGGGAAGGCCTCAACAAACATTTCCACCACAAATTTACGCATGTCCTGGCCCTCTGTTCCTTCCAGTATCCCAAGTATTCTCAAATTATTTCGACGTAGGCGATTTTCCAAATCTACAAGTTTTAGATGCATGTCCTCCTTCTGAGAGTTCATCGCTTCCGTCGTCGCTTTCTGGTCCACCATTTCGTCTTCTAACGCCGAAATCCGCACCTCTGCCTCATTCATTCTCTCTGTAAATTCATTACAGGTTTTGGTGATCCTCCGTACAGTATTCTGCAGCTTCCGACAGGCGGTATGGGTTTTCAAATTTTCTGCACGAGTCTCAATCCTATGATCTAAAATACTCTGATATATTGACCCCAATGATATTTCTTCATCGTGCTTCCCCAGGGTCGTTTCTATACTCTGACCTGCCGCTTTTTCTTCTTCCGACAGCAGCTCCATTGAGGTGGAAAAATCCCACAGGGCACCATCTCTTTCATCCATTGGCAGTCCTTGTAACTCAGTTACCCTCTTTTTTTTACATACTGTCGATACATCAGTTTTTTCAAAATCCGTATTGACGCTATTATGATCGCTGCCAGTGCTCAGTATAGAGCCCTCATAAGATCTTGATTTAATGTCTAGCGTATCCTCTTCTTCTGAAGTGTCAGAGGGATCCGACATTGAAAAGTTATGTCAGCCACTCCATTAATGCCTGAGTTACATTGTGTAACTACAGCATTTTCTAGTACTTGCTCAACCTCCACCTTTTCATTTAAATCGCCCAGAATCGTGTTCTCTTTCACTACAGCCCCTCTTTCCTTAACCTCCACTCTGCTTTCATGTGCAGTTTTCAAGTTATTTTTTAGAGGGACTGTCGATACGGTCAGTTCCTGAAGTGTAGAGTCAACTGGGACATTAACATTAGCAGACGCTCCCTCTACCATTTTCACAGTCCCTTTGGAAATGGGAGCTTGCAGGACAAGGCTTTTCTTTTTATTTAAGAATATCGGCGGGACCCTTTTATTATCCATTGCCGGCTCACCTTGCAACAAAGTATCCGCGCTGCATTGTTCTCCTTCTGCAGTCGCCCGCTGCATACCGCGCCCGGTAGCAGCACCTCTATTCCCGGACGCCGCATCCGCCATTGCGTGGGTCTTTCCTCCTCTTGCCGATTTTGGAGGCATAGCACTGCACAGACACTTTCGGAGACTGCGCCTTTCACCGCACCGGGTTTTCACCACCAGGCAGCCCGGATACTGCAGCACTGTTCCGCCCTTCACGAAGCCTGCCTCCTCCGCGATTCAAAATGCTTCTATAAACGTGAGTCCTTGTTGTAGAAAAAATCCTTGTTTCAATGCCTGCAACAGTTTTTCTGGATATCTCCGGTGAGTCTAAAGACTTGTCGTGCCTATACGCTCAAGACGGCGTAGTGAGACCTTGCTGTTTTATACCATTAGCATCCACAGTACATCCAGAGAGGGTGGAGAACCGGGAGCTCACTGCTCACACGTCCGAACCATCGGACGCCATCTTGCCCTCCAGCAAGACTCACTTTGTAATGGTTGGCTCCTTCCAAAGGTATGGTGACTGCTTTGCATTTGACTGGCCAAATTATCATTGTTTCAGAATGATTTATGTTTTATTTTCATTTGGGTTTTTATATCAATGTTATTCACTGCCATAAAGTGTCTCATAGCACTTTTAGGGTAAGGAATTTTAAGCAGGGGCTCTAATAAATATGCATGGAAAAGGTAGTCAGAAGAAAGGTATGGATGGAGAATATCACTGAGTACTTGCAATCAAATATGCCGCAAAATGATGTTATATAGACCCAGATGAGCTACTGGGGGAGAGGGGTTATGACTTATCAAATTTGTAAGGTGAAAAGGTGGGTCTTTAAAGAACTTCTGAATTTGGATATATTTTATCTGTAACAATTAGAGTCCACCTTAGAATATTTTTTCAGTCTTTGCCATTAAAGGTAAGCAATCACTTCTATGTAGTCAATATAGTAGATAAAACACTTCTGTTGGCAGACCTGATGCTTATGGTTGTTAAATAAGGGAAAATCAAATTTGCCAGTATGATCAGGGAATGAACATGGAGTAAGTACCCTGTGAACGAGGCAAAGAGTTGTAATGGGTGGATCTTTCTTTTACAGGGAGCCAGTGGAGCAATTTCAGACAACATATGATTGTAATGTTTCATTCCCAACAATAAGCAAGCTGCTTAATTTTGTACAGTGGAGGTTTTGAGAGGGGTAGGCTGGGGAAGCCAGTGCATAGGCTGCTACAGTAATCTAAGTGAGAATTATATAGTGAGAGGATGAGGGAGAATGCCTGAGAGCAGTAAACCAACGGAGGAAGCCCTTTTGCTAAGATTAAATGGTAAAATGCTGCTTTGGAGACCACATTCATGTTGGTAAGTAAAGGTGAAACATAACACATTGTCAGTCAGTGTTCCTAAATTCCATGCTTAATCCATATCAGTTAGTGAATGCCCAGTTTATCAGGCCAAGAAAACTGAGATGGAAGCAGAATCGACATGGCTCATAACCAGGATTTCAGTTTTCTCATCAGTAATATAGCCAATGTCCCTGCATCATGCAGTGAATCTGCAAAAAGCAGAAGAACAACTTGTAAAGATTGCCAGGCCTGTCTTCTGGTCTGAGATTGATTGTCTGTCATCGGCATGCATGTGACCACTAGTCTTATGTGAGTCTAAGATGTCAGTGAGGTACCCATGTAAACATTGAATAGCATTGGTGATAAGGCCAAGACCTGGGGTACACCACCCTTGATGATGGTTATTCTAGATAGAAATGGCTAGGAAGATGTTGTTTTGCATGACTGAGGCAAACTAAGCCACTGCTGCTCGTCCAATGCCTGTTCATTTGGATAGCCTTTCTATTAACACCTGGTTATAAATAGATTTAAAGGCGGCTGAGAAGTCTAAGAGGATCAAGGTGCAAGGCTGATCTTGGTGTTGGGAGAGTAGTTCCTTCATAATGTTTAATATTGTTTTCACTATGACACAACAGCATCTAAAGCCAGGGAAATTCACAGTGGAATCTATTTGGTTCATGGTGGGAGGACAGTTGGTGAGCAATGTTTGAAGCACATTTGCAACACACATATATCAAGGTCTGTAGATGGGCAGATTGTCTGAGTCAGAGGTAGGTTTCTTGAGGATAAGTTTGGTTAATCCTGGTTTTAGGACCAAGGGATGATTCTACTGTTGAGAAGCATTGATTAATTTAGTGATGATTAGTGAAAGCCCTGAGAGATCCCCATTCATGACATTGGCACTGGAGATATCCACAGCAGGTGAGGATTTTTTGAAGGAGGCAAAAATGTTGCTTTATGTAAGTGTTGGACCTGGCCCTTTCTGCAGGGTCACGCTCAAACCTTTTGCTTTCCTAATCCCCTTTTTTTGCTGAATTCATTTTTGTTGGCTTTAGCACTCTGCGCACTTTACCACTGCTGACCAGTGCTAAAGCACATGTGCTGTCTCCCTAAAACGTAGTAAATCTGGCCTATCCACAATTGGCATATTTAATTTACTGATAAGGGCCTAATAAAGTGCACTACATGTGCCCAGGGTCTGTAAATTAAATGCCATTAGTAGGTCTGCACCACTGGTTGTGCCACCCACTTCAGTAGCCCTTTAAATATGTCTCAGGCCTGCCACTGCAGAGCCTGTGTGTGCAGTCTTAAACTGTATTTTCGACCTGACAAGTTCACCTACTTGCCAGGCTCAAACCTTCCTTTTTATTACATGTAAGTTACCCCTAAGGTAGGCCCTAGACAGCCCTGAGGGCAGGGTGCAGTGTATTTAAAAAGAAGGACCTGTACTTTTTAAGTTTTACATGTCCTGGTAGTGAAAAACTATTGAATGTGTTTGCCACTACTGCAAGGCCTATCTCTCCCATAGGTTAGCATTGGGATTACCTTGTTACAGTTTATTAGTGGAATTTCCAATTGGAAAAGATAGAAATTTGGAGTTTGGTGTCTCTGGACTTACAATTTAAAATCTCAACTTATGGTGAAGTCGGATTTTAAAATGTAAGTCTGAAAAATACTACTTTTAGAAAGTTGGCATTTTCTTACTTTAACCATTCTGTGCCTCTGCCTATCTCTACATATATGCCTGGGGTGGGTGACCTCTGGACATTATGTATTCCCTCTATACTGTCACACACAAAGAGAGCTCGGGTGTAATACTCACATCCTGAAGCCCCATCACCAGGCTGATGGGCCTTCCTGAGCTGGATTGGGAGGGAGGAGCTGACACTTGCACCTGAATAGGGCTGTGCCTGTCTCCACACAAAGAGCTGCATACCCCACTGTAGTGAGTCTGGAGCCAGGGCAGAAAAGGCAGAGACCCTGTATTCATCAAAGGTCTCTCTGAAGTTTCCCCCACTTCAAAGGTACAACTGGGTATAAGTACTGGACCCCTGACACCACCAACTAAGTACACTTCTGGATGTAAGGACATTCTGCCAGGAAGAAGAGCTGCTGGGCTGTAGGAGGGACTGTCACTCTGCTAACTGCTTTGCTGTGCTGGCTTGCTGCCTGCTGATCGTTCTGCTATAGGAGAGTCTGCCACTTTTCTACCTGCCTTGCTGTGTTGGCCTGCTTCTTGGAGTGAGAAGGACTGGACCTGCATCTCTACATCCTCTAAGAACTTAAGTGACTCCAAGGGTTGCTGGCTTGCCTCCTGTTTTGAAGTCTCAGAGCCATCAAAGACTTTCTTCAACTCTGCTTCAGCTTCTGGCTCTGCCAACTGTGAGTCCTGCCCTGCCAAGAGGTGCCAATCCAGTCCTGGGCCTTGAAAGTGTGTCCTGCAGCTGTTTTTCTACAAACCTTTATGCAGTGACGACTTTGCACCGATCAGAACCAATGAAGTGCCCTTCGATGCAGCACCGATTCAAGGACATCCCTGCGAGGCTCGACGATGACGCAGTGCCTGCATTGGAAGGGGTTCAATGATGATGTGGGACCCGATTGCCCCACGCAAAGCCACTATGCGTGGCTTTGGATGGCCTCTTAGATATGGAGTAAGGCAAGGCAGCGCAAATCAATGCATTGCCTTACTCTGCACTCATGAGGCTTGGGTTTTCCCACACAACACCCATGGATTTTGACGCTGCCCCAGATTTACAATATCATGAAAATCTGGGGAAGCGCCAAATCTTTACATCTCCCGAGCTGAGGCGTAACGAGGAGAAATATCTTTATTTCTCCTCGCCTTTTCCTCTTTCTACGTGTGCGCATTCTGCAGCACACATTGGAAGAGGAAAGCACCTCTTAGGGTTGTTTCTGTGCAGGAAGGTGCCCCTTCCTGCACTTAAACAATCCTGCTGACAACAGAGGCACCCATGCACCAAGGTGCCTGTGTTGGAGCTAGGCTGCTGAAACGGCGCCAGCGCAGGGGGAAAGGATAGGAATGCACCATATTGCATAAATCCGGTGCATTGCTGGCCTTTCACTTTAATGTAGGGCAGCGCAGCAAGCTGGCTTGCTGCACTGCCCTACGCTAAATCCCCATAAATGAGGGCCCCGATTTCTAATAGTCAGAATCAGAGAAAGGTGCAAATCTTAAGAGCCCTCAGAGGACTGTTGACAAAGTATGAGAGTAAATTGTCAGAGATGACTGACGAGAGAGTCTTGATGCTAGAAAACTAGCTAGCAGATAAATCTCTTTGTCTATATGGAAAGATTCCTTATTTGAGTTTGCAGATTCATCAATGTAGTTATAGAATTGTTCCTCCTTTGCTCTAGTAGAAGCTGATTAATAGAGGTTTGGAATGTTGTGGGAACCTTTTGAAGGAGTCTTGGAGTAATCCGGACTTTCTGGGCTCAGTTTGAATGAATCAGAACTGTTTGCCACACAGTGTCTCAGGGTATGACCCACACTATTGGACCCAATACTGATTATCAGGTACACCCCTTTGGCATTTCAATTCCAGGGTAGCAAGGTCAAGGAGTTCAAAGCTTACTCAGAGTGGTCCTTGTCACCCTGCTTGGCGTGCATTTTGCATGGCCCACCATGTGAAGCAATATTACCCCTGGCTCTAGTCCCACCATTGTTTTCAGAAAGGTGAGCGCATCGGCCACAATACAGGTGAGTAGCAGCAGCACCAGCCATGATTAGAAGGTGCATGCAGTTGCAATGATTCTGCCCCTGGGATTCTTCCTCGGCTCAATCACAAAACCCATAACCTTAGCCCAAGCAAGGTCATGCCCACCTAATGTCGTTGTAGTGGGTATCCTGACTGCTACTGTTCCAGCGGAAGACTGAGCAAAAATGTCTCAGCACTACTAAATTACCAATCTGATTATTTTCACTCACTGGGCCCATAACATTACCTACACTGCCATTGGTTCTCCAATGCATCTTTTATGTGAGCTAACAGGGACTTGGATATTCAGAGAACGTGAAGCAATTCCTTATGAGGACCTGGAATAAGAAAATGCCAATTACCTGCTAATGACCATCAACAGTTCACAGATAGCACAAATATTCATAAGTCTTACGTTAAGGAAAGTTCACTCCAATGATGACTCAATTACGATAAGTTTGTTCATGATAAATCGTTTATCTAAAGCCTCTATTTTAATGGTCAGGAAAAAATGAAATCGCATTACATAATCAGTTTTAATAACAGTCAATGAGTACAATTAGCCGCACAATGCCACACAGACTCAAATAAGGAAAACATTTGCTGGTTGCCTATAAAGGAAATGAGAGAGAAACATGGAGAAAAACGAGATTCAATATTTAGAATGTACAAACCAAATACTGCAGAGTCGAAGCACAACGTGCCACAGTTAATAGTTAATAAACCCTTCAGCCAAAAGGTTACCACCTGTTCACTTCACCAGCCGGCATAGTACAGGTTCGAGTCAGTTCAGGAAAGTTCAGTTCAAATGGGTTTGGCATTAGAGAGAAATCAGAGTTCAATCCGACAGCATGCCAGGCAAGAAAATAGAAAATGGCAGCCAGCCCCAACTCCTCCTCCAATGGGCAATTATACTTCTAAAAGTCTTAGTTTATTGAATTGAATTGAATTGAAAACTTATATAGCGCAACGACTGCCACCCTACGGGTATCCTGGCGCTTAGATTGAAGAATAGTCACTATAACAGCAGAGCCAATTGTCAGTGAAGGAATCTAGTGTTCACTCCTTGGAAATAGCCAAGTTTTCAGACTCTTCCTAAAACAAGTCAGAGAACTGGCCTGTCTAAGATTCTGAGGCAACTCATTCCATAGGCGCGCAGCGGCCACACCGAAGGCTCTGCCCCCCATCCTGGATCTCTTAAATCTGGTAGTTGTTATCAGATTTGCACTCGAAGAGCGAAGTTGTCTCCTGGGATTGTACCAGGTGAACATCTTCTGTAGGGGAGCAGGACCCAGGTCATGTGCTGCTCTGTATACAATACAGAGGGATTTGAAGCAAATTCTTTCCTTAATAGGCAGCCAATGCAGGTCTCCCAAGGCCAGTGCCGTGGAAGACCTGCGCTGTCTATTTAGCACCAGCTTGGCTTCCATGGACTGGACTCTCTGCAACCCCTGCAAAATATATTGCGGTGCTCCCAAATATAGGGAATTGCAGTAGTCCAATCTACTCAAAATTATACTCCTCACTACAAGAGATCGAGAATCTTTTGGTAGCAACGGAATGACCTTCCGTAACATGCGTAGCAGGGAGAGACAGACACTGACGGTTTTATTAGCCTGTGATTCCATTTGGAGGTTCTCATCTATCAGAACCCCCAAATTGCGCACCGTTTTGGCAGGGGTCAAGGGATCATCCTCAGGGGTAAGCTTAAACTCCACCGGTAGATGTCGGGACATTCTCGTGGCAGGACAGAACACCACCTCTGTTTTTCCCCCATTAAACTGTAAGGAATTTTTCCTAAGCCAATCAGCAGTCCGACGCATACACTCCTGGAAGGTGTCCATAGATACCGCTTGTTTCCCCTCCAGGGAAAACACCAGTTGGGTATCATCGGCGTAGTTGACCAGGTCAATTCCATAAGACTTAATAATGGGGAAAAGGGGGCGTAGATAGATATTGAAAAGAACGGGGCTGATCGCCGAGCCCTGCGGCACCCCGTGGTGTACTAGGGACTTGCCAGAGGTGAACGGTGTCATAGACACGGCCTGTTGTCTTCCTGACAAATAAGATTGTAACCACTGCAAGGCCCGTCCTTTAACCCCTATACTTATCAGTCTTTCCACTAGCACCGTGTGGCTCACCGTATCGAATGCGGCTGACATGTTCAATAGCACTAGGACAGATGAATTCCCATTGTCAGCACGCATTCGTAGATTGTCCATTACGGTTGCCAGAGCGGTCTCAGTGCCGTGTCCTGGGCAAAACCCAAATTGGTCCCTATCCAGCAAAAAATTATCCTCGAGATAGCATGATAGAATTTTGCTAACTGCCTTTTCTAAGATTTTGATCGGATATGGCAGGAGGGAGATTGGTCTAAAGTTAGCTGGAATTGTAGGGTCCAAAGATGGTTTTTTGAGCAAGGGGGTCACCACTGCCTGCTTCCATACTTCTGGAACCTCTCCTTCCTCCAGAGACTGGCAGCAAATATGTTGTAGCCAGGGGAGGGTTTCTTGCCCAAATATTTTCCAGATTTTATGGGGAAGGGGGTCTAAGGGGGATCCCGAGGACACACTTTGGGCAAGATGATTGAAAGAGTCCTCCGTAGGGACTTGAAAGTATTCCAGGGAGGTGTCTGTCTGGGGTTCTACGTCTGACCTCCAGGGTGAGTCATCTTGGCCACTGGTGTCAGTGAAGTGACGATCTCCAACAATTTTAATTATTTTTTCTTCAAAATAAAAGGCAATCTCATCGCAGAGTTTCTGTGACGCGACAACCTTATTGTTCGTACAAGCTGGACTAGAGAGATCTCTAAAAATATTAAAAAGTGCCTTTGTGCTATTTGGTGCCTGTAAAATCGTTTTAGCATAAAAGTCTGCTTTGGCCCTGGCGATGGACTCCTTGTATTGTGACTGTACTAATTTCAGATCCTTCTTATCTGACTCTAAATAGGCCCTCCTCCATTTCCTCTCAGCCTTTTTACATGCTAATCGTAGCTGTTTCAGCTCATCATTATACCAGGGAGCAGATATTTTTTTCCTGCTTTTGAGTCGTTTTACTGGGACTATTGAATCAAGGGTTCCAGCTATAAAGTTGCAATAAGTTTGATAATTTTCGCCTACCGATACAGAAGAGGCAAAAAGTTTCTGATTCGGAAAGGTCGGGTATGTCCTATTTTTCACTAATTTAGCCCATTCTCTTCCCTTTCGATAGATTACCGACCGGTTATTATTATCCTCCAATCTAGGTGTCGTGATACAAAAATGTATGAGAGAATGGTCGGTCCAGTTTTGAGGCAGTATATCAACCACCTCAGTCTCGGCCTGGTTTGCAAACAAAAGATCTAAAACATGCCCTCCTAGGTGAGTCGAATGTTGTACCAGTTGATGTAAGTTAAGATTCTCACATGTATGCCTTAGGTCTCTCAGATGGTTATCTAAACTGCCATTCTCCCATAAGTTAAAATCCCCTAATAGGATCATTCTAGAATGGGTTAGGCTCAGGTCAGTAATGGTATTAAATAGTGCTTGAAATTGGGTGTCATAGCCCGGGGGTCTGTAGCATACCACCCCAGTAATTAGCCTACCTTTAGCCTCTTGAAGTGAGAAGCCCAACAGTTCAATCCCTATAACCTCATCTACCTGTAGAGGTGCAAAGTTCCACTTTTCCTTGAAAATCACTCCAACCCCCCCTCCTCTTCCGGCCGCCCTCGGTTTGTGGAATATTTTATATCCATCTGGGCAAGCAAAGCCCATTTGTACTGAAGAGTCGGTGCTTGTCCAAGTCTCTGTTAAAAAGAGAGCATCCAAATCCATATCTTCTAACATGTTGGATACCTCTTGGTAGTGTTTCATCAGGGATCTACAGTTGATCAACCCGCAGTTTAGACTATTTTTATCATAGCCCCTATCAGCAAAAGGTTGACAGTTCCCCCTCATCCCTCTTACCCATATTGAGTAGCTGTTCCTTGGAGTATTTTATTCTGCCCACAAAGTATCCGTTCTTGTCATTCCATATGATTTCCATTGGTCATTCACAGTGGGCTGTTCATGGTGTGATCAATACCTCACTAAAAAATCCGGAACCATTAAGCAATTCTTTTGCAAAGTCATCAAATTCAATTATTTTATATTTTCATCCTTTCCTCTGAAGTAAGAAGATTCATTTTGTTCACTGTCTGTCCGTTCCCAGACGCTGTCTCTTGGTATGCAATTTTATCGATACGTTTCTGTCAAAAGTGTTACTGAATCAAGAGAGAGTCCTTTGTCTTTGAGCATAGGAAAGAAACTTCACGAAAAGTTACCACAGCGTCTAAAGTGACTACTTCAGTTAGATTCTGACTTTCGAACAAGGAAAGAAAAGCTTCTGAGGCCTACATGAAAATTTTCGGAATCATTACCACGTTATGATTATTATAAAACACACATTAATATAAGTATTTCAAGTTTTCTTAGCTAATTCAATCATTATTCTTCTTCTAGAAGTTACATGTCAAGATTAGGCACTACTAAAAATTATTTGCATGCATATTATTTTCAAAGCAAAATATTTACGTTTCCATTCTAAAGTACACGTTTTTATCTCACGACATTAAAATAAGCTGTAAGTTGCCATACTATCTGTCATTGCTAAATTAAGCATTTTAATCATTTCAGGTGCTTTATTATGTAGACATTGTTTCATTTCGACACTTTTTGAAAGTTATCGTCAGCACATTTTCAATGTTTATTATGTTTTGTTTCTCAAACCACGTGATTACATGCATAGGTAAATAATATCTGTTTCTCTCTTTGTTTACATTTTCACATTTCCATGTTTTAAACACTTCTGCATGCTTTTACGTTCAGTATGAAATCTCACGTTTTTTGTTTTAACCATTTTACATGATTTCATCAAAGGTTTATTATTGTAAATCTCTTTTGACGGTGAGAATTGATAGAGGCAAGCGTTATTTAACTTTTACGCTCCATCAGGAACACTATTAGAACAATGGTAAGATTCAACACAGGAACATGTTATATCGTTTAGGGAATGACTCCCATGTCCTATAAATTCTATAAAAGCTGTGATGACAGACGCATGCATTGGCAAAGGCAATAGGTCTTACATTTGTGACCTATTGGCTTTGTCAATGCCTTTTTGCAATGCTGTGCAGCATGGCCAAAAGAAGAAAAAAAAAAAGAAAGTAAAAACAGGTGCAATGACGCAGCCATGTCATTTTGTATTGGGCACATGCATACAAGCCTACAAAGTGACGCAGGTGCCTTTTTTTATTTACACGTTCAAGATGGATCAATAAATAAACTAAACGAAAAACTCGCGCAAAAGCTTTCTATTTATGTTTTTAAGGCAGACAGCTATTTGATGTCTGGTCCTGCACCCACCATTAAATATTTATTTAATTTTTTTTAAGTGATGGGCTTGAGGACTAAGGTGAAGTGGGTGAGGGAAAGCAACAGGAAGAGGTTAGCGCAGGGGGAAAGCAGCACATTGGGGAGAAATAAGGGGAGGTAAATCACACAAGCAAGAGGCAGAGGAGGTAGGGAGTTTGGCAGGGGAGAAGGAAGACAGAGTTTGCAACATGAGGGAGACAGCGATATGGAACAAGAGGGGGCAGGTATTTGGCAGGGGGAGAAAGAAGCACTCGAGGGATAGAGCAGGAATACACATGCCCTCTTAAGGAGTACTTAAGCAAAAGGAAAAAAATACTTCCGTAAAAATGAGCAGTGGAAGGATAGAAGTCAGCCAGTCAGAGAGATGGCAAAGATTAAATACTCTGGGGGATGGACAAACACAAGTACTAGATGGGACAAGGAAAGCCACTGAATAAGAAGCAAGCAAATTGATGGTGATAATAAATCCAACCAATGGTAAGCAATGGTCAGGTATAAGCCGGGTAAAGTTCTTAGTGAGCCTACAGTAGGTTTTTTGCAACCAGACAGCTCAGCCCGAAAATGGACTAGAATTGTGTATTTTGAATCTAAGCTGCTACTGCGACTAGAGACACCCTAATGGAAGATTAAGCTAGCTCTAACTTTTGCAAACGTAGTACGTAGCATACCGTATCTTTTGGGTTGGCTGTGATGGTTGGGTGCTTTTATTTGAACAATAGTGTTTATAACATTTCCATTTCATATCCTAGCACACTCGAGTGGCTGGTCTTCTGGCTTCTCTAAGTATTTGCATGCACACTCTGGATGCTGCAAACAGAATTCTAAGACGTCAGGTGCTAAACTGACAGATTCAATGCTTTCACATATGCTTGGTTCATCCAGCCCCGCTTGTGCATTAGTAGATCTGGACTAGGCTACAACGTTGTGTGTTTATTCATGGACATGTCGAGAAGGAGGGGATTACCATGATTGTGTCACCCATACTGGAGCAGTCACAGATAGAATAGCATATAATAATAACCCTGACCAGTTCATTCACAGTGCATTACCCAGGGACTGTGGTAGAGGGTACCTAGAGACAGAGCTGTGGCATTTTGCTTTCTCGTGTGTTGCAAACAAATCAGTTGGGGGTGTTCCTCATTTGTGGAAGCGTTTCTGCAGTACTTGGGGATTTAACTCCCATTCATGCGTCTGCTGATGACTCCGGTTGGATAGATCTGAGCGGTCGCCAGTGGTCTGCTAGTAGGTGAACCTGATGGGATATGGACCAATGCCAGATTCTGTGCGCTAACTTGAACAGGTGGACTGAAGTGTTCACCCACGCTGTCATGAAGTAATAGTGTTTGAACGAATCAGTACAAGTTCATGACAAACCAGTGGTAAGAATGTTTTGAGGGCTGTCTGTATCGCCAGCAGCTTCAATACAGTGATGTGGAGGCAACCTTGTTGTATGGTCCTCCAAACCGAAAATGTGAGGTCTAACACATGTGCTCCCCACCCTCCATGGGATGCATCTATGTTCATGGCTTCTTGTGGTTCAAGGCCGAGCTACGACCTGCCCAGCAACAAATTGCCTGCTTTCCATCATTGTAATTTGTGGGGAACACTGGACTCCACCAAAACTAGATCCTCCCAATTTCCAGACACTTTTGACTGCTGTCTGGACAAACATTCGTGGATGCATTTGTAACCGAGCATGAAATGCTAAAACAATGCATGACACCAACATTCCTAGCAGTTTCATCACCCTCACAGCCAGAGGTTGCAATGTCTGGTAATGGGGAGTAAATCCATGGAATGCCTTGACTCTTACTGGACTGCGAGAAGCTTTTAACGTCACAGCATTCAGTGTTGCCCCTAGGTAGGCTTGCATTTGCTGAGGGTTTAGTTTTTTAATGTAAGTGGTATAGGAGGCAACTGTTTGTCGAGTGTGAGCATGGTCTTAGCTTCAACCCTTTCGAAACTGTTCTTCAAAGTATGGGACAACATACAGGGCCGGACTGGCCTCAGCGGGCATCGGGCGTTTCCCCGGGAGGCTGGAAGGGTGGAGGCCGGTTTTTTCTGTGCTGGGGGCCGGTTTTGCAGCAGTGCTGCAATATCTACCCCCAGTAACAAATGCAGCAGTGCTTCACCCTTGCACCCCCTCCCCCCTGGAGGGCTGGGGGGTAGGGATGCTGCTCCTACAAAATTGCAAGGGCTGCTATGGGTTCCCAGTCGGGCCCTGACAACATAGTTGCGACTGCACGTGAGATAGACTGCTACAACCGTCAGACATTTTTGTGAATACCCTGGAAGCCATTGCGATTCAGGTACCTTGAACTGGTAATGCATTGCACAAACCTTAAGTATTGGTGGTGAACAGGATTTGATATTTTATTTAGAGGGCATGACAACGATAGGGCATCCTGGCACCAAACAACAAAACCTCCAGAAATTATGAGCTGCTGAAGAAATCTGCATTTAAACGTTTTCGAAAGTTGTGAATTCATTCTCTTGTGGTAGCAAATTCCAGCTTATAGCAGTGATAGCAGGGATGGATGGTGAGAGCTGTTGTGTAGTGTAGGCTGGCACTGCAGTCTTGTAGATAAAGGCTGCTTTTGCCCCTGCACACATTTATGAGCTTCTAAAACCCTGCTTGAATGGGTTTTGCAAACACCAATAGCCTTTCCAGTATTTGTTTTACATTTTTCCTCGCATCTCATCTTGTTGAAGGTCAAACGGATGCTCCACATCAAGGGCAAAGCAATGAAGTGCTGCTGAACCACTGGGCTAAATCCAGACAACCTGAGCCAGGGATGTTGTCTGAGGAGGAGGACGCTTGTGTTTATTTACAGCAAGGCAGTATCTGCAGCATCTAAAGTGCATTGAATATTTGTTCTGAATAATATTTTCCCTTCGTCCATGATTTCAATAACCCTTTTACTGTATAATTCAGGGAGATATGGTAATAGGTCCTGAATCTCATCTCACAGGTTTTGTCTGCAAAGCAGGGCCACAGAATTAGTGATGCAATATTTTGGGGCAGCCCCCAATGTCACCTTCTTGCCTACAGCACCTATTTCTTTTTGCTCTTCTTGTTGGAAGGAGGTGTATCCCCTGTAGTCTGCACTTGTGTTCTTTTCCTCACAGTGTGCATTACCCATTAATCAGGTGGCACAAATCTTTTATTAAAAATAGGGTCTTTTGCGTTAGGTCGGAACTTTTCTTGCTTTTAACTGCTGATTTCTCATTGTGTGAATATTGCCCAAGCACGCTGATGTCACTTGCTTTCTAGGCTGTTTGCACCATCAGACACAGAACCCATCAGGATTGGTATGATCAGTGTGCAGATTTCTAGACTTGCAACCTTTTTAAATTTAAAAACGAATCCACCAGTTCACAGAACAGGGAGGTGGGAGGTTCAGTAAGGAACCTGCAGTTAGATAAGAGTACCCACCATAAAGATTGTTACCAAAGGTAAGCAACTTATTTTTCTGATGGACATGATGGATATTTCTAACCACAGAGTCCTCACCATGTAAATAGATACTAGAAAGTCTTGCAGGACCAAGGGGACAAAATTCCCCTCTCGACCGACCTGACTGTTGATGAAGTAGTGGGCGTATGCACAGAGGCCCACTTAGCCACCTGAGAGATATGATATCCAGAATAGGAGCTCCACGTGCTAACACTGTGGTAGCAGCTTTTGATCTGGTGGAATGAGCCCACAAGCCTTCTGGGGCCTGCTTCGTCCCCAGTGAGCAGCAGATCTTTAGGCAGAGAAAAATCTATCGAAATGTGGTCTGTTTTTGAACTGCCTTGACCTTCTTTGTTCCTACGAAAACAGCCGATCGTTCACTCCATGTTCCTTGGTACAATCCATATAAAAGCTTTAACGCTCTTTTAGGATCCAAGCAATTTTTTCTTCCTCTTTGGAGGGTTCAGGTGGAGCAAAGAATGCCGGAAGGGTGATATCCGGCCTGACATGAAATGGAGTAACCACTTTCAGTAGTAATGAAGCTCAGGCCCTCAAAAACAAATTTATTTGGGAAGAAGTGGTGTATGGCAGACTAACAAAATGAGCCTGAAGCTCACTCACACGTCTAGCTAATAATATGGCCATGAGAAAAACTGTCTTCAGAGTCAGAAGTCTCAAGGAAGAACTGTGCAGCTGCTCAAAATGGATGCACATCAAGAAGGTGATGACTAAGTTAAAGTCTCACTGTGGCATTACAAGGCGTTTTGGTAGAAACAGGTGTTGTAAACCTTTCAAAAATCGCATCACAACAGGTGATTTAAATAACGAAGGCTGGTCTGGCAACCAGAAAAATTTGAAAGAGCTGATAAATTGCCCTTAACTGTTCCAAAAGCAAGTCATTGCTGGGCTAAGAACAGAACAATCAATTAAACTTTACACAACGTTGCCTTTAATGGGTCAATTTGATGGGTGCGGCTCCAATCCATAAATGTGTCCCAACTACAGGCGTTGCCCTGCTGCTGTAACAGAAGAACCTCCCAAAGCAGTAGTTTTATTGGAGGACAGATGCCCAGGAGTTCAGGAACCACACACTTCTGGTCCACTCCAGTGTCACTATGATGGCTTGGGCCTGGTCCTTCCTGATCTTCAGAACTCATGGCAGAAGAAGTAGTGGAGGGAAGGCACACAGGAATCCTGAGCTCCACTCTATACCGAAGGCGTCCCTGAGCATCTTTGGAAACTCCAGAGGACATTCCGTATTCTCTGCAGTGGCAAAAAGTTCACGCTAGAATTCACCCATGACTGGAAGACTACTTGTGCCACCTCTAGACGCAACTGTCATTCGTTATCCGATCGGGCGCCTGAGGCTGAGTTATTCTGCCCTGGTGCCTAAAGATCCAGCCACATGGTTCACCATCAGAGAAATCCCTTAGAAGGCCATTCACTTCTGGTGGCACAAGGCTTCCCAGCACAGGACCGAAGACCCCATTTGTTCCTGCTTGCTGCATTACCACATGGCGGTGGTGATGTCCATAAACGCCTGCACGCCTTCCTTTGATGGTGGGTAGGAAGGCTTTCAACACCAAGCGAATCACCATCAACTCCAATAAATTGATATGAAGTTGAGTCTCCACCAAAGACCAGAAGCCTCTGATCTGCACCTCTCCCACATGGCCTCCTCAACCCAGCAGTGATGCAGCCTTGACCATCGTCAGCTCTGGGTGGGGTAAGGAGAGGGGTCTGCCACTGACCCAATCGTGGCAATCCTGGCGCACCATGAACCGCAAGTAGCGCCTTTGGGCCGGCAGGATGGAGGAAGTGAAAATAAGCGTCTTGCAGGTCCAATGCCACTATCCAATCTCCAGGATCTAGGTCAGACAGGACTTGGGCTAGCATGAGCATCCATCCTTCTTTGGCACATGTAAGTAGAGCAAGTAACACCCAGTTCTTACATCTGAGGCCAGAACCCTCTCTGGGCCCTTTGTCCAAAAAGGCCTGCACGTCCTGCCACAACACAGACAGATGGACTGCAGTAAGCCACCCTGAAAGTGTTGGAAGGGGCAGTGGGGTAGAAAGGAATGGAAGTTTATGTCCTGATGGACAATTTGGAGGATCCATTTGTCTGTTGTGATGGCCTGCTACACTTGGAGGAAATATTGTACCCTGCCTCCGACAGGGAGGGTGGAGGTGTACTGGCAAGGATGCACTTGAGCGGCTTTACAGCTGCTGGAGTGGTGGGGAACTGAGCTGCACGTTGTCCCTACTGGCCTTATAGTGTCTGAGAAAAGAAACCACTTCCACAAAAGGGCTGAAAGGCCTGCAGGGTTGGAGTAGGAGTCTGGTACTTGCGAAATGGGAAGCTTCTACCATAGCCACAGAGAGGTTGCAACTGCTGATGGATGCCTTGTGAGAGGAGAAAAGGTGAGAGTCTTCAAACACTATATCCATTAAGATGCCTAGACACCCCCAGAGAAGCTCGTAGGCGCTGAAAATCTACACTGATATCCATGCAGAGTCCCAAACAATCAGTCGTGTTCATTCCAGCTCAGATTACAAATATTGCTGAATCTTGGCCATCATGCATGAATCAAAGAGCATCGGAATAGCAGCTGAGGAGACAGCTAGTATTTACTACTCTTGCTAAATGTCTATTCATTTTGACTCAGTCAGGCGGACGGGTAGGAAAGGCATTGGGGTTGACTTTGCTGGTGGATGCCTTTACCACAAGACTCTCTGTAGTCGGGTGCTGTGTCAGAAAGGTAGGATCTCCATAAGCTGGGCGATAGCGGCAAGTAACTTGTCTATTAACGGGTAGCCCTGAACAGGGCTTAGACAATGTGCCACGAAGAATGTCCGTAAGAGCTTCATTGAATAGCAATATTGGCTCTGTGGGAGCGTGACCAGGTTGCAACACTTACGCCGTACATTAATTTTTACCCCCATGGTTGATAGCTGTAAATCCAAAACTTGAGCTGCGCTTTGCATCACAATAGCGGAAGAGCCCTTTGTGGCAGGACCTCACAAGGCCAGTATC
The DNA here is from genome assembly GCA_963921515.1 of Calotriton arnoldi. Classification (NCBI taxonomy): domain Eukaryota; kingdom Metazoa; phylum Chordata; class Amphibia; order Caudata; family Salamandridae; genus Calotriton; species Calotriton arnoldi. The sequence goes on from CAWUFW010016833.1 coordinate 288,833, forward strand.
AAGTGAAGTGCCAAGCCCACTGGCATCCTGAAGTTCTTCACATCAGTTTTCCTCCTCATATTGGGAAAATAATCATCTCCATCACCATAGTTCTCATTGTCTGAATCCGCGGCAAAAAGATTGTGCATGTTCTGAACCCTACATTGTGGTTCAGGTAAAGTAACGGTGTCAGAAGGATTGCGAAGTGGCTGCATGCCAGGTGCGATTTCAGTTGTGGTGAATTCGGCTTGGAGTTGACTGTGCATCCTCATCCGATGGTGATACACACGGAACCGGCGCAGGGGTCGGTGCTGAACCCGATGCGGGTCCAACGGCAACCGATGGAGGTGAGGGGGAGGGCCTAGTAGCGGTAGTCCAATTGGAGTTCCCTGCAGATCCTTGGGGTCCAAAGGTATGCAGGAGGGAGCCAGTAAGGTACCACGTAAACATAACATGGCCTCCTTGAAGGCTCTGATGGACCTAGAAAGATGAACCTAGAAACTCACGCTGCGTCTGGACCTAACTCTAAATTGGCACTGTTGGAGATCAGGAGTGAGACCAGGAAGCATATTGATGCCCTTGTGTCTTCTCTGGAGTTCAAAAGTGGCAGGAAGGGGCAGCTTCCTGCTTCAATCTCGTCTTTTTTTCAGATTTACTCGAAGGCTTTGACAGCAATGTTGATCTGCTGCGAAAGCAATTTTGGGAGAGGGGGCAGGTCCTTCTCTTCGACTTCAACCTGTCACTGGGTGGCCTTCTTGTGTTTGGCCACCTAGAGTTTGGCCACACGGTCCCATATGGCATTAAGGTTTATCTGGGCACAGTTTGCGCAGACCATGGAGTCATAGTGCAACCACAGACACCACAAACAGACTTCATGAGGATCCATTGTAGATATCTCTTTGTGACAGACCCTGCACGGTTTTGAGTTTTGGTGGGATGGCATTTTACCTTACACACTGGCAAAGATTTGGCTAAGAAGTTCATAAAAAGATCAAGGAGAAGCCCTGGATCAGTGCCTGAAGACGCGGAAAGGAAATGACATCAGAGTGTATGGTTGGCAGTTATATGCGGCTCCACTCATCACTTCCAGAGTGGAACAACTTTGATACAGAGCTGCACTACGGCACCTTGGAGCGTGCAGGAGAACTGATTTAAACGTTTCCAGATCCAGTCTGACACCTAAGGAATATTCACTCAAATCTGCAGCTAGAAGTATCCATCAGAAATAAGTGTTGTTCTTGTGATGATACAGGAGGTGGTGGGGTAGGCAAGGCAATATCTGGTCTTTTCTTTTTAGGGAATTCCTTTAAGTCCTCCAAAACTGCCTCCTCAAAAAAGACGTTTCCGCTTCTTTAGAAGACCTTCAGTTGAAGAGGGAGGGACATGCTATTATGTGCCTACTTTGAGGATTTATGTATCTATATTGTGCTGTGCCAGGGGTCAGGTTGCTGAAGATCATGTTGGTTTTTTAGTTGTTAATGAAAAACTCTGCTTCAATGGCTGTTTTGGCACAGAGTGTGTTCTGGTCTCTTCTTGGCTCCAAGCGCACTGCTGTTTCACTGAAGGTATTTTCCGCATCAAAGACACCTTTCAGTGGAGACCAGTTTGGACCTTTGTGGCCAGTGCAACAGTTAATGTTTTTTCAAGGGTGGCTCCTCCTTGAGAAAAGGGTGGTGCTCTCTGTGTCATTCTTTGGTTTTAAGCTGAGACTTGGGCCAGGGTCAAATCGCTGAGGGCCAATCTTGGATATTTTTCAGTGTTATCTCAACCCTGAGGTGATGTCATTGCCTAAGTTCACCGTCTCAAAAGGAAACCCAAGGTGTCATCTTTGTCCTGGGAGCAGAATTCGCTGAGCGACCTGGAGATTCTTCTCTGGAGTCAAAGTCTTGCAAGGAGCTGTAAGTGGCACTGCTTGTTGCTTCCAGAGGGGCCTCTCATTTCATCATTGGAAATAAATTGTTCACCTTTCTCTGCAAACACTGTTAAGAGACACTCGGTAGAGTGTGATCACTGCATTTTAGTGCAATACGCCCATCTACGGTCATTTCAATACTTAATCTTTTTAGATTGAAAGGCATTACATGCAGAATATGCACTTCACTCGTAGTCTCTTGATGGACAGATTACAGCCTTTCTGCTGGTCCGTCCGGGGATATTTGTGAACACAAGATGAGCAGAATTTAAATGGTGTGCACTTTGTGCTCTCCGTCCAGATGAGTCATTCTTATACAACTCACCACTGAATTTGTGTTGAAATGATTGACAGATGTGAGATTAACTCACCGGTCAATTTCTCTGGCTGTTGTTATGTTTCATATAGAGGCCC